>OZ005653.1:134096720-134584220 GCA_963930645.1 Salticus scenicus | reverse complement strand
CACTTACAGTTTTTTTACAGGGACACAAAGAAAAATTTTTTATCTTTATGGCCTATGAGACCAGCGATAGCATCTAAACGCCTTATTCAATTGAGCTGAAAATTTGAATGAATATTATAAATCACTGTTGCACTAACTATAAGCATTTTGGTGAATCTAGCATTTATAGATTTTTACAGGGACACAACGAAAAATTCTTTATCATTATGATCTAAGGGCTCAAAGTTCAGTAGCGTTAAATAAAACCTCGTGTGATATATGGAGAAAAATACTCAAACACTCCGTTATGGTTTTCTCTTTTTTGTTTGTTTAGCAACTCCTCATTCTTTATTTTATCTACAAAACTGTTAGTTACTCAATGTTCGGAAAGTCGAGTGGAGTCACTCCAGATTTTTTATTGAACTCTCACCAATAATTTAAAGAAGTTATGTGATCGACGTTTCTTCGATTTTATTCGCGTTAAAAATTTTTGGTGGCTGTTGAATAAAAAAATCTGCCAACACTGAAGGATGGGCGGCAAATCGACCAACTAGCGACTACTAACGTGTTAATTTGAATTCTATTACTTTTATATGTTCTTTTTATGCTTATTGAATATTTATGCTCTTGAAACAATTCAGTACATATTAAATAAAGGATTCCATACTTTATATAAATTTACGCATTCAAGGGTCTGGCGTGTCAAATTATATTTCTTTTTTTTTTTTTAAATGTAGACTTAAGACCCTTATGTAGTCAATATTAGATTTAATACGTTAATTGCTAGTTACGCTATATCGCATGATGCGAGTTCTAACCAAACAGCTGATCACGAGTTATCGCGTGGACGTCGCCATCAAATTTCTTGGTGGATTGTTACAGCGTCTACAGCGAACGGCGCGTAGTATTTATATTGGCCACTGGGGAAGTGATTTTAATTTTTTTTCTATTTGTACGAAATTCCAATTTTCAGCTTAGCAATGAACGTGCTAACTAAAATAAAACTCGTTTTTGAAAAGTTTCATACAAGATGATCGTAATTAAACTTGACCTATTCAGGGCACTCTATAGCAGTTATTAAAATGTGGATTGAGTCAAAAAAATTTATATAAACAATTCAAGCACAAAGATAATACAAAGCAACACGTTAAGAAACAGTTTTTTCTTAACGCGCAAAGTTAAGAAAATTTAATTAGGTGCGTGACACGTCAACATACAACTAACTACAAATTTTAGTATAAATATACTTATTTATTACATACATTTTTATTATTTGTTAGGAACTGTTTAACAATGTAAAATGCGGGCCCAATATCCTTTGTGTGCAACTGATGAGCAGTGACAGACGAACAGCCGATTGCAGCAGATCGCTATTTTTCTGTCGCAGTCAGTTCTTTACTTCAGCCAAGTTTTCGTAAAACAGTTTCAAAATTACCACACGCTCTGGTAAACTAGCACCCACTGTAACTCAAAGACTGCTACTCACTCGATTTCCTTTTATACGTTAAAAGTATTCCGAATCCATCTGCTTATGCAAACTATATTGTTTGCTTTTCACTTGCAGTGCCGCAATTATCATTCTTTGTAGTGTTATAATGCTTCAAAATATAAAAACATCAATTTTAACAATCGTAATTTTTGAAAATATTAAAATAGACCACAGCTATTTATTACATATTATCTCAAGCATTTTGACTGTAATGCACTTCCTAGTGGATTTTCTTTTGCAGAATCTTTCAGCGCATACTTCGAAATGTCTATCTACAAAGTTTCAACTCAATCCATATTTTAGTTATACCCTCAGAGTGGTTTGAATAGGCCAAGTTTAATAATCACCCTATACTTAAAATGTTACTGTGCGCTTCAACAATATAGTATTGTAGACGGATATTTTTAAAGTCAAATTGTCAGTCACTCCGTAGAAGCTCATTTAGATACTTTAATTTCTTCAGTAATTTATTTATTTGAATTTGACATAAAATAATGACTTCAATTCTTTTTTTTTTTTTTTTTTTTTTTTTTTTTTTAACATTTCAAAATGATATCTTGAAACAATTGAGGACATTTCTGAGTATTTTTCTGAAAGGCACTAGAATTCAGAAACAAAAAGAACTTTCAAATCATTCAAATTAAAAAGACTTTGACAATACTCTCAGCATGTTCTGTATGAATTGTCATATTTTTTAAAAGACCTTTAAGAACTTTTTAAAAAATTCGGATGATTTACAGAAATGTCCTGAAAAACTGTTAAAGAAATTGTTGAAACTTAAAAATTTTACGAAAGTTTCTTAGAGAAGAATGTTTTCAGGCCAGAAAAACTTTTTTGCATGACTATTCAACTGCATTTTTAATTCAAATAATGTTTAAAGTATTAAAATATTCATTTTATGCAGTAGGAATTCATTGTATGTTTACCAAAAAAAAAAAAAAAAAAAAAAAGAAATAGGAAACACAATTAAATTTTGCTGACACTACTAGTAAAATTATATTTATAATTTTTCAAATGACGTTCAGAAAGAAAAATTTTAGAAAAAGTATTTACTACACGTAAATATATATATTATTTTGACTTTAAAGTATTTTTTATTGCTCATTTCATTCAGATATCTACATTTTCATTTTTGAAACGTGCAAACAAATGTTGTAACAAAACAGAATAGTACTTCTATTTGAAACTATATAAATTAGAGATTTATTTATTTTTTACTTACCGGAAGATAGGAAATGCTTGAGAACATCCGCATTCTTGTGCCCCTATCTCCCATGCATATAGGAATTCCTGTAAAAGTATCCCCAGAAAGAGAGATCGTATAATGCAACCAAGAAAACAGCAACTTGAAGAATTATCTAGCTAGGTCTCTCATCGGAATCTTAGAAACCTCTGCAAGTCCCTTACGTACCTAAACCAGGCCACGTTTAACGGGTTTGGTACCATACAAAGGGCCGAATAACGTCAGGTGATCGCATGGTGACCAACCACTCTTTGAGCTGCTTTGAGAAATGATCTGTGTCCAGAGGATCTTGGTTAAGACTTCTAACTGTAGTTTTCTATCTTATAGATGGAAATTCGTCAATTCCCATCGATTGCATTTCCAATCGTGCACTACAAATATGCACGGAGCACGCGTCGGAGTGTTGGAATTTTGAATGAAGTGCAGAAATAGCTGAGAAAAAACAAAAAACAAACCAATTTGAGAGGAGGGGAGCTACAAATGGTAGTTGTGTACGGGAAATCATAACCCAGTAGGAAGGAGCAGACACACAGACAGATCTCTTCACAAATCATGACAAGAAGAATGTAAAAAGATGCTGGGATCATAAGTAACCTCAACACGAGCAAGCAGTATCTTCCCTGATAAAGAGGGGAGCAATGCGCCCCTGGTACGTTAAGAAGAACAAAGTGATGCATGATTTATTAACTGCACCCACTGGCCAGTGGCAAACAGCGTGGTTTATGGCAGTAATGTGGCCATGCGGAAAACGTCTAATTATCCAGATGGATCTCCTATCCAGCTACTCTTTTGAGGGACAGGCTGAGGAGACCTCAGGAAGGATCGAGGATCAAGTTTGTTAAACTTTAAATTAGTTACATATTTTTCAGTTACAAGTATTTGTTAAATTCGACAGATTTGTAAATTTCATATTTTAAGAGAGTTCATATATAGTTTATAATGTCTATAATTTCACTTAAGATTTGTTATAGTGGTCTATTTGGTATGCCAGAGGTATGTCATTGGTATGTCATATAACTTTACTATGTCAGAGTTCAGTTTCACCAATGAGGTTTTTCCAAGAACAAGTTTGTAGTTCTTTATATCATTTCCATTTTACACAATATTGTATAGTATTTCCGTTGTTGTACATACTTAAGTTACTTCGAAAGAGGGAATTTTCTATGCTCCCTAACCCGAGCAATGGCTAAGAGCACACGCAAGGAAAAGCTATTTCTAATACAAGGCCATTTTCTTGTTTGTGAGCAATTACTGTATTCCATGCATAGCATTTTCATTTCGAGTAAACTGGAGCTAAAGTGTACGTTTCTAGGGAGGAAGTATAACTTTAAGACTACCAGTTTAACTTTATAAATTTAAGAATTTAGAAAAATATTCATACAAAAGTTTGCACTAAATTATTAAAATTAAAGGCTGCTCATTTAATATTATATATATATATATATATATATAAATGGTTTCCAGTGGGTTGTGGGCGTTTAAGAACTTTAAGAACAATACTAATTCTATTATTTACTAATTACTTAAAATTTAATAAAGAAAGTTAAAATATATTACAATATTTACAGGAATGCTGATGAACATTAAAATTGATTATCCAAAGTGAGTTCAACAGTTCATCAAATTAATCATAATTCGTCACATAAATAAATCACCTAGTACCTCAATAAATACGTTGAACATGAAAATCGAAGTTTATAAACAAACACTGCGCCCGTCTAGTGTGCAGCTTCGTCAAACTCTCCGTCGAAACTGAATCTCTATCCTCTCAGCGCTCTTAGCAGTGGCATGTTAAGGAAGCACCGTCACTCACGTCATCAGTACGCATTTCCTCTCATGTTCTGATACTCCGTCACATGATCAGCTAGCTAGGATTCAGCAGCCGCGGGAAGCAAGGTTAGGGGGAAAAGAAAGATCTTGCTACTATATGGTCCTCCAGGCGGTCACACTGAAAAATAAAAAAAAAATAAAAAAAATAAAAAATAAAAAATAATAATAACATACTCATTTACAAAATTTTTACAAATCTTCAAAATTTTTTTAAGCTATCCACTGCTTGATAAATTCAACATGAGTGGATGTGCAATGAGGGCCTTCATGGCATCCTTCCTTAACTACATCATAGGTGTTACCACCTTTCATTTTTACGATTTTATAGGGACCAAAGTATTTTGATTTCAATTTCAGGTTAGGACCAAATTGCGTTCGTTTGATGGCAACTAGGTCGCCTACTTTATAAGTTTTAGGTTGTTTTCTCCGTAAGTTATAATTTTTTCTATTCTCTTCCTGGACTTTGAGAATTTGTCCCTTTGCATGTTTGCGCAGATCTTCTCTCTGGGACTCAAAATCAGCCTGGAACTCGAACTCGAGTACCTCTTTTATTCTATCATTTCCCTTGGTGTTTATTTTAGTACCGAACAATAGTTCAAAGGGCGTCATGTCGATGCTTCTTTGGTATGTCGAGTTTATTGTGCGTTGCAATTCGGTCACATGTTTGTACCATTCAGCAGGATTTTTTAGTGATAACTTTGAAAATACTGATATGATGACCCTGTTGATTCGTTCGACTTGGCCATTGGCCCTTGGCTAACCGGTAGTAGTGAAATGATGTTTAATGCCATCGCCTGAACAGTAATCTGCAAATTCTTTAGAGGTAAAGGCAGGGCCGCGGTCAGAAATTATTTGTGATGGGTTGCCAAAAACAGTCTTCTGAGTTTCCAATTTAGCCAATACTTCCGAAGTCGTCGTGTTTTTGGTAGGATATATCCACACAAACTTGGTAAATGAGTCAATTATGACTAAAAGATGTTTATAGTTTTTACGTGTACTCTCTAATGGCCCGAGATGATCCATGTGATAAGTATGAAATGGTATGTCTTGTTTGTGAAGTGGGTGTAGCAGTCCCTCTTTCTTTCCGCTTTTACGATTCATGAGAATGCAATGTACACAGTTAGTGATAACGTTTTGAATTTTTTCTCGCAGTTTGGGAATGTAGTAAAATTCTTCAATATGTTTCTCAGTGTAATTAATTCCCGTATGTCCTTTCTCATGAGCTTCTTTAATGATCTCGGTTTGCATACTATCTGGTATTACAACTAATTTCTTCCCATTTATGAATTTATATAAAATTTCGTTTCTGGTACAATAATTTGCATAACTAGAATGTTTTAATACTTCTTTAATGGTTTTTATGTGCTGATCAACTTCCTGAGCATTTTTAATTCGTGGTAAGACATTTTGTATGGATATGCACAACACATCTATTGGTGCCCTACTTAATGCATCAACATGGGACATTCTACTTCCAGCGCGGTGTTCGATCGTATAATTAAATTCCAGTAGCAGAAGAGCCCAACGTGCCACTCTAGTGGCTAAATCCCTTTTTTCCATTGTTTTTTGAAATGCTGCACAGTCAGTTACTATTTTGAATGGAATTCCCAATAAGTATATACGAAACTTTTCCAGAGCTTCAATAATCGCTAGCACCTCCAACTCGTAACTTGAATATTTTTTTTCAGCATCTGTGGTTTTACGACTCATGGAATATGTAGGGTGGAAATTAGTGTCATCCGGTGATTTCTGCATTAAAATTGCGCCATACCCTTCAACACTGGCATCAGTATGCAACTCTGTTTCATAGTTAGGGCTATATAAGGCCAAAACCGGTTTATCAGCCAAGATAGATTTCAAGCAATTAAAGGAATTTCTCTCTTCATCGCCAAACGTAAACTTGCGATCTTTTCTTAACATGTCACTTAATGGTCTAGCAATGATGGAATAGTATGGAATAAACTTTCGGAAGTATCCAGTTAAACCTAGGAAACTTTGGACCTGCTTCAAGTTAATTGGTTCCGGAAACTTCATGAGGGCTTGCGTCTTAGAGGGAGATGGAAAGATTTTACCTTCCTCGATTACGTGGCCCAAGAATTCAATTTTTTTTTTAATAAATGAAATTTCTTAAAATTTATTTCTAAGCCATATTTACTAGCAAGAGTTAGGGTCTGTCTTAAGTTGTCAACGGCTTCTTCATAGGAGGATGCTAATATTATTAGGTCATCTAAATAGGGTAACACAATACCGGAATTAACTAATGGTCGAAAAATTGTGTTTATGTATCTTTGAAATACGGCAGGCGAATTGCACAGTCCAAATGGCACTTTAAGAAATTGATACTAACCTCGTGGGTCACAAATGAGGTTTATTTTCTACTTTCTTTGTCAACATCTACATGAAAAAAAGCGTTCTTCAAATCAATAGTACTGAAAATTCATGCACCCTGTAAACGATCCAAAATATCCTCAATCAGCGGCAGGGGAAATCGGTCTTTAACTATGATTTTATTCAAACGCCTATAATCAATACAGATTCTCGAAGTACCATCTTTTTTTTTTACTAGTACAATTGGACTACTGTACTCGGAGGAACTTGGTTCGATAATACCCCGTCTAGCCATTCGGCTATCTCACCTTCCACAATTTTTTTTTCAGAAAATGGTAATCTCCGCGGCTGATGACAAATAGGTTCACTGCTTTTCAACATAATTTTTAAGTCGATATCAGTTGACAATGTCTTTTTAGGTTCATAATTTGAAATCAAATCCCTAACTTCATTTTGAAAGTTGGGGGGGGGGGCATCATAAGCAATATCTGTCTAAACTTCGTTTTAATATGCATTTATTGGAAGTACTGTTAAAAAGTTAATTTCAATAGGATTAGGCTTATTTTTTACAATAATGCCATTCTCATTTATTGTCGTCTCGCCTAACATTAACACGTTTAGCCCAACGATGACGTCATGGGGTATTACCTCGTTTCGTACAACATAAACATTGGTTTCACATTGCAATTCGTCAATTTTTAGATTCACTTCAAGTGAGCCTAACGGCTTTATGAAATTTATTCCAATTCCCTTCAAAGTGGTACTCACTGGATTTAACCCTTTAACATCTAATTTTTCAAAAACACTTTTACGGAGCAGTGTTGCCTCACTGCCGTATCAATGATGCCACTAAAATTTACATCATTTATTTGTATAATTTTATTCAAATTACGATTTATACCAATACATAAGGATTCAACTTTGGGTTTTGAACCCGGGCATTCTGAACTTTTATGCCCAAACCGCTTACACGTAAAACACCTAAGGCCTTTCGCCTTATGGGGGCAGTCCCTGGATAAGTGGTTTTTTTCACCACAATTATAACATATCTTGTTGACTTCATTTTTAGGACTAAATTTTTCATATACATTATGTTTGATGGGTTTCAATTTTGCACTGTATTCTACTTTTTCAATTCTATCAAATTTACATCAAATTTTTCCGCTATCACGCTTATACATTTCATATAATTTTATTTTTTCTTTGAATTCACGAATATTTTTGGCACCATATAAAATTAGCTTATTTTCACTTTTATTATTTATTCCATGGATCACGTAATGCATTAACGCGGCATCTTCAATGTGCCCGTTTTTTGACAATTCACGCATTTTAAAATAATATTCCGTAACTGTTTCATTAGTTTTCATTTTCTTTTTACTCAACATTTCGTGTAAAGAGGTGGAATTTACCTCGATTTTAAACTCATTAATTAGTGCATTTTTTAGTTTTTTGTATGTCAATAATCCTTTTTCGGATTTAATGAAGAGAAGAGCGTTTCCGCTCAACGATCTCTAACAGAAAACGATTTTTTGTAACTCACTTAAATTAAACATTATTGACAATTCTTCAAATTCTGAAAAAAATTCAATAATATTTTCATGCGGTTCGCCGCTATATTTAGACATGGAATTTTCAAAATCATTGAAAGAAACAGTTGCACCAAGTGATCCATTATTACAATTTCCATTTTTTTAAAATTTTGCCATCATCATAATCACAATTATTTTCATAGCACTTATTAACACTCATATGGCATTGCACAGAGGAGTCAATTTTTTCGACGTCATTATCGCCACTACTTTCGAATTCACTGCTCGATTCCTTCTGAGAATCTTCCTCATCTGAATTATTTTCGGAATTTTCTTGTTTTAGTAATTCTTTGTCGCACAGATTTAACAACAGTCGATCTCGCAATTCATTTTTGCTCCCATCAAAAGGGACATTTAATATATTACAAATAATAATCAATTCATTCAACGAAAAATTTTCGTCGATGAATTTTTGCTTTTTTATATAATTTTCATCATCTACGGCAAAATTAAATCCTATAAATTTTCTTATTCTGCATCGGTTTTTTCTGTCACCTACATCATTAAATAAAAAGCGATGCAGAATTTTAATTTTACTATAGCTCTCAGTCCTCAGTGCAACACCAATTTTAGGAATGTCCCCTAATGAGACCATCATGCAACAAAAGAAAAGTTCACGTACCTTAGAAGAACAGAAATAACGGCAGGTGCAGATTTCTTGTTCAAACCTCTATCCAGACGATTCGTAGCTATTCCGTAGAATCCACAGCCACTTCGTTGCTCTAATTTAAGTAGATTTCATAGGTGCGTGCATTTCTGTTGATTATAAAGCATTACTACACACTTTAAAAACCACTCATCCAGTATGAATTAGCATATGAAGAAATTCCAAGTTTATGCAGTTTATCCATTTAAAAGTTCAGTTCATATTTTAAGAACAGTTAAAAAAAAATAAACAGTTCAGTCCAATAAAAGTTTGTAGTGCGTTCAATCCGAAATTTAAGTTAAATTAAAACTTACGATTTATTCTTGATCCAAACATTTACGAGCGATCAAAATAATTTATGTTAACTAAAAATTAACGTTCAATCCCACTTCTGAGATGTGGTTTCCAGTGGGTTGTGGGCGTTTAAGAACTTTAAGAACAATACTAATTCTATTATTTACTAATTACTTAAAATTTAATAAAGAAAGTTGAAATATATTACAATATTTACAGGAATGCTGATGAATATTAAAATTGATTATCCAAAGTGAGTTCAACAGTTCGTCAAATTAATCATAATTCGTCACATAAATAAATCACCTAGTACCTCAATAAATACGTTGAACATGAAAATCGAAGTTTATAAACAAACACTGCGCCCGTCTAGTGTGCAGCTTCGTCAAACTCTCCGTCGAAACTGAATCTCTATCCTCTCAGCGCTCTTAGCAGTGGCATGTTAAGGAAGCAGCGTCACTCACGTCATCAGTACGCATTTCCTCTCATGTTCTGATACTCCGTCACATGATCAGCTAGCTAGGATTCAGCAGCCGCGGGAAGCAAGGTTAGGGGAAAAGAAAGATCTTGCTACTATATATATATATATATATACACATCAATCCAAGTGAATGCGCAAACAAACTTACTATCTGTAATGTAAATTATTCTTTTTGTGTGTATTTATAATTTTAGCCACGTTCATTTTAAGTTTAATATATATATATACACACACAAATGGGTGAAAAAATAATGTGAACACTCGCTTTTTAAGGTTTTTTTTAAATACCTTGAAAAGTTCTTTAGGAATCATCTTGAAACTTTGATAGTGCAAAGAACATGTTTTTTTCAGTAAAAGTTTATGTCATGAAAATGAAAAGGGGACCAGTAAAAAATTGAACAAAAATAAAATTATTTTGTATCACCCTGTAAAAGGTAATGTTTTAAGAGCGTTTTGGCTGTAGCATGCGATTATGAGGATATTTTTGATTATCTGTATAAAATTTTATGAGGCTATTACATATATTCATGGAGATATAACTGTTTCTTTAAAAAATAGCAAAAACAATTTACACTTTTTTAATTATAACACGTAGGGTATTTGCCACAGTTCAAAGCCATTTTCAGGAAATATGACATACTATAACAGACATAGCATGCAGTAATCCGAATGAAAAAAATTTTAATATCTTACGAAATACGAGCACATTTGCTAAATAATTTTTATCTACGCATGCACAAGCTTTATAAAAATTTCATTTGAATAATTTAATAGCCAAAGGTATTGAGCAACTTTATGAAAACCCCAAACAAATATCATGCAAATTTAAAACGTTACGAGAGATAAAATCAACAGAATTTTAGTTCTTTCAAAATAAAAGCTAAACTATTAAAGGGTTTTACTAACGTTTTTATCTTGATTCAATCAATGTCCAAAGATATGACAGTGTTTTCGCTGACTCTAAATAAATGTTGATGAAATACCCTAACATCTTTCGTTTTTCTGAGAAGAACATAAATTCTGTTTATTCTATCTCTCGTAACATTCTAAATTTACATGATATTTGTTTGGGATTTTAACATAAGTTGCTCAATACCTTTGGCTATTAAATTATACTAATAAATTTTTATAAAACTTGCGCATGCGTAGTTAAAAATTATTTAGTAAAAGTGCTCGTATTTTATTTAACATTTTTACTTTCTCTTACCCATAAGGTAGAGAAAGTATTGTTTTTGGGTGTGTATCATATAGGGATGTTACAGTAAGCTTTTCGTTAAGATCAAGTAAATGGTTCGTGTACAGGGACAATCAAGAGAATTCTAATACATTACGTTTATGGGGGAAATTGCAGGAAAGTAGAGTTTAACGTCTATAGACGGCACTAAACCAAATGAAACGAATATATATTTTTTGTAATAGAGATAATTAACTGGAATTTTTTTTTTTTGTGTGTATGTAGGAGCCTCACCTCCCTCCCTGGGGGACGGGGGGGGAAGTCCCCCCCTCGAGGGGAGTAAATTTTCATGATGGGTATCTTTCAAAAGAGCTGGCCAATACCTTTAAAACGAATGGTTGAACCATCGATCTGCGATAATTTAAAACAAAGTTATCGATTTTTTTTTTTACTTTAAACAAAAAAAAAAAAAAAAACTTATTTTACTTATCGTTTTTTTTTTTTTTTTTTTTTTTTTTTTTAAATATTGAGAATAAAATGGACTTTTTTTTGGATATTTGGTATTATACTACTTCTCTAATATGAAAATCGTCTGCCTTATCATAAAAGATAATTTTTTTTAATAATAATTTTAATAAATAATTTTTTTAAAAGAGAATTAATTTTTAATAACCGAATAAAATTCTATATAAATGTAGGTGCATTAATTAAACGGGGGTTTGTTAAAATCATTAATTAAACGGGGGTTTGTTGCATTAATTAAACGGGGGTTTCTGTGTTAGGGGGGCTACCGCCCCCCTAACACAGAACTAATTATCATATAAAAGTCTTCAGAAGCCTAATATGATTTGTTTAACGTAGGTTTACATAACATTACTCGTTATCATACCTATTAATCTGCAACCTGTATTTATAGTATTAAATTTCAGGTTAAGAGAAAATCGTGTGAGTGACACACCAGATTATTTCATTCTGATTGCTGTATGCTGTGTCCAATGCAGTATGCCATACATTCTGAAAATTTCTTTGCACTGGGTCTAATACTCTGCGTGCTATAATTTAAAAAGTGTAAAGTGTCTTTGCAATTTTTTAAAGAAACAGTTTTATCTCCATGAATACAGCCTCATAAAATTTTATACAGTTAATGAGAAAAATTCTCATAATCACATGCTACATTTAAAACGCATTTAAAAAATTTTTCCTTTTGCAGGGTGATCCAAAACATTTTGATTTTTGTTTAATTTTTTATTGGTCCCATTTTCCTTTTCATGACACAACTTTTACTGAAAAGTATGAGGCATACCCAGCTAAAAAATGTCTGCAGAAAATCTTAAAAAAAAAATGCAGACCATTTGAAGGTATTTGGAACATAGTTATTTGCAGAAAATCTACAAAATAAATCTGCAGAAAATCTGCAAAAGAAAGTTGAAGAGAATTTGCAGGTATTTGGAACAACTTATCTGCAGAAAATCTGCAAAAGAAACATTGCAGACAATTTGAAGATATTTGAACAGTTGTCTGTAGAAAATCTGCATATAAAAAGGTGCAGATAATCTGAAGGTACTAAAACTTTTTAACCGGTACTTTTAGGCTTTTAATCCTGTGAATCTTTCGCTCAGGAGCCCCCACATCCTCACATAGGTAAGACCTACACAGTCGACGCTGGTTCTTGGAGTGTTTTTTCTCTCAGTGTTTGTCGCTTCTTCGATGGGGGTAAACGCCTATGTTGTCAACGTTTGCTTTATTGGGCTCGTTTGCCAGCATTCACAGAAATAGTATTTTTAATGATTTCAAATTTTTATGATAAAAACCATAAGTTGGGTTTCTACAGTCGAATTTTTTTTTTAAGTAATTGAATATTATGTTAATATTTTCGGTCTGAGCGTTATTTTTAGCTAATGCTGTGGCCCAAGTAGCACAACAATAATGGCCAAAGTCGGAAATAAGACCATTTCAATATTGGCCAACATCGGACTCTGCTGGACTGGCCAGTGCAAAAATGTCAAGGTTTTTTACAATACTGGCCAATATCGGTAATCTGTATTGGTCAATATTGCATGTAATACTGGCCAATATCGGTTAAAGTTGAACTGGCCAATATAAAACACTAAATTTTGCCAATATAGGCCAATGTTGGTATCACATACTGGACAATATTGCGTACAACACTGGCCAATATAAAATTGCAAATCACAACAGTAATGGGCAATATTGATATTCGACATTGGCTAATGTTGTAATGCAATACAGGTCAATATTAACTACAAATCTTGTCTATTTGCAAGAAACAAAAAATCAAAAACTACAGACGGCAGGCAAATTATTTGAGTGTGAGCAATAATTCCTATATAAAAAAAGTACACTTAACAAAATAGTATTAAATGCACTTTTTTTTTTTAAATATAGGAATTATTGCTAGCGCTCAAATAATTTTGCTACCAACTGTATGCCATGTACAATTCTTTTTTTTTTTTCAGATAAAAGAATGCATGAAATTTTACAACATCCTTTTAAACTTTTGATATTTTTATTATTTTTTTAATTTTTTTTTTTGTTTTATGCGATTCTTTTTTATTTTTTATGGGAAAACAGACACTTTTATATTACCTTTAAAAATATATTAGGCTGATTCCAAAAAATTTCGCACATTCATTTTCCTTTTACATAAGAATTGTATTTATTTACATAGAGATTAAAAAAAAAACTAATAAAAATAATAATAATAGATTGTTATAGAAAAAAAGGTTTAATAACAATCGAATTATATTGATTAGCATTTTATTTATCAAACTAATACTTTAAAATGTACCTTAATACGTTATTTTTATTTTTTCAGCGTCCGGAATCAAGTCAAAATATACTGATTTTGTATAATACAACCTAACCTACAAGAAACCTTTCATTTAGGAGGGGGAAGTGTAGGTTTTTAAATGAACTGCATTAAAAAAAAAAAAAAAAAAAAAAAAGGAAAACCATTTAAAAAATGGAATGATACAGTTTCAATTAACAGATGAATTTATTTATTTATTTTTTTTTTTATTAAAATCACACAATCAACTGTGGATGAAAATCATATTTATTGAAATTTTTTTTCTTATTGATCGTTCAGTCAAACTGACGACTGAAAAATAAATAAAATTAGAAATTCTGACTTCTAAACTTTTATTAAATTATTTATTTTAATTTATAATTGTTGCCAAAAAAATTACGAGTTTTTTTTTTATTATTTTTCGACATATAATAAAATATATTTTCACAATAATAATAAGTTTTTTTCGATAGTGTTTGTTTCGATACTGATTATTATTAATTTTCTTTTCTTAAAAAAAAAAAAAAAAAAAAAAAATGGTGAAATTCTGGCAAAAGCAGAATTTAGTTTCGGACGGAGAACTATTAGGTTTTTTTTTTTTTTTTTTTTTTCAAATTATAACATTGTTTTCAAATTATTCAATTATATTTCGATAAATGTCCAGCTATCGAAAACTGGTATCGTAAAAATCTGCAGATTGAGACTAATCGTCCTCAGTCCTTAAAAAAAAAAAAAAAAAAAAAAAAAAAAAAAAAAATATTCACATGTTATGTTTTAACTGCAACTAAATAATAATAAAAAAATAATAATAATAATCCAAAAGCTGAACTTAAGTTGATCTTGAAATCAGAACTTGGTGATATAGGTGTCATTATCGTAACAAATAAAATAATAATCTTTCAAGATGTCACAACAGAAATTGTGTAAGACAAACTCATTACATTTTTAAGATATATGAAAAACTGATATACTCAGAAAGTATGAAAAATTTTCATCAGTCACAAATTTAGATGTTATGGATTTTTGAGTAATTTATTTATTTTAAGTTGTGTCAATATAGAATGAATGAATCGTAATAAAACAAAAAGGTTATATTATTTTTTTCTTACTATAAATAAATCATCCTGGAAGAAGTTAATGAACTGTTAGGGGTTTTTCTTTGCAATATAAAATTTTCTTAACACCAAATCCAAATACCTTGAGTTCTTTTCACAAACTTTTTTGCTGAGTACCCAGCTTTCATCAATTTTTCTGACAATCTGATCGTTTCTTCTTTGCTGTTGTAATTGCAGAATGTCACCTTAGTCCACATTTCGCATTAGTTCTATGTTATTACATAATTTACAGTTTACACTCAACTACATGGTTTACCACATCGTTTACACACAGCTTTCATTAAATGCACGAATTAACTGACTGCTTCTTCTCTTCTGTTGTACCTTCAAAACATCACCTTGCATCCAGATTTCACATCAGGATCACATCTCTACATGCATATACCTGTTAACATTTCGACAGTTATGTGGCTGGTAGTATAATTTTGATGTAGCAAGGATATAGCTATTGATGGGGGGGGGGATTTCAACTCCCCCTCAAAATGTTGCAAATTTGTGGAAATTTTTAGAGTAATACATCATTTTTAACACAATATTATGCACTAATACTTGTACACAGCAAACTTTTCTGGCTATGGCCTTTGATATTGGCATTAGTATTACCCTGATAAAGACTAACCAAAAAAATCTTCCAGAACAATCCGGAATGATAAAAACCCAATTAACCCTTTAGAAAAAGCTGTAATCTACATATAGAATTTTATGAAATAAGACACTGGCATGACTAAAAAATCTTAGCCAAGCTGAAGAAAAAGTTTGTCAGATGCCAAGCGAATACCAAGAACGCTTTTTTTTTTTTTTTTTTATAATTAACCGTAGTTATTAAAATCCATTCTTTAAATTACATCTGATTTTATTTTCAGATTTTCCATTCAAACTAAATATTTTTACTTTAAATGCACATTATTTTTGGCTAAACATGAAAAATGCATATTTAAAAATAATAATAATGACTCATACTGAGAAATTCACAAATTAAAACTTCAGTTTATAAATTAATATTTGATTATTTTATCTTTTTGCATTTTATTTTATACCTAAAAAAGTTTGAATTTTATAAATGTAAATATGTAGAAGGAAATTTCACAATCACTTTCAGCTACTAATTTTGGTTATTTTAATACAGAATATCCTTAACAAAAAATTTTATTCAGAAAGCATCTTTTTTTTTTTTAAAAAAAAAAAGCATAAAAATGCTTACTGATTAGGAAAATAATTTAAACTTTTTACTTCACATGCATTTCAACTAATTTCCTCTATTTTGTGTTCATTTGTTTGCTTATTTTTAATTAACACTAATATATATGATTCAACTCTTTAATTATATATTATCAAAATGTCTGAAATTTAATAGCATAATTTTATAAATTAATATAAAAATTTTTATCATTCAAAACTGAAAAATAAATAAAAATTAAGACAAACCTATTTGAAGTTTAA
The DNA here is from genome assembly GCA_963930645.1 of Salticus scenicus. Classification (NCBI taxonomy): domain Eukaryota; kingdom Metazoa; phylum Arthropoda; class Arachnida; order Araneae; family Salticidae; genus Salticus; species Salticus scenicus. Next base: position 134,567,800 of record OZ005653.1, on the reverse strand, counting down.
CTTAAACTTCAAGTAGGTTTATTTTTAAATATCTTTACTGAGTATAGAAAAAAGTTCATTAAAAATTAAAATAAAACAAAAGACTTTTTTTGCCATAAAACAATTTATTAAATTTATTTGCATGATTTTACATGTTTTTGAAAATTACAAAAATTCTGTATTTTCAGATATTTTTACATCTGATTTCTGTTTTATTTTAACCTACTTGCTATCACAATCTGGAGCTATTGCAAAGACTTCTAATACAGTTGTTAATGCAGAGTTTCTCCCAGGTTTAAAAATGAAAGGATGCTGCTAGTAAAAAAAAAATCACATTTTAGATTTTTGAAGTCAGTTTTGGATCCTTAAGGACACACTTGATACGAGAAAAAATTTACTAATGTATGAACAAATGTTGATCGTCATGCACAGTAGTTTTATCAGGGATGCCACTCTAAAAATTCGAAGAAAGAGGAAATCACGCCTGAAGTAAAATTTGTGATAATTATTGTGTAATTTTATATGCGAATTCTGTAAATTAATATATAACAAAATAATACATAAAATATAATTTGAATATAATAATTTAAAAAGTTACTTTGCAGTCAAAAGGTTATATTTTAAGCAATATAAAAGAATGATGCTTTATCACAAATAAAAAAAATATTTTAGAAGTTTGTAAATAAACCATAGTCTGTAGATCAGCAATAACATTAATTTAACATAATTTAAAACAAAATAATTGCACATAAGGAAATTTTTCTACCTCTTTATAAATTCTGGAATCTAATAAAACAAGTTTATCATGAACGCTGACACTTATGTTATGAATGGAAAAAGAATGAACATTGCAGAGCTTTGTCAGGTTGTTTAATGGCTGATCACTACTTTTAGGGGGGTGAGGGACCTCACAGTAGAAAATGCGAGACGTACATCGAATATTTTTTTTTTTTTTTCAGTCTGCAGATTATTTTCAACACAGTATTGTGTAGAAATTTTAAGTCTCCCGATTTTGATCGGAAATATTGCAATTTCCAATCTTTCTGCGTCCACATCATAAATGGCAACGTTCATTTTAATCACACTTATTAGATTCTAGAAGCTACAAAGAGTTAGAATTATTCAATATTTTTCACTTACGTAAATTATTTAACACCGCCCTTCCTCTTCGCTAACAATCAGCGATAGACATTTCACGGAATCATTGTGATTTCCCACCTGCTTTCATCCACAACATAAAAGTCAATATTTTCTTAAAATCTTATTTAATTAGATTCCAGAACTTATAAAGAAGTAAAATTGTCCAATATCTCTCACTTTTTTTTTTTTTTTTTTTTTTTTTGCTGCTTCCCCTCCCCTCTGCCATTTTCTCTCTCTCCTGCTAATGAACAGCAAACAATTGCTCCGCAGAAGTATTGCGATTTCCAATTTTTCTCCATCCATAACTCTTTCAATTTACTATATTAGATTCTAAAACATGTAATGAAGTAGAATTGTTCAATATCTCCCACTCATATATTTTTTATGATCCCCCTCCCCCACATTAACAAGGATAATAAATTTTTTATACCAACTATAAACAAGGTATTTTTTTAGTTTTGTTTTAAATTCTGGTTTTTTGTATAGTATCCGTTTAAGGTGTCTCGAATGTGAAAGTCTAATTTTTAGCAATTGATCTCTATATCTGTTATCAGCATAATTTAAAAACAAATTATTACAGGAAATTCAAATTTGGTATTTGGAGATTCATATTAGGTTGCTACTTGAACTCCTTTTTTTTTGTTATTTTTTTTTAATACAATAAAAATAAAAATAGTGATTAAAATTTTTTGAAGATTCATTTAATTCCGGCGACCAGCGAAGCAGGCAAAACCTGCTAGTATTAAATAAATGTAAAATTATGACAGAAATACACTTACTGATTCTCGCAAGCCTTTTTTGTGTTACTTATAGTGGTGCAGATTATTCTCTAATGCCTATATAGTTGTCACAGATTGACAGAAAAAATTCTGCTACTGGGTGAAAGAGGACAATATAACAATGTATATGAGAAATATCGAGCAATCCTATCTTTTTAAAGGTTCTAGAATCCAGTAAATTAAGTTTAATGTGCACATTGATATTTATGTTAGTTATTGATAGAGAAAGATTGGAAATTGTATGATGGATCGGCGATTATTAGTTTGAGAAGAGGCAGACAGAATAAATTTATAAAAAGCGGAAATCTGCCGCTCAGTAGAAGTGTTGAAAAGCGGCATCCCTGTTTTATTTATATTTCTAGCATTTATGTTCGATTTAAAGTCTATTTTCTACAAAACGCAGTATAAGTGCAATTTTTTATATAACGAACAAGAAAGGTGCAATTTTTTTGTATGAAGAGTAAAAAGGGAAGAATTTTTCCAGTCAAAGGGCAGGCAAGGGGCAGCACCCTCCCAAAACTGTCTGGGGAAAACTCTGTTAAAGACAAAAGTTTGAACCTTTTTACAATTTCTTCTCGCACTTCCTAAAAAGAAAGAAAAATAATTATAAATAAAATATACATGAACATAAAATCATATCAATTTTCTTTTTCTAGATAGGATGCAAGGTTTCAAGTACCATTGGCCATTATGGGATTACTTTGGACAGCAATAAAATAAAGATGTTTCCTTTAGAGATGCAATGATTATTCAGCCAAAGCCGAATATCAAGTCCATTATTCAGCCCAGGCCGAAATGTTTTTATTTATAGTTACTCAATATAAATAAAAACATTATATTACACAATAAAATTTTTTAATTTCAGGATTTATATTTGTCATGTTTTGTGAAAATTTTATTATCCCTCCCCCCCCCCCAAACAAAAAAAAAAAAAAAAAAAAAAAAACTTTCATACCTTGAATGAATTTTATCATACCATTTTAATGTAAGGATCATGTAACTTTTATGCTATATCAATAAGTGCAAAACATATATCTGTAGTAAGCTAACATAATCTGTTAAATTTAATATTAATCTATTCAAAATTGTCCCAACTGAACCATACAAGCAAATTCTGGTTTTCTTTCAAAGCATAATGAAAAAATTTAATATTTATCGTTTGTTATTTAATAATACAAAAAAAAAAAAAAAACTCCTTCCAGTGATATTTTTAATTATTGGGGGCGAGGAACGAAAAACTGGTACACATAGGTTTTGGGAGCCTAGAAGTCAAATGAGGATATTTTCAAAAGTGTAAAATTATTGGGGGGGGGGGGGGCAGGAAGAGCAAAAAAAATAGAAATTGAGTTAGACCGTTCAAAATTGGTATGTATAGTTTTTGGGGGATTAAGAGTTGAATGAAGATATTTTGGAAAGTGTAAAAATATTAGGGGGGCAGGAAGAGCAAAAAATTAGAAATTGAGTTAGACCGTTCAAAATTGGTATGCATAGTTTTTTGGGGCCTAATAGTTGAATGAAGATATTTTAGAAAGTGTAATTATTAGGAAGCAGGGGGTGGGGACATAGAAATTGAGTTATACCATTCAAAACTGGTATATATAGGTTTTGGGACCTACAATTGAATGAGGATATTTTCGAAAGTGCTACATTATTAAGGGGAGGCAGAAAGAGGGATTAGGTGGACAAAAAACAGAAATTGAGTTAGAGTGTTCAAAATTGGTACAGTATAACCCTGATAAGTCGTCACTCCGTTTAAGTCGTCGTTTTATTTTGGTCCCGACAAGGTCTCATACACAATAATGTTAAACAACCCTCTTTTACCGGTCACCGAATTTCCTTCTACTCTGATAACTCGTCACCCACAAAAATGGCCGAAAGCTAATTCAAAAATCCCCTAAAAAAGTCGCTAATCCTAAACTTACATTTTTTTGTCACTAAAAGCTTTTAAAATCCCCCAAATTTAGCGACTTTTCCCCCAAATTGGCAACACTGATTTTGCATGCCACCGTGCTGTCTTTCCAGCCCCGTCCTATCAAATTAAGAAAACAAGCCTTTACTGGGAATTTTCGATTATGCGCGTCTTATCAGCAAAACCTGTTGGTCCCTATTGTTGTTAAGCATTCCTTTTCACTCCCCTCCCCCACTTCACTTTAAGAAAGCCAAGCCTGCTTATCACTTCAGCAACACACCTATAGGTTAAGCATTCCTTTCCATATAATACCCCTTTTGTGGAGTTGAGTTCTTGGAATATTCTATGCACATGCATCGTACTTATCGCTGCTAACCATTCAAAGCACACTTTTTGCTGCGACTTTGTCGGGTGTAGGCGTTTTTTTTCACTTCTCCTGAGTTTGACTTCATTTCATAGCGAATAAGCCCCGATATAAGGGCTATTTTTCTCTCTTGTAATTTCGTGGTGTGATTACACTTTTAACATGTCAGGGAAACGAAAACTTACATCATTATCTTTTAAAGAAAAAAAACGACTTAGTTGCACGTTGCACTTTTTGAAAAATCAAATGTTTCCAAAACAGCTTTTGCCAAAGAACACCATATTCCCAGGACTACGTTGAACGATGTTCTTTCATCGAAACAAATCATTGAAGAAGCCGACTGTGAAAGCAAAAGAAAGAGAATGAGGAAATCGAAGTTTGACGATATCGAGGAGGTTTTAGTTCGATGGCTGAAACATGCCAGAGCCCAGAATGTACCAATTTCTTCCGCGGTGCTAAAAGAAAAAGCCATGGAAATTGCTAAGAAGTTGAACATTGAAGATTTCGGCGGCAGCAATGGTTGGCTGGAACGTTTCAAAGACAGACATTGCCTTTCTTTTAAAATGATTTGCGGAGAAGCAGCAGCTGTTGATGTTGATGTTGTAGAAGACTGGAAGGACAGTGTTCTCAAGGACATTTTATCTAGATTTGATGCATCAAATGTTTTTAATCTTTATGAGTCCGGCTTATTTTACCGTCGTTTGCCCGATAAAACTGTCATTTAAGGGTGAAAAGAGCACTTCTGGAAAATCAAGCAAACAACACGTGACGCTTCTGCCTGGAGCAAATATAAATGGAACTGAAAAACTAAAACTACTTGTGATAGACAAAAGCAAAAAGCCACACTGCTTAAAAAATGTTAAATCCCTTCCAGTTTATTATGAAGCAAATTCAAAGGCATGGATTTCTACAACAATTTGGGAACGACATGTTCGTAAACCGGTCAGAAAAGGAAAGTTGCCATCATTGTTGATAACTGTACCGCCCACACCACACCCGAAAATTTAAAAGCGATCGAGATGGTTTTTATTCCTCCAAATGTAACATCAATTCTTCAACCTTTAGATCAAGGGATAATTTGTGACTTTAAACGAAAGTACAAAAAAATGCTTGTAAAGGACCTGATAAAAGCATTGGATAGAAACGAAAAGCTGGAAGTTTCAGTTTTAGATGCAATTAACTATGCAGACAAAAGTTGGAGTTCCGTTTCTTCACAAACAGTTTTGAATTGTTTCCGACATGCAGGGTTCATAGCAGATGCCGAATCAGAAGAAATCCTCAGCGATGAAGACATCATCGACGTGGAACCGTTAGAGACTTTGCTGCAAATCGCAAATGAAAAAGTGTGCAGGGTCAATGACGTTAATGCTTTTGTCAACATTGATAACGACATTGAAATCTGCTCACAAGCAACTGTAAAAGATTTGACATCTGAATTTTTAAAAGAAAAACAAAACAGTTCAAGTGAGGATAGTGATGTCGAGAATGTGGATAAAACCCCACCCAACAAGACGGAAGCAATTGAAGCCCTGAAGAAAGTTCGAGAGTACCTTACATCCATTCAAGGTACAACAGGCGAAGAATTTAAAGCCTTAACTGTATTAGAAAAGAAAGTTATTTCCAGTAGCCAGCACCTTCATCAATCTACACTGTTGGGTTATTTTAATGTAGCAAAAAAATAAAATGCACATTGTAACTATACTGTATTTTTTTTTTTTTTTTATCTTCCGCTCATTCATTTACATGTATTGATTTCTGAAAATATTGTTTTTGTTACCGAATCCTACTGCAATTCATGAAAATAAGTAGTATAGTATAGTTTTTTTTTTTTTTTTTTCGAAATTCGTCACTCCGCCTAAGTCGTCACTTCGCTTAAGTCGTCAAAAAATGTTTGGTCCCTTTAGTGACGACTTATTGAGGTTTTACTGTATATGTAGGTTAAGTAGGAGAGGCATGAAAGGTGGGGAATAAGTATGCGTATCCCAGGGGTGAAACTTTTCAGGGCCTACCCCTGAATTCAGAGTTTTTGAAATTTTTGCTGTGTCTGATTTTCATGTAAATTATTTTGTTTTTACAGAAATTTCTTATTTTGAATGTTTAATTTGCCTTATATAATGCATTAAGAACTCTCCAAATATTATTTAACACAGGTAGCCATATATTTCATTATTAAATCTTCCCTATCTGCATGCAAATATCAGTTTTCAGGGTTTTTGCATGCTAGGTAGTTTCACCCCTGGTATCCCTTAATCTGTGTGCATGCAGTGCACACGGGTCTACGCTGCCGACGGCAGTGGGGACCCGGTGTAAGTTTTTACTCGATCAATATATATATATATATTTTATGAGTGAGTATATAGAATTTTGAGGATTCATTCATTATAGTGATTCATTTAAAAATAGTGACCCGCTAACAGGCGAAGCTCACTAGTATCTATTAAAATATGACTAGACAATACCTCATAAGAAACTTGTAAAGAATTATTATTATTAGAGATTTTATACACTGTTATAGTTATTATTAACGCTATATGACAATACAAACATTAAACTATACAATTTGTTAAGAAAAATAAATAAATAAAGTGTGAAAATAGTGTTATTAAAATAGTATTTATTAATAACAAGCTACCTTCGGTGACCAGCTGGTTTGAGTTTCTTCAAAAGCCAGACCATATTAAACCACTGCTCGGTGGTGCCTACTCTCCACTTCAGAACCTACAACAGTTTTACAAGAAAAATACAAAAAATGACATGTATTTTTCTACTAAAATTAAGTGTCATAACATAAAAATGATTTTAAAACAAAGCAGATATATATAAATATTAAGTTCTAATGATAATTAAATTCAGTAAACTCTTGGTTAACCAGTATTCAACAAACCTGAAAAATTCAGAAAACACCTTTTCCTCTTTTCCAATAAATTGTTTTAAAATATTTGCTGCTATTTTAGGAAGCTTATGGTTTTCATTTTCATATAATTAGTGTCCAAGTTAATATAATGCAAATCAATGTTTATACAAAGGCGAATGTCCCAGAAATTCACAATATTTTTGTAGCCGATTACTGAAATCTGCTATTATTTTGCCTTAATCGATAAATTCGCATTTTGTACAAAGTTGAATCTCTAAATACTCAATTATTTTGCTATAATCCATGAATATATATATTTTTTTTTCCAAAGCTACATCCCAAAATACACAATTTTGCGACCTAATTCAGAAATACGGGACCATTTCACTGCCAATTATAAAAAAGTTTTGCTTAAACACAACTAGTTGCTGAAATACGCTATTATTTCAGCATTAATCGATAAAATTTGCACTTTTTTAAAAAGATGATTTTCAAAATTCGCAATGTTTTGTAACACGCGCAACCATTTTACCGCTAATTAATAATGTTACTTTAATCCCAATTATTTATTGAAATAGGCATTATTTATCTGTTAATCGGTAAAATTCGTCTTCTTTTTTTCAAAGATAATTCCCGATGGAATTACCTACAGATGGATTTCCTATGGAATCAATCATTTTACAGCTAATTCTCGAAATTTATGTAATGGCAACTAACTTAAATTTTGTAATTTTTTTCTTTCAAAAATGAATACCGAAATATACAGTTATTTCAAAAAAAAAAAATTGCTTTACATGCGTGATTGCTGAAATATGCGATATGAAAGTCTATCAAAATATAGTATCATTTCAGTTTCAGTGATAAAATTTATGTACTTAATCGTTCAAATTCCGTGCTGACATAAGAAATTAATTCTCTACAAAACAACATAATCTTATGGTGGACTGTTGAAATACATTGTTTTACTCACTTAACAAAATTTACATTTATCACGGCTAATTGCTTAAATAAGAGATTCTTTCTCCACTTTACTAAATAAAGATAGGCAACTACCTGGCAACAACTACTACAGAATAAGGAAGTGAAGCGAAACAACGACCGCAAGAGTTCCCCGGCAAAGTAAACAACGAGGTTTCCTCCAGAAGAACGACATCGAGAAAAATTACTTGGCTCTCATGATGGGCATGTCCGAAATTAATTAGCTAGTAATTAGAAAGGATTTTATTGGGTATTTTAAATGTTTGTTTTCATATCAGTTATCCTTTTCTTTAAAATAAGATTAAATAGACAACTATTTTTGCTGCTGTAATCAACAAAAATTGTGCTATTTTAGAAAATTGATGCCACAAATGTTAAATACATATATTTAGCCAAAAATCAGAGAGAATTTTGCTTTTTTGGTGTATGTTTGCTGAAATATGCATAATTTTTTTGTCTGGTTCCCAAAATATGTGCAATTTTCTCGTCCAAATACTTTGAAAAATCTTTTGTCAAAGGTCTGTTTTATGATCACTTATTTCTTTTCAAGTAGGTTAGTTTCAGTGCAAATTTAAGAAATTAATAATTATAAAATGACTTTTTACGCGAAAACTATTACGCTTCAGTTCAGCACAAAATAGGGAATAATGCAGAATGTACTTGAAATCTGCGTACGAGAATCGAGTGCCTATTTCAGTACTTTCACATAATTTCTATAGTTTTTATTTTGTTATAGAATTTCCGTAACAGGCATTTCTATTCAACTCTTGGATATGCAGAAATGGTACCTGAAACTGCAGCTAACAATCTTTTTTTCTGACAGCTGCACTAAGAAATGGACTGACGACACATAGATTACACCTAGAAGTGAATTTTCAGATTGCATTTGTGCAAAAGTATGCTGCAAAGCTGATTTCACATCACATAAAACTTATAGCTATATGTTACTCTGTGAAAACAATAAAATATCTATTAAAAATAACAATATGGCAGATGGGAAAATACAGGGCTCATTTTCATTTGAAAAAAGTGAAGGGTGCATTTGTACTTTAAAAAAAGGGGGTGGGATGCATTTTTCACTTCAAAAAAGGGCAGGGTGCATCGGCGCTGAAACAAAATAGGGTAGGGTGTGGCACCCTTTGAAAAATGCATAACATGAACACTACTTACAACTACTCGGTATTCGGCCAAAGTGCTACTCGGTGCAGCATTACTATTAATTACTTGTGATAGAAAAGTATTTTTCTGTATTCATCTTTGAAAAACATACAAAATTTAACAATTAGTAGTAAAATAATAGCCTATATTAGCAATTAATTGCCATTACTTAAATTTCAACAATTAGTGGTAAGATGATTCCACATTTTGATAATTGGCCGCAAAATTACTGTATACATATCAGAATTATCTTTGAAAAAAAAGAACAAATTTTATCGATTAACATAGAAATGGAGCCTATAAAGGTATAAAGGAAAATAATTCGGATTAATGTATCTTTATAAATTAGCGGCAAAATAATTGTGTGTTTCTATAATCAGTCACCACAGTTCAAAACAACTTCTTTTTCCCCCCATAAAAATCAATTAACTTTTTTCCTTCCCAAAAAATTCAAAATTTTTATTCTGTCCCTTTTTTAAAATTTATAAATTATTTGTAAATCTCTTTTACTTTTAATTCAGTTTACTTCAATTGTAATTTTGCTTCAGAGAAGGTTTTAATTATGTGCTTTATGTGTGATTGGCATTGGCTGGCTTTATAAGTTATTATATATTGGGGGGGGGGGATTATCCAGAAATTGTAGAAGAAAAATCTCTGTATTAATTATCTTAAAAAATTATAAATGAAAGGGTCTAAGGCTAAATGCAGTAAAGTAAAATAAAATAAATGATAATGGAAAGCACATTTATTTTGTATAAGATATAAAGTGAAAAATTGTGTAATTAAAAAAATTGCTCTCAACTTTGTTTTATTCAAAACTGAACAAAGTGGTCTTTAAAAAATTTATGAATATGGTATTTGTATATGGTAATAATTTGTATATGGTATTTGTATATGGTAATTTGAATATGGTATTTGTATATGGTAATATGGTAATTAATAGCAGCTCATTTTCTTATCTTTATACTAAATCCAAAAGCAAGATGTACTGATTTTGAATTATCAAATAAAAAAGGAGCTGCATTACAATTTGTCCAGACAGTTAAATAAAAAAAAAAAAAAAAAAAAAAAACCTTTCATTTTAAAATTTCATGCAAATATTTCTCCATTCAATATTTTGAAAATTATAACATCAAAGTATTGAAAAATGGTGAAGTAATTATAATCACAAAAGATCCTACATCCAATGAAGAATGTTTTCTCAAAAAAGAAAATTTAGTTTCAATAAAAGCTATAAAACTTCTAATTTTATTTAAAATAATAGTTGTAAATTCTAATTCAATATGGAACTTTCAAATGGATTGCAATATTCCAGTACATAATCCAAAAGTATAATTTTTTTCTTAAATCTTTTACTATAACTTTTTCATTGTACAGATTTTTTTTTTTTTTTTAATTTTTCATTAATTCATTAAATTAAGAATTTTTTTGTTATTAAGTTAATTTGTTATCATTAAAGTGTACGAAAGACATGTTATGTTAGGCAGGCCGCACACCAAAGAAACAAGCGTGACTTGGACGACATAAGAGACAATCCCTAGCATTGCCGCTAAATTTACTTTACTGCATATGCACACCAGAGAGACAAGCGTCATGTCTTATTAGTCGAGTGTGTGTCTCCCATTTGTCGCGCGAATTGCGCATGCTACAACTTTTCGCACTTGTCGCTCATGTTGCAACATGGCGGCGATAGAGATTTGACAACTGCGGGTAAATTTAAATAACACTGAGCTCAACGCAGTCGCTTTTTTCAATACTAATAAACTTTAATAGAAATATTTAGTAAAATCCTTTGCAATATTTTTCTTCGATTGCATATTACGAAGATTGCTTTGTATAAATAATAGTATTAAAACAAAAGTGACTACGCTGAGTCCTACAATGACAATATCAAATTCAAGTCCGTGTAATATACAATCAATTTAAGTTCAGATAGAAAGGAAAAACATATTAACCTTTTAGCCGTGTCGAGTTTTTTAGCATATCTGTTTAATAACTCATAAAATCAATACTAAGTGAAGTAGGAATAAAGCATATTAGTTTTTGAAATCAATGGATATTCAGTAATCTTATGTCCTAGGGAAAAATATCATATTTTTCCAAAATTTGCTACATTATCCTCTTATTTCAACTTTTAAAAACGGAAAAAGCCGTTTGCAACGGTTAACCCTTTCAGGGGCACTAAGTAAAAATGATTGAATTTCCTTTTAAATATATATATATCATAAAGTAAACATCCCCTACAAGTCATATTTGATGAAGAAAAAAAATTCAGCATGTGGGGATTTTTTTGTGGGTGGTGGCTAGGCGTTCTAGCCACTGCGTCTATCTACCTAAAAGATGCTCCTAAAAATCAAACTAAAATTAATGATCTAAGATAATATGTAAATCTGTTGTATTTAAAAAGGTGCATTACAGTATATTTACACTACCAAATACTTTTGAATAAAAAATTATCTTTCATAAAAATATGTAAAAGAAACTTCAAAAAATTTTCGCGCAACTTGTCCATTTAAAAAAGTCACAGGCACATCCTGCTTAAAGTTACTGTTTCTGCCATCTCTATTTCAATTTTAGAAGTACACCAGGGATGGAACACGGGCGCAGAATTCATACCACTATCAATGTAAGAAAATTTTCTACTTCTTAAATCAACGATATTATAAGTAGAGAAATTTCTTAAACGGATTCCGGTATGAATTCTGCGCCCGTGTTCCATCCCTGAGTACACATTAACTTTTCATAAAAGTGGATAAGAAAAGTAGCCACTGCACACTTAGAGAAAAATTTCTAAAGTAGGTGGCTAGACCCTCTAGCCACCGCCCCTGAAAGGGTTAAAGGGTTAAAAAAAAAAAAAAAAATACGGATGAAAACAAATTATAGGGTAACAATTTTATGCAATAATCCCCATTATATATTAAAATATCGCTCTTGAATTTCATCCGTTTGACCATTTCCGATAAAAGAAACAAAACAAGTTTACTAGCAAGGGATGCATGGCTTAGGGGTTAAGGGTTGAACTCGTGTCACAATGGTACTCGGTTCGACCCTCACCAGAGTTTTTTTTTTTTTTTTTTTTTAAGTAGAAAAATAATTTAAGAAAAAGGATAATGATTAAATTCAACTATTTTTCTTTTTTTTTTTTTTTTTTAAATAGATATATTAGAAAAACAACAAAAAGGAAAAATAGAGAAAAATTATTCATTTAAAAAGGAAGAAAATCAAATATAGGAATTTAGTACAATGTTAATAACATCTTGGAAATTATTGGGTTTTTGCATCATTTTGCAATTTTTTATTAAAAACTGTTCAGATTTAAAAGCAACGTTTTCAACTGGAAACTATTAATTTAAATTTAACATTAAAGAAAAAAAATATAAGGTGCAATGTAAAATTATTTTTCTTAAATTATTCATTTATTTAAATTATAAAAGAAAAAATAAATAAATAAAAACACTTTTTTTAGCTGGAAAAAAAAATAATAGTAATAATTTTATAGAATATTTGTTTGCATATCAATAATAACTTAATTAAAGCAGACAAGCTTTGTTTTCTACTAGAAACATGATATAAAACATTAAATAAAAATTTAAATAAAACATTAACAAAATAAAGGAATAAATAAATGAAATATAAAAATTATTTTCCTCTAAATTATTCATTTATGTAAATGATAAAGTAAAATAACAATTTTTAAAGTTAAAATACTTTAATAATTCAACAACGAAAAATTAGTTTTTAAATTTAATAATTATTTTCTTTGAAATTATTCTTTTATTTTTATTTTAAAAAATTAAACATTTTTTTAAATAAGAAAAATTAACTTTTATTTTATTCATTCAATGAATATAAATTAAAAGATATAAATAAATAAATAAAAAAAAATTGAATAAATAAAATATAAATAAAAAGTGCGATATAAAAATTATTTATTTATTTAATAATAAAGTTTTTTTTTTTTCCCCCCAGGTTGAAATAATTTTTTTTTAATAATTTAATAGACTATTTATTTTTACACAACAATAGTAACACAATTAAAGCAAACAATCAGCTTTTTCTATTAGAAGATGTTTATCAAATGTTCATTATAAATAAAACATTAACCCCTCCCCTTTCCCCAACAAAAATATGAAAATTACTTTCCCTTAAATCACAAAGACAAATTAAGTGTTTTTAGTTAGAATATAACATTTGATTAATTTAACAAAAAAAAAAAAAAAAAAACTATTTTTAAATTTAATAATTATTTTCTTCTTAATTACCCTTAATTTTTTTTCTGTTTTACTTGAAATTATAATAGATTTAGAAATTATAATCTCCTTATAATAAATAAATAAAACCTGAAATCTCAAAAGTCAACAAGCACACGTGATCAAAAACGCCTCCTTCGCAGGATGTGTCTGTCACTTCGGTGTGAGTGTGTCGCTTGGGCCGCTGTCGCTTGCCTCTTTGGTGTGCGGCAGGCCTTAGGTAACATTCACTATAAAAAAAAAAAAAATTGTTAACTCACAGTAATCCTGTTATTACCATTAACATCATTTTAATGAAAACTCAATACTACAATTATGGAATATTTTTAGAAGTTCTGAATATAAAAGATTTTAGCTACAATAAAATTTAATGCACTTTCATATAACAGTTCTTTAATTCAAGGATGAAATCGACAAAAGTGTAAAAAATAAATAAATAAATAAAACTTTACAAAAAGATAAACATTAAAGCAAAATATAAGAAGTCTCAGAACTGTTAAATTGGTTATCGCTTTCTAAAAATTGATTACTTATTTTTTAATATTTTATTTTTAAACGACAAAACACAAAATTTCACATTGTGAAAATTCGCATTTCAATATTTTAAAATAAAATGCTTAATAGAAAAATAAATAAATAATTTTTTAGACATTGATTTCCTTAATTTTTATTTTTAATATTTCATTTTTAAGTAAAAAAAAAAATTGCAAAATTATACATTGTGAAAATTCACATTTTATAACTTCAAAAAAAATATTATAATAATTTTTAGAAAGGGATAACCTTATTAACAATTGTGAAATTTCTGAATGTGAAAATGAAGTTAAAAATATGCATTAGTTAATGAGTTATGATGGAGCAAAATTCTCCATAGAATAACATTGGCTTTGGCTTCTGCCGACAATAAGTAAAAGTCCTCTTAACTGATTGCATGCACATACTTTTCAGGCTTTTATTTTATTTGTCTATTTTAAACTTAAAAAAATTTTAAAGCTAATTTCCAATGTTTAACATTTTATTTGGGTATGTGCATAAGAAACTTATAAGGCTAGTAATGCACTATTATATATGCATTAAGTTATTAAATAATGTTAATTTGAACTGAATTCAAAAATAATTTTAACTATTATATCGTTTTATCTGTAATTTTTTGTCATTAATAAAATTATAAATATTCATATGTTACATCAACTAATAGATTTAGAAAAAAAAATGCCATTAGATAAAGAAAATAAAAATAGTAATTCATCATTTTAGGATATTTACATATTCAACATATTGTGTGCAATTAAACTAAATATTAAGCTCAAAAGCAAAGTACTAGACTGAATACTAGGAATAAATATGAAATAATTGGTGCATGTCCAGAAAGCATTTAAATTTTTGCTGTTATGTTAATAGTGAATAAAAAAAAAAAAAAAAAAAAGCATGTGTGTGGCCTATTAAAAAAAAAAAAAAAAAAATCTCATTAAAAAAATACATATATGAGGCATTGTGGATACGAAGGGCGAACTTGACATCAGGCCTTTTCCGTCTCAAAACATGCATGGACGATGCATATTTCCAGCATATGACGCAGGAGCACTGTATAATTTACAGATATTGTTTACTTTCAAGTAAATGCATACACATTAAAAAATTCTTTTTTCCTCCTAAGAAATTTTAGTAGTGAATAAAAAAATAAACCAAGCATCGAACAGCAAAATGAGAAAATAAATCTTTTAACCATTACAAAAATATGAAATGTCCTCTCCACTTCGGTCGTAATTATTATTCTGTAGTAAATTATGAAATAACATTTGTTTAAATTTTACAGATTTTAATTCTTAACTAAAATGATAATCAAATTTTACAATGCTAAGACTAATATCATGTTTACACGAGTACGCTAAGATTAAAGTTTTGATTTTGTATCACATATATTATCCAAGACTTTTAATCAATATACATCTATAATTTTAAATATTGTAAATTTCAGTTATCTTATATTCTATATCGGAAACAATATTCAAAATCACTTACTTTTTACAAACATGGAAGAGCAAATACACCGCCATCTCGCTTCTTATGCTGATTGCTGGTGCTTGTTTTGCTTCTCTCTGATTGGCTATTAGAGTTTTCAGAAAGTTGTAGTATCAATGCTCAACAACATTGGTAGATATCCATCAATATCGATCTAGATCATGATCAACCAGCAGATTTTTTTTTTTTTTTTTTCCTTCAAGAATTTTTCTTAACAATGCTAAATATTTTCAATGACGAGCTGATCGTAAAATTGAGTAAAAAATTCCGAGAACAGACCGTATCTTTCTTACCGGTCTTTGCCGAGATTGGACGATATTGACCAATATTCCCGTTTTTACAACATTATAAAATGCTTCTATTAATAATTTTATAGAACTTAAAATACTGTTAAATATATTTCTGCCCATTACGTATCGAAAAATAACAAAAATGTTGGTTAAAAAAAGCTAAATATCAATAGTTCCGAATTTCAATACTGTCATTCCAACATTGGGTAATATTGGCCAATATTGAAAAGAAACAACCGACTGACGCCAATGCTTGCCGTGGTTGGGCAATATTGAGCCAATACTGAACAATACCGCTGTGCTACCTGGGGGGTAGTATATTTTTCTTAAACTTAATGTTTGAGAAAGTGCTTTATTCTGCTACTAATTTTTCGCTTGTTATGTAACAAGCGAAAATTTAGTAGTATAATAAATAAAGCACTTTCTCAAATATTAAGTTTAAGAAAAATATACTACCCACAGCATTAGCTAAAAACTCCCAGACCGAAAATATTAATATAATATTCAATTACTTAAAAAAATATTCGACTGTAGAAACCCAACTTATGGTTTTTATCATAAAAATTTGAAATCATTAAAAATACTATTTCTGTGAATGCTGGCAAACGAGCCCAATAAAGCAAACGTTGACAACATAGGCGTTTACCCCCATCGAAGAAGCGACAAACACTGAGAGAAAAAACACTCCAAGAACCTACGTCGACTGTGTAGGTCTTCCCTATCTGAGGATGCGGGGGCTCCTGAGCGAAAGATTCACAGGATTAAAAGCCTAAAAGTAACGTTGGTTAAAAAGTTTTAGTACCTTCAGACTATCATCTTCACCTGTGTAGCAGTCATCATCAGAATTTTTGCGTGTAAAAGTGATATTATAAATGGGGGTATCTAAGGGGTTATTTTTTTTAAATACCTTAGATTAGATTTCTCTTAGATACCTCTTGGAGTTTATCAAATCCCTTTTACACTCGAAAATTCCGATGATGGCTGCTACATAGGTGTAACAAAGCAAAATATCTACAGTAGATAGTACAAGAATTTTTCATCAGCCATATAGTTTAACAAAAATACCACAGCATTGCCTAAAAACTGCCTAGATCGAAATATTAACATCAAATTTAATAATTAAAAAAAAAAAAAAAAAAAAAAAAAGGAAAGAAAATCACCGACTATGAAAACCCTAATTTATACTTTTTATTGAGAATCATCTCTTGAAATCATTAAAAATACTAATTATGTGAATGGCAATGAGCCCAAGGCCAACATACAGAATGTGGCACCACAAGAAAAAGCGACAAAAGCACTGACAGAAACAACACTCCACGAACAAGCGTCGACCGTGTCTTCCTTTGAGGATGTCCCCCCTCCCCCCCCCAAGCGAAAAATTTTCAGAGAATTAAGCATAAAAGTAGGGTTGTTTAAAACGTGTTTTAGTAATTGAAAGGCTTTATTTATCAGTTCATATAAATCAGAAGGTATTTTGAAAAACTTTAGCCCCCCCCCCTCCCTTCCCAAATCTCGTTTTTCAGTTATGAAAGTAGAATCCCTCTGTGGATAATAAGGATCATTTTACGAAAAAGTTGCATAAATTGGTCCAGTAGAGGAGATAAACTGCCATAGCTGCCAACCCATCAGGAACAAAATTAGAAACACTTTGTGCGAAGGGACGAATTCACATTTTTTTGCCCTATTTACCCGTACTTAAGCAGGGTTAGTGTTAATTTTTCTGTAATAACCACGTAATACACGAGAAAGGATATCTAAAATAGATTTATTTAACTTATTTTCAAGAAAATCGTTAGAGACGTTTTTGAGATACCAACTTTTACCAAAACTTGGTTTACCCAATTATTCACCGGAAAACAATAATTACATACAAAATGATATTTAAAAGGGAATTAATACGACGAGTTTGGAAAAAAAAATCCTTACAGCCCTTATAGTTACAGAAATACTACTAGTAATATAAATTAGTTTTTAGTTAATTAGGATAGAAGTTTAGTTTGCAGCAACTGAAATTTAAATTTAATTATAAATATATTATTATCAGAAAAATGCAATTATATGAGGATGCATTTTATAACAATTTTTGAAGAATAAGAAACTTTCAGTAAACATTTAGATAAATATTTTGCAACAATTTCTTGTTTCTGTGTTTCTAAAATATTATTTTATACTAGAAAAAATTATTTAATAATTTTTGCATAATTATTAGCTAAATAACCTGGCGTGTCACTCACACGACTTTCTCTTACTCTGAAATTTAATACTATAAACACAGGTTGGAGATTAAGAGGTAAGACAACGAGTACTGTCATGTATGTAAACCTATGTTAAATAATTCAAATTAGGCTTCGGAAGAGTTTTATATGATAATTAGTTCTGTGTGAGGGGGGCGGTAGCCCCCCTCAACCCCCCGTTTCATTAATGCACCTACATTTATATAGAACTTAATTCGGTTATTAAAAAATAATTCTGTTTTTAAAAAATAATTTATTAAAATTATTATTTAAAAAAATTATCTTTTATGATAATGCAGACGATTTCCATATTAGAGAAGTAGTATAACACCAAATATCCAAAAAAAGTCCATTTTATTCTCAATAAAAAAAAAAAAAAAAAAAAAAAAAAAATATGATTGTTAAAAGTAAAAAAAAAAAAAAAAAAAAATCGATAACTTTGTTTCAAATTATCGCAGATCGATGGTTCAACCATTCGTTTTAAAGGTATTGGCGAGCTCTTTTGAAAGATACCCATCATGAAAATTTACTCCCCTCGAGGGGGGAGGCGAGGCTCCTACATACACAAAAAAAAAAAAAAAAAAAAAAAAAAAAAAATTACAGTTGACTATCTCTATTACAAAAAATATATATTCGTTTCATTTGGTTTAGTGCAGTCTATAAACGTTAAACTCTACTTACCTGCAATTTCCCCCACAGACGTAATGTATTAGAATTCTCTTGATTGTCCCTGTACACGAACCATTTGCTTGACCTTAACAAAAAGGTTACTGTAGTACCCCTATATGATACACATTTAGAATACCAAGTTTAGAATGTCTGCTACTATTTGTTCTTGATATATGCTGATAACAGTCACACACACACACAGACCAACCGCTAAAAACATGATTTTCGTATTCAGGAGACCTCAAAACGTGTAAATATAACAAAATCTCACGTTCGAAAATTTGATCCAAAAACAATACTTTCTCTACCTTATGGGTAAGAGAAAGTAAAAACATTGTATAGGAAGCACAGATGCATCCCGAAATATAATAACTTGAATTTGACTTTTTCACACGAGTTTTTATTCCTCTAAAATATAAACTTAGAAGATTTAGATATATTAAATTAATCTTTGAAAATAAAAAAATAAAGGAAGTCATGTTAAATATAAGTCACATTAAATAATACTGTAACACGAAAAAAAAAATATATATATGTTTGTATATATATATTATTTCTTATTTTCAAAGACAATTTGGTATAAGTTATATCATATTAAAAATATAAACAAACACACTGAATGTCAGAAAGAATACATTGAATTCAAAAAATAAGTAAATTAAAATAATATTTAAAAAAAAAAAGAAAAAAGACGAGAATTTTTCAAAATTTATTTATCGAATCTTATTATAAATAAACATTTAATCGTAAAAAATATCACTTTTTTTTCTTTTTTTTTCAAAAATAATGAAAATTATATTTTTTCTCCATTAATTATTCCTAATAAACGTGAAACTTTTTTTTAATGCCTAACCATCAGTTTGTTTAACAAAATATTAATGATAATAGCAAAAAAGAAATTTATATATATTTCAAATTTAAAACAAGTGAAACATATACTTTTTTAAAGTACGGAAATCGCATATCGTCGATTTAAATATTTATTTAACATTTTTTTTCTTTATATAAACATTGTGTAACTGCTTCAGAAAATAATAATAATAATAATAATAATAAAAATGTGTAAATAATTCACACCTGCAAAGTTATTTATCGCGTAATTAAACAAAATATCTTCAATCTCAAAATAAATAAATAAAAATTAAAAGTAGTAAATCCACATACCACTTTACATTCATTCTACTATCAAAAAGAAATATTTAAAATTGGTCTACATCATTAAACAAAATTGCTGATTTATTACTTCAAACAATTCTTATTAGATCTTCCAAACCGTCTGAAAGTTTTGTGTTGGCTTTACCATTCACCGGAAGCAATAGCAAACGTTTAAAAGTTTCGGTTATGGTTTGAAGTTTGAAGCTCATTCGCGCATCTGAATCACATGACAGTTAGACGTCACAGTAAAGGTCGAAACAGAAAATTGAAGAATAAGTTATCTAGTTTAAATGCGGAAAACTCTTGATTCTGCAATTTAATCGTTCATTTTAGTTAATCTGCTCATTAACGAATTTCGAGCTTCAACAGTAAATATTAATTTCTATCCAAAAAGTGTTATTTATTGTGAAATTAAGAAATTTTTACAAACATTAATATTTATGTTAAAATTTCATGAAGATTACTAAATTTTATTTTCATATACTTATTGCAATAGTACATATTTTTGTGGAACCTTAAAAAACAAAAAGAAAACAAGCTTTAAATGTGTAGGATTTTAAAAATGTACTAGATATATATGCATATATAGTATTATACGAACAGGTTCACAGAAAGTTTTCCTTACAGAAAATTTTTTGCATTTACTTATGAGAAAAGTAAAATGAATACTTTTTTTACTTTCTTCTATATTCAATAGAAGAAAGTCTTAAATTCGTAAAAATTTACGATCTCGGGTTTTTGATGGATTTACATGTTTTGAGAGCTGTAGAACACGATTTGACCATTTTTAGAAAATGTCAGTCTTTCAGTCTGTGTGTGCGTGTGACAAAATTTTGTGGCAACTGTATCTCAGGCCCTAACAGCACAAAATATTCCAGAAACGTAACAATCATATAACATTGAAACATTATGAAACCTTCCGAAACGTTTAAAACCGTTCAGATTACTTTCCGATTAGTTTCAAAAACGTAGAAATGTCCGTGATCGTAACAAAAAATCAGATACGTAACAGAAACATTACAATCACTTAACAGATAGAAAATCAAAAAGGGCGAATGTTTCAGAAAGGTATCAGAGAGCATATTGAAACGCGTTACGTTTCTGAAAGATTGTAAGCTTTTTGCAACATAACTGAAACATTCTGTGCTGTATGGGGGAACTACTGCACAGAATTGCATACAAATTGGTATGTAGTTGCACCTTGACATAAATTAGTGCTCATCAACTTTTGGTAAATATTGTCTTACTGGTTGCGTTGCCATCCCACTTTTATTAAATTTTTAACATGGTGGTATAGGACAAAATTTTGTATAAATGTGCTTAAAGAGAAAAATTTTTTAATAATCATTATGAAATGTAAAAGAATTATTTGTAATAGAGATAGTCAACTAGGAAAAAATTTTGTATTTGTAGGAGACTCGCCCCCCCATGGGGGGGGGGAAGTACCCACAAAAGGAGGTAATTTTTCCAGATGGGTATATTTCGAAAGGTCTCGTCAATACCTTTAAAACGAATGGTTGAACTATAAATCTGTAATAATTTAAAACAAAGTTTTAGATTTTTTAAAATTTTCACGAAAAAATTTTTTTTTCTAAATTTTTAACATGGCAGTATAGGACAAAATTTTGTATAAATGTACATAATGAGAGTTATTTTAAACTTGTGATTGTAAAATTAATATGAATTAGTGATAATAGTAGTAGTTAACTAGAAAAAAAAATTGTGCTAGTGGGGGCATCGGTTCCCCCCCCCGGGGGGGGGGGTGAATTTTCAAGATTGGTATCTTTCGGAAGGTCTCGGCAATACCTTTAAAATGAATGGTTGTACTATAAATCTGTGATAATTTAAAACAAAGTTATGGATTTTTTTTATTTTCACAAAAAAAAAAAAAAAAAAAAAAAAAAAAAAAAATCGTAATTTTTTTTTTTTTTTTTTTTTTTTAATATTGTTACTACTGAGTGAATTTGTATAGGAAAATATAGAAGAAAGTCTTGTGGTGGCCACAACATACAGTTTTTATTTTTATTTTTTTTTTTTTTATTATTGATAGTAATATACTATAATTAAAAAAAAAAATCATAGAAAATTAAAGATATATATACGTCTTTTATTCTTAACTGTTTTTGTCCCAATCCGTCATCAATTGCCCAAAGCGCACAGTGCATAAGTGAGATAAGACCCACTCAGCTTATATATATGTATTAATTATAAAAAATTTCCAAAAACTGTAAAGGTTGAATAAAGATAGAAAATGCTGATTTTTTTTTCTTCAAAATGTCTGCATTTTGTTAGTAAAATTTAGTGACGATTTAAAAATCTGCAAAAAATCCGTACATGAAAGTGAAGATAGAATGAAGATTTTCTTTTGTCTTCAAAATGTCTGCATTTTGTTGGTGAAATTTAATGGTGTTTTGAAGGTCTTAAATATCTGTAAATTAAATTGCAGATTGATTGCAGATTTTTTTTTTTTTTTTTTTGTCTTCAAAATATCTGCATTGTGTTGGTGAAGTTTGATGATGTTATGAAAATCTGCAAAAAATTTGTAAAATCAATTGAAGTTTAAATGCAATTTTTTTATGTCTTTAAAAAATATGCAGAATTTTTAAAAATATCTGCACATTTTTTTTTTTTTTTTTTGGAGACATGTTAGAGATTTTTTTTAGCTGGGTAACATGTTCTTTACACTACCAAAGTTTTAAGATGATTCCTAAAGAACTTTTCAAGACATTTGACAAAACATAAAAAAACGAGTGTTTATATTATCTTGTCAGCCATCTGTATATCGTTAAAAAAAAAAGCGTATACTTATTGGAATTAACATGTATAGATTAGTAAACCAAGGTTTAAAATAATTAAACATACAGATATATGTAAAAAATTTACAAATGTATAACAGCTTCAAAATTGAAAAAAAAAAAAAAAAAAAAAAAAAAAAGAAAAGAAAAGAAAGAAAGAAAGAAAGGAGAAAAAAAAACCTTATGTCTTTCAAATCAGATAATACGTTTTTGTGTAATAACAATAATAATACTATTAAAATGTATACCAGAAAAAACGAGAACTTTTTTATCTTATTTTGTATTTCATATTATAATTTAATTTGACTTATACGTTTATTTACTTTTTTTAGCAGTAAGGAGAAGCGAGTTTTGTGAAGAAGCGATAAAAAAACATAGGATTGAAAGAAAATGTATTAAATATTTTTTTTTTTTTTTTTTATCATTTTAATTGAACAGGAAAGAAAAAAAAAAGTAAAAAAAAAAAAAAAAGTTATTCTATTTAAATATATATATATATATATATATATATATATATATATATATAAAATAAACAAATATTTTTTGGCAGTTTGATAATATTTATAAACGACAGATAAAAGCTGTTTTTTGTTTTTTTTAAAAGACTGATAATGAAAATATGCTTAAAAGAAAGTTTTTTTAATATTTTAAACATATGTTTTATAACATTTTAATGTAATAAAAGTCCACATGATAACAGGGTATAAATAATTAGATTTTTAATGCTGGTTTACACAAAAGGAAAATAGTACAAGATAAAACACCAATTTTTTAAATTCTCCAACTCAATAAATAAGAAAAGTAAAATTACGTTCGCATTAAACACGGATATATTTTTTAAAAATTGAAACACTAAGTTTGTGAAAAAATGAATAAATAAATAAACACGTGAAAATATGTTAACAAAATAAAAACTGAATTATCATAATTATTCTTCTGGCCTTTTTTTTTTTTTTTTTTTTTTTTAATACACAGACACATGCATGCACACACATACGAGTACACAAACACAGTAAGTGTAAAATTTAAACTTTTTTTTTAAATTTTTAAAATTAAATCTCATTTAAATAAGTTTAATTAAAATAAATTCTAATGAGACTCTGTTGAAACGATAAGAAAGTAAAATTCTTTTTCTTAATTTTTTAAGTCAAATTAATTTATGAATAAAAAGAATTGTGGTGAAAATAAGAACTTAAAATACAACTGTTAAATTATACAATGCATTCATTTAGTAAATTAAAAGAATGAGAAAGTGTTGTTGTATATAGTAGATATTCAACTTAAAAATACTTTCGTTTACAATAGAAAAAATACTTTTGCGTTCAGTATATTTACTAAAATTATTTCGAAAATGTGTTACTTTTAAATGTGTTACTTTTAACTACTTAAAAAAGAAATTTTTTAAAACAACAAATGTCAGTGTATTTAAGAATATGCACAAACTGATTAGATAAATGGAATAGACATAAAATTTTTTCAAACCCACAATGTTGTCTGTGTCAAAAGCACAGTTTAGCTAATTCTTATAATATTTTATATAAATAGGCTTGAATATATATATATATATATATATATATACTATATATATATATAATATATATTATATAATATAATATATATATATATATATATATATTTCAATATATATACATATATTTATATTGAAATTTTCTTTTCTAAAAATCGTTTGTTATACATTCCGTGTACCTATAATTGAGTTTGTTAACACCATTATCCTATATGAAATGTAAAAATTCAATACCAAACTATCTTAAAAAATTGCTTTTCAGAAAAATGTAAAACCAATTTACAGCAAATAAAACATTGGAAACTTTAACGCTATGTACAAAGTAAAAGTACAGTTGATTAATTAATATCTGTACGCTTCCAATTCTACCTAAAGCACAAGCGTTTTAATTTTCGTAAATGGATTATTTTTTATTAAAATGGAGAAAATATTTAAAATTTAAAATTACTAATATGAAGCACTTTAAAAATATAATTTTCGAAAAAAAAAAAAAAAAAAAAAAAAACTATAATGATTTTCACATTTTTCCATATTTAATAAAGGAAAGTATTGAATTCGTAAAAATTTTTGACTTTCGATTTTCGTTGGATTAACTCGTTTTAATAGGCCCAGAACACGATTTGACTATTTTTAGAAAATGTCTGTCTTTTCGTCTGTCTGTGTGAAAAAAATTGTGGCGATTGTATCTCAGGAACTACTGCACAGAATTTGAAAAATTCATATTCAGATGCACCCTGACATGAATCAGTGTTTATCAGCCTTTGGTACCAAATGCTGAAGAGGTGGCACTGCTATACAGTGATTTCCGCATTTTCAAGGAAGGCTGTATTTCAGGAAGAACAGCACGAAATTGCATATAGATTTATATTTAGATGCAGCTTGACATATACCAGCGCCTACCAACTTTTGGTGCCAATTTCTAAACAAGTGGCGCTGCTGTACATCGATTTCTGCAAATTCAGGGAAGGTTATTATGCGAGTGTTCACACATATGTTCTTTAAAAGTTAATTAATTTATTCAAATTTTATAATAAAAAAAAAGAGAGATTAATATAATTAATAAAAAATATCCTTTTAAATTTAAGCAATTCAATTAATTAATTAAATAGAATTTTCTGTTTTATTTTCAAACCAAAATGTTTCATTAAATAGCGTTTCTTTGTCTTTCAATAGTTGCAAGCACATTGTTCTCAGTGTAAAATAAATCAATTTGTATATCGGGGATTTTGAAAAGTGTAATTTTGTTTATACTTCTTGCCCGAAAGAATTAAACCATTTTCGCTATAATGATTTATTTTGAGAATATATTTCAAAATTTGTTACCAGCTTATTTCTAGCATATGCATGTATTAATAAAACAAAAAATAGGAATTTCAGTTAATAATTATAATGCTTGTGTTTACATTAAAAGCTATTATTACTTTTCGAGCAGAGCATTATTGTTCTAAAAATAGATTTTTAATGGATTTGTGCCGACTGTCTGGCAAACAGCTTCGAACCGAGTTCGTCCGTTGCTTTGATTGACACGTGGCGCTTTTTTTTTTTATGCCAAATTGGTTTGAGTTTTAGTAATGACAATTTATATTCAAAAATGTTGTATTAAAATGTACTAAAGACAAAGAAAAAGCTTGGCATTCTTTTTGGCTGAATTTTAACGGTGAATTTTAACGGCCAACTTATTCGGTTGGCACTTTTTGACTCTGAGACTGGCAGTTCTCTTATAGACTTCGCTTGAAAAAGAAGTAATTTTGTTGATCTTCTCCTCTCCCTCCATATCTGAATACCTGCGGTGAATTTTGTAGTCGCATTTGTTTATACAGATTGATCAGAAATTAAATCATTACTTTGTGCTAAAGGATATATTTATTTGAACTATGCATAATAAAAGTCAGTGTATTTAGATTCAATGCTGTTTTTTTTTTTTTTTCTTCAACAAAAAATTATTTTTCTTTGTTCTAGTTATATGTGACTTTATTATGAAACTGAACCTGGTATAAAGAATCTTCGGTATAGTTATATATGAGGTTCCATTGTGTATAATCGAACAAAACTTGTTAAATGAAAATTCCATTATGAGATATTATCCTGATTAAATTGGGTGCACATCCGCTGACAGATGGCACTATTATACTGCATTTTTTCCGAAGAACGGTAAAGGTGTCATCTCCACGATAAAAATATACTTCCGTTGGACATTTAGTGCAATACTTCTCTGAGATGAAAATCGTCTGAATTCATAATGTATAAAAAAAATAACAAAAAATTTGTAGTACGTGACTTAGTATACGAAACTATAGAGAACATTTTTGTGATGGTCACGGCATACTAATAAGTCATTAATATGTCTCTCTTTTTATAATATTTAAGAGAAAAAAATGGAGCTTACCGTTTCTTTGAAACTGATATAAATTAATTTAAAGCACAAAAAATTACAAATGGTTTGTATTAGTATTAAATAACTGATGATCATAATAATAGTAATTTAATATGGGTTTTAACATTTGTTTGAATTTGAGATAGAATAATATTTTATCAATATATATATATTTCAACTAAACAAAGTTATTTAAATTTCGGCGTGACAAATGCATTTTTTTCTAAGCCGAACATCCTACATTTATATAAAAAGACTGATCTATTACGAAAGAAAACTGATATGATAAATGGAAATTAAACGAGTATTCGCTGCAAAAAATGAAAACATACTTTTGTGTGTAACGCTATTAATCAACCAGATTTATCCAATGTCTTTTATTACCATTCCGTTTGTGATGAATTACATGTTTAGCACTGACATTCTTTAATGGTATTAATTTTCATTAGTTTTTTTTGAGAATAACAGATATGTTAATTGAAAAATATGCTTATTATATAAATGAATAGATTTAGCAATAATTTTAAGTTATTGCAAGACAAGAAATATCTATTTCAAAGCAGTCAGAATTTAGATAAATTTAAAAAAGTTTACCTCTTCTTTAGAGTAAAATTATAAATTATGCATTGAAATTTGTCATAGCCCAGCTAAAAAAGAAAAAAAAATCTGCAAAAACACTATAAATAATCTGGTGTGTCACTCACACGACTTTCTCTTACCCTGAAATTTAATACTATAAATACAGGTTGCAGATTAAGAGAAGAGATAACGAGTACTGTTATGTAAACCTGCATTAAACAATTCAAATTAGGCTTCGGAAGAGTTTTATATGACAATTAGTTCTGTGTGAGAGGGCAGTAGCCCCTTCAAACCCCGTTTCATTAATGCACCTACATTTATATAGAAGTTAATTCGGTTATTAAAAAATAATTTATTAAAATTATTATTAAAAGAAATATATCTTTTATGATAATGCAGACGATTTCCATATTAGAGACGTAGTATAACGCTAAATATAATAAAAAACATCTGAATTTATTCTCAATATTTCATTAAAAAAAAAAAAAAAATGTTTTTTGTTACAAATGAAAAAAATCTATAACTTTATTTTAAATAATCGCAGATCGATAGTTCAACCATTCGTTTTAAAGGTATTGGCGAGATCTTTTGAAAGATACCCATCATGAAAATTTACTCCCTTCGAGGGGAGACTTCCCTCCAAGTGGCAGGGCGGGGCTCCTACATACACAAAATTTTTTTCCCAGTTGACTATCTCTATTACAAAAAAAAAAAAAAAAAAAAAAAAAAAAACTTTCGTTTCATTTGGTTTATTGCAGTCTATAGATGTTAAACTTTGGTTACTTGCAATTTCCCCATACACGTAATATATTTGAATAACTTTGAGTGCCCCTGTACACGAACCATTTGCTTCTTCTCAACAAAAAGCTTACTGTAGTATCTCTATATGATACACATTTAGAATACCGAGTTTGGAATTTCTGCTATTATTTGTTCTTGAGATATGCTGATAACAGGCACACAAACATCCACACAGACATCCACACAGACCATTCTTTAAAAACATGATTTTCGTATTCAGGGGACCTCAGAACATGTAAATATAACAAAAACTCACGC
Source organism: Salticus scenicus (assembly GCA_963930645.1). Classification (NCBI taxonomy): domain Eukaryota; kingdom Metazoa; phylum Arthropoda; class Arachnida; order Araneae; family Salticidae; genus Salticus; species Salticus scenicus. The sequence continues at coordinate 134,539,684 of OZ005653.1, read as the reverse complement.
TCGAAAATTTGACCCTGAAACAATACTTTCTCGACCCCATGGGTAAGAGAAAGTAGAAAGAAACAAAACTGCACATAATCTGAAGGTATTTGTGAGGTATTTCAATAAAAAGTCTTATGTTATCAAATATTTTTACCTTTAGTTTTTGGCTTCCAAACTGCAGTTATTGATTTTTTATACAAACTGCAGATTTTTGGCATATTCTTCAGATTATCTCCATTTTTTTTAGTTTTTCTGCAGATGATTTTAGCTGGAAGAACTTAAATTTAATATATAAATTGTAAAAAAATTAATAGATTCTATGGGGTTATTCCTTTCCTAAATTACACTTTATTGAAACTTTATGGAAATAACAATAATATGAAATGTATTTCCCATGAAAAATATTACATTTATTTTCACTTTCTTGCTTATCGAAATAAAATGAATAAAGGAAAAAAGAAAACTTATTGTTTAAATAACTTTCTATTTAAAAACTATTATCCAAGATTTATTCAATAATACAGTAAATAATTTGATTATTTGAATATTGAAATTTCATATTTATTTATCGAACTAGACTGTCTAGAATACAAGAAAAAATAGTTTACAACATTGGAAATAACTTTTTCTAATGTACACAGATACAGACTACTTCTCTGAATTAAATTTTATTTATGCGACTGTTAAATACAAAATATCCGGACAGTCAGATGGAATTACTCCAGGTTTTTATTATGATATATGGAGTGGCTCCAATTCACGTTCCAAGCATTTAATGGTTATTTGGCACCAAAGAAATTTTAGTTGTCAATTAATTTGGTAAATAATAAAAAGTGAGAAATATAATAGTGCGTTTGAATATTTCTTCATAAGTTCAAATAAGTATACAATCAGTGTGATCAAATTATCACCTTTTTAATATAATTTAAATTTACTTCAATTAAAATGATTGTTATATACATAATTTAAATAAACATCATTAAAGATATTATTATTTAATTCTTTCTTTTGTTTGTTCTTTAAATAAATGTGTATATGATAAAAAAAATTACGGTATGTGCCTTTTTCTAACCCATGATTGTTTAAAAAAAAAAAAAAAAAAAAGATTGATTTAAACTTTAGTTAAGAATATTTTTTCGATAAACAGAATACTTAATGATAATTTTGTTGCATTAAGAGCTGTAAAAAATTTATTTCTTAGGAATATCAAACATTTTTGTAATAAGACGTGCTAAGCAATAACAGCACTAAACTTTGCAATTTACAAAGTCGTTAAAGTTGATATTAAAAAGATAAATAACCCACTTACAGCGTTAAGTTACTTCACATTTTAATGAGCGTGATGTAAAACTGTATCGTTTATCATCGTTAATAGCACAAAAATTATAATATCATTTTAAATGAAAATATCCAAGCTGATATGATCTTGAGTATTTTATTTTATTTTACTTTATTTATTTATTTATCTTTTTAAGATTTAACATAGAAAATCTGTATTACATATAAAAATAGGCTTAATAGATTGTGTAATTAAAAATCATTTTTTTTTTTTTTTTTTTTTTTTTTTTACATTTACATAAGTAAAACTCATAAGAAGAATTTAATTAATCATACACACATGAAAATTAATTTATGAGAATATTTAATTCCCATACACACGAACATCTTAATGGAATTTTCTCATCAAAACGCATAATTAACGAAATTTATCTTAATGTTTCATAAGTTTTAAGAAAGTTTTAGAAAGCATTGATTCTTTTTACACTTACTTTAAAATTTTCAATACGGATACATAAAATTGTGCTTATTAATGGGATAATATTAGCATTTTTGTATAAGCAATTATTCATACTTCACAAAACGGGCTAATTCGTGTAAATTAAAAGCAATAAAATTAGATAACTATGTTCTCTGAGCTCTGCAGGTTTGATTTATATGGGTGGTAACTAACAGTGTTTACCCTTAGCTGTCTATTGCCTCGAAGTATATTACTTCTAGGTAATATAGTGCTAAACTCCTGAGCTAAAGTTAGTGTTTTATTACAACTATTAAATGATGGACGCATTCCAAATATATGGATGGTTAAATTGGGCGAACACAATTCAATAATAATAATAATAATAATAATAATAATAACAATACATTTCTAAAATCATAAGGCAGGTTTTGTTGCTGTAAACAAAGTTATTAAATGGTTATGAGGCAGGCAGTTCATCAACACTCCTTAAAGAATACTTTTCGAGAAAGCGAAAGAAAATGAGAAATGACTATTTTCTAAAAAGTAATTTCGAAAAAAAAAAATTCTAGGCTGAAAGTTTGTCGCCTACAATTAGAACTACCAGAGCCAGTTGTCACTTTTCATGAGACTGGATTTCGTTCAAGTCTAGAAACTGGTTGTAAAAATCCCAGTCCTTATACAAGAAAAAGTTGAGAAACTCCATAGCGAGTAAGAAACAGGAAAAAACAAACAAAGTGAAACGCAATATGAAATTTGCTTTGTTTTAGAGGAGACCCATTTCAACGTGCAAAATTGAATGTACTTCATTTAGAAAATTCTAACAGCAAAAAATTGACTTCCAAATATATCGGTCAGTATAAGAGTTACCCTGATAATAAACACACACACACACACGCACATATATATATATATATATATATATATATATATATATATATATATATATATATATATATTGATTGACTCGAGTAATCTTCTATTAATGGCTTATATCACAGCTGCCAATAGACGAAATGATAAATTTCAAAAAACTATATTGAATTAATAACAGGAGACATGGCGTTGGAATATTAAAACCCAAATAAACTACTACGTGAGAAATGCCAAAAAAAAATATTTGAGATGCATACAGCTGTTTCAGTAGCCTTAAGCGTACCGTCTTCAGTGCTTAAACTGAAGACGGTAGTCGCTTATCGGTCTTTTTGCCGCCCATCGATTATAAATTCATCCTGCAGATCACCCCTTAAAAATAAAGTGGGGAAATTCTGTGTACCTGACTTTGGGTGGATGTCCTCTAACATAGTATGTTTATATGTCACTCCTGCTATTTTTTGAGCAGTTAAAAATATTTTACTTCGCAAATTGGTCTATTTGACCGCGACGCGACCACTAACGTTGATTCATTTTTTCAACATTTCCGGTTTTTCAGACAGGTTAGAGTTTTGCGGGAAAACTTCGCGTGAATTAAAGGCACTTCATCTTTCTTTACTGGCTTTTTTTGGCTTTCCCCCAACACTAAACAGCAGCGTCAAAATGACCGACACGGGACTACTAGCGTTATAAAAAATGACGCGACTACTCTCGGGTTAAACTAAAATACAATTTTCGATAAAAATAAAATAATAATAATAAAAAAATTCAAAGGTAGTCTATGGTTGTTTGAAAATAAAACAAGCTTTTTTTTTTTTTTTTTTTTCATTATCGTATTTTGAAACCTCAGATATATATATATATATATATATATATATTTGTTGTTGTTGTTGTTGACAATAAAAATGTGTTTTAACGAACTTTTTAATATTTTAAACAAATATTTTCTAACTTCATTTAATGTAATAAAAGTCGACATAATAAAGAGAGCACAAATAATTAGATTTTAACGCTGGATTGCTTTTAATGAAAATATGTTGAAATAAAATCCTAAATTTAATTTTCTTAATACTATATCATAAGAAATGAGGAAATTAAATATTCACCCTGAATCTTTTCCCTCTTACATTTTAAACACAATTTTAAATTCTTAAAGAAAAAAGTATTAAATTTTTGTTCAAGAAATAATATGTATATTTATATACATACTAGCTAGGAATGCCCTCTTCGCTGGTGTAAATATATATAATGAAATCTCAAAATACATATAACTTACTAATATAAATATCTCATAAAATAAAACAAAACAAAAAATTAAATTGAAATTGTAAAGCCTTAGTTTTTTTACTCCCCTCCCTCTCTGCCAGCTGAAGGAAATTTCACAATATCCCTTTATAGTGTGTGTTGGGTCCACATAACTTAACTACTCATCAAAAAATAGCTTTCTAGAAATAATTTAATGCACAGTGGTAGTTGGAATCGTATTCTTTCCTCCACAACCGAAAAGTAAAGAATGGGAAATTTTCATGTAATCATTTTATAGTGCTTGTTGGGTGCTCATAGCACACCCACATGCCAAAAAATTGCTTTCCTGAGATAATTTTTAAAGAAGGGACATTTTTAAAAGAGGGATACTTCGCAAAATCCTTTTATAGTACGTACTGGGTACACATAGCACACATAAATACGAAAAAAATTCGTTCTAAGATAATTTGGAGTAGAACTACGCTTGTAATATTGTTTTTCGAACCGCAGACCCATAGGAAATAAAAAGGGGATTTTTCAAAATCCCGTTATAATTTGTGTTTCATGGAAATAATTAACCGACACATCAAAATTCGTAAGTATAGTTCCCATCGATTTCCCAGGACAAATTTAACGTAAAAAGCGGGCGCTTGAATTTGCATCCCTTAGAAATTAAAAGTCACAAAACGTTCAAATTTACTTTTTAAAATATGCTCCAGAAGATGCACATAAATTTCAACTTCTGTGTGCAATTTTTGGTAGATGCTATTGGAAAATTTAAATTTTGCAAAATGACTCATCCAATGAAAAACGATTTTCTCCCTTCTCCCTTAAAATCGAAAATTTAAAAATACACAATTTTGTTTCTTAATTTGAGTCTAGTTTTTCCCATGTTCAATTTCTTCAACTTTAAGTATTTTGGAGTCGATTTATGCTCTCAAACTTTCATTTGCTGCCTGCTTCTCCAAGGGAAAGAAAAGGGTAATTTTGCAAAACCCCCTCTTAGAGGGTGTCAGGGCTCTAGAAACATCATTCACACTAAAATTCGTGACCCAGTACCGCACAGAATCGCCACAGCCGTGTTGACTCAGTGGTGGAGTGTAATCACCTTTTGCCCTCTCCATCCCTTTAGGTGGAATTTCTAAAGTTCCGGATTTTTTTTTTTTTTTTTTTTTAGGTGTTTGTGTTTGCTATATTTTAAAGCAAAAATCTTATGGATATCTGTTCATTTGTTTCAGATATTAATGATAATGTGAAATCAGTTTTTTTCACTGTGAAATGGCGTTTTGTCCCCATTCTCATTAAGAGCAGAGTTTTTAAAATTCCAGAAATTAGTATTGGTTTTAAAATATATGTGTTAGCTACATTTTAAAGCCAAAATATCACGTATTACTTTCTTTCTTTTTTTCTTTTCTTTCTTTTTTTTTTTTTCTTGAGGTATAAAGGGTTATGTGAAATCCTGTTTTGGGACTTGAAACCACGTTTTACCCCCTTCCCACTCTTGCGGGGCCGAATTTTTAAAATTCTAGAAATATATTTTTAGATATTTTAGTTCTCTATATTTTAAAGCAAAAATCTCACGTAGATCTGTTTGTTTGTTTGAGATATAAAAAGGTTATGTAAAAATCACGTTTCACGCATGGAAAATCACGTTTTGATCAGAAATGGGCTTTTAGATATTTGTGTTAGCTATATTTTTAAACAAATATTCCACGTATATCTGTATTTTTTGTTTGAGATACTAATCGTTATCTGTAATCACGTTTTGCTGCCTTCTTCCTCCTCCCCCCCCCCCCCAAAAAAAAAAAAAAAAAAAAGCCGAATTTCTGAAATTCCAGAAACTGGCTTTTAGATATTTATATTAGTCATATTTTAAAGCAAAAAGTTTACGCATGTATGCTCTTTTCTGTGAGATATAAAGCTTTTGTGAAATCGTGTTCTGCCCCCACCCCCTTGGGATGCGAGTTTTGTGCAAAGTCGCTTCTTAGAGATTTGTTTTCATCAAGGAATGTTTTCGTCTAGATTCATTCTTCTAGGTTCAGGGATTGGGCTGGGCAATGATGAATCAGTCACTAACTCACTCAGGACAAACGATTTTATATATAACATATGGAAATATGGTAAATAAAGAATTGAATTATCATAGTTATTCTTCCAATTCGTTCTTCCTATGAAGAAATAAAAATAATTTTTGGTGTTTCACAACTGATAAAATTGAAATGATACATTTTTATTTTATAGTAAAGTGTTTAATATTCAGTATCAATTAAAGAAGTTTTACTAATTGTACAAACTAATACTAATCAAAAGAAGTAAATAAATGATAACATTGGTCGGCATCAAAATTCTCCCTGTGAAATTAATGATTGAAAAGTTTCCAAGTTTTTGGGTGGTGGAAGGATCGTTTTTAAAAATAAAATTTTCTTTCGCTGAAGCAATAGTGGGCTAATCCTTATTTTGCATTACCATCTTCCTTAATTTTCATTCCACTTTTTATAGAAAACAATCCCCGTTTTTTTCTAAAAAATGATGTGTACCCTCTGTTAAACCACTATGACCTGAATTTGCACATGTACAGTCTCAAAAGTAAAGCTTCAGCACAATTACTTTTCCGCGACAGATGTTTCTGAAATAACGTTATAAAAATTGTTGCTCTAGTATTGTGAAGATGTACATTGTTATTCCTTTAATACGGTAAGTTTTAGTTTCTATATATAGTTTCGCTAAAATACGTTATGTTAGGAAGAAATTTCAGGGGCACATTTAGAACAAGAAATGTCAAATTCATATAGTTCACCTTTCTTTTCTTTTCTTCTTCTTCTTCTTCTTTTTTTTTTTTTTTTAAGGAAGAAAATTTTATTTATCTGTTTCTTTACTTAATTTCTTTATCTATTTATTTGTTTTTTTTTCCGACCACTGCAATTTGTTTAGTTACAATAATAATAATAATAATAATAATAATAATAATATGTTGAACGACGGCATAGTGAAATTCTGCTTTACAAAAATATTTTAGTCAAAGTAAATAACAAATTTAAATACAATTTCTTTTATTATTATTTTCATGCAAATAAGCTCTTACAGAAAATTGTACTTTTAAATTACATAATGCATTGCTTTACTTAATTAAAGTGATTGAAAAACAATTCCTGCGTTGTACAATAGGTTGAAAGAAAGTAATTGAGAGAGTTTTGAGTACCTAAAACTTTTGAGTTTAGAAAAAATTTTATACCCCCATTACATGAGTATTTTACTTTTATTGTTTTCATAGCTCACATAAAGGTTAAATAATATTAAATATGAATATTCCATTTAATTTTTAAAAAGACTTCTTAATACATTAAAATATAGAAATTAAATGAACACATGTTAATGTAATTATTACTGTGTCCGAACTGATTATTTCCATAAACATGGGGAATCAGGATTGCCTGAATGTCTTCAGGATTGCCTGAAACAAAAACATAAATCGGCAACTTTAATTACTTGTAGTTATTTACATGACTAGACTTGAATGAATGTAAAAATAAACCTTTTTGATAAAGATTTTCTTTACTTAAAATTCGTCATTATATATCATTATATGTTATTATTATTTATTACATATTAATAACAATTTAATTGCATATTTTAAGTATTTAATAATAATTTCACAAATATTTTGTTTTTATAAAACCATTCGACATATATTTTTAACACACACACTCACACACACATATATGTATACCAGTGTTCAAGATAATTTTTTTTCAGTAGTCACTAATAATTTTGAGAAGTGACATTTCATATGCATAATAGAGGATTAATCTTTAAAGTGATTAAACAATCGTTACACTTAAAATTTAGCGGTGTATATTGAATAAAAAAGTCGCAAAATCTAGCAACACTGATATATGTATATATATATATATATATATATATATATATATATATATAAACAGGACGCGAAATTTCCGCTCGCCAACTCGATGTTGGCGAGGGGAATTTTTACTGTGGCGAGTAAATATTTGGTCTAGTTATAGATAGAATTCTTACACGATACGGTAACAGAAAACATTCTTTTTATAGTTTTAAATATTGCAAAATCTTGCCATCTTATAAATTGATATTAAAATTCTCCTTTTTAGATTCTCGGAGAGTTGAGGCTGTGTGTGCGCTGAACGAGATCACCCCAGCTTGGGAAAGGCAAAAATGCTTACTACATGCACAAAAGTTTTGATCTCTTTAGAAGTTTCGTTTCTCCCACAGTTATTTATCCAAGCAGAGTGAGAATAGACGAGCAGAAAGCCTCTTTACCCATCGCCCACTATTCGAGAGAAGAGATATGTGAAAGTTTGCCTATGCGATATTGTCACATGAAAATGAGCCCTAGCCCTTTTAAAGACTGTTTTTGTTTATTTTATTGAATTGTGATCTAAAAACAGTTCATACTTTCCAGTTTTTCACTGAAACGCCAATGATCTGCGCTTGTAATTATTTGTAAGCAACGATTTTATCGAAAAAATTATTCCGAAATGGCTATTTCAAAAGACAACAATGAACAAGTTATGCACATCGACATTCCGTCTGATCATAAAAATAAAATGGACGAAAAAGACATTTCTGATATAAAAAGTTAAGCAAATAAATAGATAAATAAGGAAGGTTAATCCTTCATAATAAAAAGATTTTGAAAGGATATTGTTTGACAAAGAATCCTTTTTTTCCTTTAATGACTCTTTGCATTTTTGTTATTGAATATTTTAATCTTTTTCAATTCTCAAATACAATGCATCATAATAATTTTTAATTATAGATGATTATGAAATATGAAAATATACGACACATTTTTAATATATATAATTTTAGAGATATTTGTAAGCCTTTCAAATAATTAGGAAAAATAAAGACCCAAAATGCGTAAAAAAGAAAATAATGACAATCCTATTTTGTGGTGAGTAAAAAAAAAAAAATTCGGCGAGTGAAAACTGAGTTGAAATTTCGGGCCCTGTAAATATATATATATATATACATACATATATATTCACCAGAATATGTAAAGACTAAAGAATATTTAAAGACTAACTACTAATTTTCAGATGAATATAAAATCAATCTTACAGCCATAATAACATGAAAGTTTTGAAAAATATAAACAAAATAAAAGTGCAGTTAATTATTTTTAGTCTCTATGTATCCGTTTCTACCTCAAGAAAAACGTTTTAATTTTAGTAGTTTAAATAATTTCATTAAATCGGATATTATATCCGAATAATTTTAATTATTAAACACGAGTTCTTTAAAAACTTAATTTTCGAAAACCTATTTTAATAACAAATTTTGTAATATATCTTTTGTACAATATTAAAAAAATATGTACAATAAAAAAATCGCTCCATTTCAATTGATATAAATTACTTTAAACTACAAAAATGAAAAAAATGCAATTGATTAATTTTTCGAGCATGTAATTGATAGCTCGTAACAATAATAAATTAATGAGAATTTTCGATTTTTTTAGGATTTGCGAAAGAATAACGTTTTATTTAAAAGTAATTTTATGTTCAGTTTAACAAAATAATATTTTCTTTAAACTTCGATGCTAAAAATGAACTAGTCAGTTATTTCATAAAGGTAATATTATACTTACAAAAAAGACCGAGATTTTACAGAATAAAAAAATCAAGGGGATAAATAAAAGCTTGACGGCTATTAAATGCGAAAAATACCTTTGTATGTAATGCAATTAATCAAACAGATTTACCTAATTTCTTTTATTACTGTTCCGTTTGTAATGAATCATATTTATATCAATAAAATTTAGTATGGCAATGGTTTTCATTAGAAAAAGACTTGTTCCATAATGTGCTGTCATAAAAATACAAATATATGCTTATTATATTAAGTAATATAAGTATATAGTTGTATAAATAGCATATTTCGTTCCACACACATACATACGAATGCATATGTATGCTTTATGTGTTTCTCGGTAGATATAATCATTTGTGCTTGTATAATATTAATGAACAAACAAGTAAACACATTCTTTTTTATATAGTATGTTATTAAAAATAAAACTTAGGAGATTTTTTTATTTTTTATGAATGTTTTTCATGAAAAAAAGAAAAGAAAAGAAATAAAGAAATCTTTATTTTCGTTTTTTAAGGGTTCGTTTTACCTAGGTTCGATAATCTTTAAAAATCATTTTATTATTATATAGTTTTATCTTATAATACAATATATGAGTTTCGTCTTATTCATATGTAAACTTGAATCGCATTTTCCTGTAAACACTATTTTTGAAATCAGTGGACACGATTCTACAAAATCTGTTGCACGAACCTTACTGAAATTTTACAGTCTTTTTTTTTTTTTTTTTTTTTTTTATTTATTATTTTTTATTATTTATTATTTTTTTATACAGTTGACTGATGATAGAACAAGGAACATTTATTATTATTATTATTATTACAATTCATTTTACAAGTCTGTACTTGAGGAAAAATCTGACGAAAATCGTACTGTTTTGCAAAAAACAAAATTCAAATTTCAATTTTTTTTAAATTCTTTCTTCAATCGCGAATTATATATTATATCTAATAACAGTTAAAATTAGTTTTTAACATTTTTAAACAAAGTTCAAAAGTTTTTATGACTTCGATCCGTCTGTCTGTCTGTCTTTCCTCACTCTAACTCACATAAATATTAATATTTTGAAATGATATATGTGATTGGCTTTCCTTATCAGTTGTTCCCTATTGAAAATGGAGTAAATACCACTAACTGTTTGGGTACAGGGACACCCCAAAATACTCCAAAGCACTATGTTTAATGAGAAGTATTTCAATAAAACATATTTTAGTAACTTTAATTCGCACATATGTTAATAAATTTCAAATACGTTAAACTAGTTTCCTATTGGATGTTCCTTATTGAATGTTGACTAAGTACCACAACTGGTTTGTGTGCAGGGATACTGGAAAATATTCCAAAGCATTGCGTTCTATGAGAGGTATTTCTATAAGCCATATTTTAAAATCTTTACTTTGCAGATATCTTAAGGAATTTGAAATAAGTTAATCAAGGTTGAAATCGGATCCACCTTACTGAGAATTGAGTAAATATCACTACTGGTTTGTGTACAAATCATAGTGTTTCGCAAATCTTAGTGAAATTGAAATATTTCATTCATATTCACAACAGATTATTTAATATAGTATATTGTAGAATTAGCATTATTGTTTATAGGTTAAACAACACAAAAATATTCATATATAATAAAGGTTATATAAAGAAATAGCTGAAATTGCATTTTCATTTTCATTAAGCATTTTAACATTTTCTAACATTGTTTATGATTGAATATAATTCGAATTAGTCTATTTGTTTTGACTGTCTGTCTGTATATCGGTTTGTCTGTTCGCGTTCAGTGTCCGTAAATATTTCCAGAAATTCTTCAAAATCACATATATGGTCTTCAAATTCGCTATGAAAAGTTTCCTGTTTCAATGTCCTAAATAGACACTGTATAACTAATTTGTGTATAGGGATACTGAAAAAAGGGACAACGCATTACACATTATAAGAGACATTTTTATGAATTACAATTAAATAACTTTATACTAAAAAGTGATAATGATTTTGGCATATATCGCTAATTTTTAAAAAAATATCTAAAGTGACTCCACTCGTCTTTCCGAACATTGAGTAATTAACAGTTTTGTAGATAAAGTAAAGAAAGATGAGTTGTTAAACAAACAAAAGAGAGAAAACCATAATAGAGTGTTTGAGTATTTTTCTCCATATATTACACGATGTTTTATTTAACGCTACTGAACTTTGAGCCCAAAGATCATAATGATAAAGAATATTTCGTTGTGTCCCTGTAAAAACCTATAAATGCTAGATTCACCAAAATGCTTATAGTTAGTGCAACTGTGACTTATAATATTCCTATAAATATTCAGCTCATTTGTATAAGGCATTTAGATACTATCGCACTTTTAAAAATTTGGTCCCATAGGCCATAATGATAAAGAATTTTTCTTTGTGTCCCTCTAAAAGAACTGTAAGGCCTAGATTCACCAAAATCTATACAGTTTGTGCAACTGTGATCTCTAACATGTCTACAAATGTTTTGCTCAGATTAATAAGGCGTTTAGACGCTATCACACTTTTAAAAATTTGGACCCATAGGCCATAATGATAAAGAATTTTTCTTTGTGCCCCTGTAAAAAAACTGTAAGTGCTAAATTCCCCAAAATCTATACAGTTCGTGCAACTGTGACCTATAAAATGTGTAAAAATTTTTAGCTCAAATCAATAAAGCGTTTAGACGCTATCACACTTTTAAAAATTTCGCCCCATAGGCTATAATGATGAAGAATTTTTCCTGGTGTCCCTGTAAAAAAACTATAAGTGCCAGATTCACCAAAATCTATAGGGTTCGTACTATGGTGACTTACAATATACGAACCAACTTTCAGCTTATTCGAACAAAGCGTTTAGACGCTAGCGTGTTCACTCACATACATACACACATACATACACATATACATGCACACACACATACATACATCATCGTAAAAATCATCGACTCAGGGGACCTCGAAACGTATAGAAACATCAAAATCTCAAATTCGGATTTTTGACATGATTACAATACTTTCCTCACTATGGTGTTCGGAAAATAATAATGTTTTCAGTGGAATATGATATGTTTAGTGTTCAAATTTATAGAGCCACACTAAATCTTTCAGATCAAGAGGAAATTTCTGGAATTGCATTTTCTTTTGTTTTAAGCATTTTTAACACTTTATAACAACGTTTAAAAATGATTACGAATTCAATTAGTCTATTTATCTGTTTTCCTGTCCTTCTGTTTGTCTGTTCCACGAGTATGTACAAATGAAATGTGTTAATAAACAATGAGATTTTTTTTTCTTTAATTTTCGAAACACATTTTACCTCTTTTTTTATTTTTATTTTCTTAAGAACTTGCTTCCTGAATCCTAAAAATATCTATACGTTAATTAAGGTTATGCGCATAAACTATAATTACGATGTTGTCCTTATATCATTCTGCTAGAGAATGTGTTAAAAAAATTAAATATTTACCACTTGGAATGCGTTATTACAGCTAGAGTTATACAGTCATTAAATATATATATATATTTTTTTTTATTTGTATCTTTTAAAAATATTGACTTTGTGTAGTTAATTGTTGAGAAAAAGAAGTATATATATATATCTATGTGTGTATGCAGGGTGATTGTAAAAAAAAACTATGCCGATATATGAGACCGTAGCTTTGATACCGTTCAGAGAAACTGAATAAAAGTTTGGTGAAAGGTATTTTGAGGTATGCTCTCAAGAATCATATAAAAAACAACAGTTAAAATCTAACAGTGACAAAATTTCAAAATTTTCATACGGCAACACCTACTTTTTTATTATTTTTGCTATTATTGAAATGGGATCTCCATACCAAAAAACCATAAATAGCGTTGGAACTGTACCTGTAGCATGGAAATCGCCAGCGCTAGCAGTGTAAGGAAAAAAAAAAAAACAATTGTTATGTGCCTACCAGAGCACAACTTTAATTTTTTTATGACGTCACATTTCATACTGAGTCTTTGGTTCTGACAAAAGTCTACTGATTCCGCTTGGAAACGAGAAGAAGAGACAATGGTATTCTTAATTTCGTGTAAAGCTACAGGATAAAGGCTCTATTTTTGTTATTAGTCGTAAGACACCGACATGACTGACATAATCGCATTAGGGGGAAAATACGGCTTTCGGAAGTGCGTGCTTAGACTGACTAAGAGCATGACCCAAGAAGTATATTTATTTGACAAAGCAGTATTAAGTGTACTTTTTTAAGACAGGGATTTTTGCTAGGCTTCGGAAGCTTTTACTCCTGACTGTACACAACACGCACTTTAGAACGTCTCATTTTCACCCTAATGTGATGATGTCAGTCATGTCGGTGTCTTACGACTAAACACGAAAATAAAGCTTTTAATCTGTAGCCTTACACGAAATTAAGAATACCATTGTCTCTTCTTCTTGTTTCGAAGCAGAATCAGTAGACTTTAGTTTGAACCAAAGACTCGGTGTGGAATGTGACGTCATTAAAGAAATGAAAATCGTGCTCCGGAAGGCACATAACAGTTGTTTTTATATTTTTTTCTTAGCCTGCTAGCGCTGGCGATTTTCGTGCTACAGGAACCGTTCCAACGCTATTTATGTTTTTTAATATGGAGATCCCAATTCAATAAAAACAATTAGGTGTTGCCATTTGAATTTTTTGAAATTTTGTCACTATAATCGTAACAGTTAGAGTTTAACTGTTTATATATATATATATATATATATAATTCGTGAGCGCATACCTCAAAATACCATTTACCAACATTTTTATTTAGTTTCTGTCAACGGTATGATAGCTATGGTCTCATATATCGGGAGAGGTTTTTTATAATCACCCTGTACATATATAATGCTTTAATAGTTATTTCTATAATTATAAAAAACAAAAAAGAAAAATCATGCAGTACGCATTGATTAGTAGCACATTCCAACTGTACGCAATTGTTGTATCGAATAACTATTAATATTTTTTGCCTACGTTATCGCACAACAGACAGAAAGACTGAAAAACATACAGATACACTAATTGATTTTAAAATTACTCTTAGATATTTTGGAAACTGTTAAAAAGGCTTAACGCAAAACAAAATGCAGCCGTTAGATTATAATTACAGATTTTAAACTCTCTGAATATTTTGCTGTAGCCCTGTAAATCTGCAAGTTAATCATATCATATTCTATACAAAACAATATCTTAGAATATTAATAATACCTCTCAATGTTTTTAAGATTTTTGTAGTAGAAAGTTTTTTTAAATTTAACTTCTAAAAAATTCTGTCCTAAAACGTAATACATTGGCTTTTTTTAAATTGTTGTTGTCCCTGTAAACAAACTAGTTGTACAGGACCTATTAATGACATTTTAAATAGGGAACATTCCATAGGGAACATCAGTGTATCATTTTAAAAAAAATTCTAAAAATATTCACGGGTGATAGGAGCCGGAGAGTAACAGATAGAAAGGTAGACAATCTGACAGGCAGATGCACAAATTGAAATCATATTCCCACTAAAATTATTAGAAAGTGTTGAAAAGCTCATGTAAACAAAAGTGCAATACCAGCAAATTTTTATTAATACCTCTTAAGGTAACTGATTATTTTTGTGTGGCCCTGTAAATCTAATGCTAAACATACTATATTACATAGAAGGCACAATCTTTTGTGCATACGAATAATATTTTTCAATTGCATTAAGCTTTGTGGAAGATAAAATTATTAAAATTTGGTTTATAATAATAACTCTCATACAACACAATGCTTTGGAGTACTTTCAAGTGCCCCTGTACACAAACCAGTTAGAAATGCACTCTACTTTACATAGGAAACATCCGATATGGAATTGAATAACATATTATATTTTCATTAAAATTTCCATACATTAAAGGTATTAAAATATGATTTATAGAAACTCCTCTCAGAGAACACAATACTTTCGAATACTTTTGGGTGTCCCTGTACACAAACCAGAAGAGGTATCCACTCTACTTTCAATAGGGAACATCCGATAGTGATATTCATTAAAATATATCGTTTTAAAGAAATTCCATAAATATTTACGTGAATTAGAGCGCAGAAAAACAGACAGAGAGACAGACAGACGGACAGAAGTACAGTCAGACGTATACACAAATTGAAATTATATTCACACTAAAAAAATGATAGAAAGTGTCAAAAACGCTTAATGTAAACGAAAGTACAATTCTAGCATTTTTTTTATTAATAGCTCTTAATATAACTGAATATTTTTGTGCCACCCTTAGTGTTACCATTAGATTTATAAATCTAATGGTAACTATGCAATATTCTATGCGAAGCATTCTTTTGTGCATATAAATAACATATTTCAATTTCCTTAAACTTCGTGGAAAGTAAAGTTATTAAAATTTGATTTATAGAAATATCTCACAAAGAACGCAATGCTTTGGAGTACTTTTGAGTGTCACTGTACAGAAACTAGTGGTGGTATGTAATCTATTTTATATAGGAAACATTGAATAGTGAACTTGAATAACATATTTCAATTTCATGAAGATATTCTACAGTAAATGTATGAAAATATGGTTTATATAAATACCTCTCATAGAACACAATTCTTTGAAATACTTTCGGGTGTACCAGTACACAAACCAGTAGAGGTATGAACTCCATTTTCAATAAGAAACTTCCGATAGTGAACATGAATAACATATATCAGTTTCAAAAAATTCCATAAATATTTACGGGAGTTAGAGCGCCAGCAGACAGACAGATGGACAGAGGGACAGAAATACAAATTGGTATCATATTCACACTTAAAGATATGTTAGGAAGTGTTAAAAACGCTTAATGTAAATGAAGTAGAATTATAGCAAATTTTAATTAATACCTCTTAATATAACATATTATTTTTGTGTCACCTTGTAAATCTAATGATAATCATGCTATATTCTATGTAAATCATTCTTTTATGCATATAAATAACATATTTCAATTTCCTAAAACTTCGTGGAAAGTAAAGTTTTAAAATTTTATTAATATAAATATCTCTCATAGGACGCAATGCTTTAGAATACTTTTGAGTATCCTTGTATATAAAACAGAGTTGGTATTTAATCCATTTTATACAGGAAAAATCCAATACTGAACTTGAATAACATATTCCAATTTCATTAAGATATGTGTACAGAAAAGGAATGAAAATATGATACGATAAAATATGATATGAATACCTCTCATAGAACATAATGCTTTGAAGTACTTTCGGGTGCCCCTGTACAGAAACAAATAGAGGTATAAACTCCATTTTCAACAGGGAACATCCGATAGTGAACTGAAATAACATATTTGAATTTCATTAAGATATGTGTACAGTAAAAGTATGAAAACACGATTTATAGAAATACCTCTCATAGAACACAATGCTTTGAACTACTTTCGGGTGTCCTTGTATACAAACCAGTAAAGGTATAAACTCCATTTTCAAAAGGGAACATCCGATATTGAACTTAAATAACATATATCAGTTTAGAGAAATTCCACAAAGGCAGACAGACGGAGAGGCAGACAGACGGACAGACAGACAGACGAACCGAAGTCATTAACAATTTTCAACCTTGTTGGGAAGAGTTAAAAATGTTAGAAAGTGTTAAAAACGCCTAATGTAAACGAAAGTACACTTTTAGCAAATATTTATTAATAGCTCTTTATATAACTGAATATTTTTGTGTCACCCTGCAAATCTAATGCTAATAGTGCTATATTCTATGCAAATTATTTTCTTTTGTGCTTACAAATAACACATTTCAATTTCAGAAATTTTCGTGTTAAGTAAAGTTATTAAAATTTAGTTTATAGAAATATCTCTAATAAAACGCAATGATTCGGAATAGTTTTGTGTGTCCTTGCACACAAATCAGTGGTGGTATAAACTCCATTTTCAACAGGGAACATCCGATAGTGAACTTGTATATCATATTTCAATTTCATTACGATTTTTGTACAGTAAGAGTATGAAAATATGGTTTATAGAAATGCCTCTCATAGAACACAATGCTTTGAGATATTTTCGGGGGTCCCTGTACACAAACCAGTAGAGGTATTAACTGCATTTTCAATAGGGAACATCCGATAGTGAACTTGAATAACATATATCAGTTTCAAGAAATTCCATAAATGTTTACTGGAGTTAGAGCGCGGACGACAAAACCAAGTCATAAAAACTTTTCAACCTTGTTGGAAAGTGTCAAAAAATGTACAACCTTCACGTTAAATAAATATGTACATATATTTTTTTTCAATGAAATTGATATTTCATATCATAATTTATCACCAAGTCGAAAAAAATTACATCTGCTATTTCTTTTAACACTTTCCAACAAGGTTGAAAAGTGTTTATGACTTCGGTTTGTCTGTCTGTCTGTCCGTCTGTCCGTCTGTCTGTCCGCGCTGTAACTCCCGTAAATATTTATGGAATTTCTTGAAACTGATATATGTTATTCAAGTTCACTATCGGACGTTCCCTATTGAAAATGGAGTTTATACCTCTACTGGTTTGTGTACAGGGACACCCGAAAGTATTTCAAAGCATTGTGTTCTATGAGAGGTATTTCTATAAACCATGTTTTCATACCTTTACTGCAGACATATCTTAATGAAATTGAAATATGTTATTCAAGTTCACTATCGAACGTTCCCTATTGATAATGGAGTTTATACCTCTGTTGGTTTGTGTACAGGGACACCCGAAAGTATTTCAAAGCATTGTGTTCTATGAGAGGCATTTCTATAAACCATATTTTCATACCTTTACTGTAGACATACCTTAATGAAATTGATATATGTTATTCAAGTTCACTATTGGATGTTTCCTGTATAAAATGGAGGAAATACCTCCATCGGTTTATGTACAGAGACACTCAAAAGAATTCCAAAGCATTGAGTTCTATGAGAGATATTTCTATAAATCAAATTTTAATAACTTTACTTTCCACGAAGTTTTTGGAAATTGAAATATGTTATTTATATGCACAAACGAATGTTTTGCACAGAATATAGCATGATTAGCATTAGATTTACAGGGTGGCACAAAAATATCCAGTTACATTAAGAGCTATTAATAAAAAATTGCTAGAATTGTACTTTCGTTTACGTTAAGCGTTTTTAACATTTTCTAACATTTTTAACACTTTCCAACAAGGCTGAAAAGTGTTTATGACTTCGGTTTGTCTGTCTGTCTGTCTGTCTGTCCGTCTGCCTGTCCGCGCTCTAACTCCCGTAAATATTTATGGAATTTCTTGAAACTGATATATGTTATTCAAGTTCACTATCGGACGTTCCCTATTGAAAATGGAGTTTATACCTCTACTGGTTTGTGTACAGAGACACCCGAAAGTATTTCAAAGCATTGTGTTCTATGAGAGGTATTTCTATAAACCATATTTTCATACCTTTACTGTAGACATATCTCAATGAAATTGAAATATGTTATTCAAGTTCACTATTGGATGTTTCCTGTATAAAATGGAGAAAATACCAACATCGGTTTATGTACAGGGACACCCAAAAGTATTTCAAAGCATTGCGTTCTATGAGAGATATTTCTATAAATCAAATTTTATTAACTTTACTTTCCACGAAAGTTTAGGAAATTGAAATATGTTATTTATATGCACAAAAAAATGCTTTGCATAGAATATACCATGATTAGCATTAGATTTACAGGGTGCCACAAAAATATGCATTTATATTAAGAGCTATTAATAAAAAATTGCTAGAATTGTATTTTCGTTGACATTAAACGTTTTTAACACTTTCTAACATTTTTGAAGTGTAAATATGATTTCAGTTTTGTGTATCTGCATGTCCGTCTGTCTGTCTGTCCGTGCTTTAACTCCCGTAAATATATATGGAATTTCTTGAAACTGATATATGTTATTCAAGTTCACTATCGGATGTTCCCTATTAAAAATGGAGTTTATACCTCTACTGGTTTGTGTACAGGAACACCCGAAAGTATTTCAAAGTATTGTGTTCTATGAGAGGTATTTGTATAATCCATATTTTCATACCTTTACTATAGATATATCTTAATAAAATTGAAATATGTCATTTAAGTTCACTATGGGACGATCCCTATTGAAAATGGAGTTTATACCTCTACTGGCTTGTGTACAGGTACTCCCGAAAGTATTTCAAAGCATTGTAATCTATGAGAGGTATTTCTATAAACCATATTTTCATACCTTTACTGTAGACATATCTGAATGAAATTGAAATATGTTATTCAAGTTCACTATTGAATTTTTCCTGTATAAAATGGAGGAAATACCACCAACGGTTTATATACAGGGACACTCAAATGTATTCCAAAGCATTGCTTTCTATGAGAGATATTTCTATAAATAAAATTTTAATAACTTTACTTTCCACGAAAGTTTAGGAAATTGAAATATGTCATTTATATGCACAAAAAAAATGCTTTGCATAGAATATACCATAATTAGCATTACATTTAGAGGGAGGCACAAAAATATCCATTAATATTTAGAGCTATTAATAAAAAATTGCTAGAATTGTTCTTTCGTGTACGTTAAGCGTTTTTAACACTTTCTAACATTTTTTAAGTGTAAATATCATTTCTGTTTTGTGTATCTGCCTGTCCGTCTGTCTGTCTGCCTGTCTGTGTGTCCGAGCTCTAACTCCCGTAAATATTTATGGAATTTCTTGAAACTGATATATGTTATTCAAGTTCACTATCAGATGTTTCCTATTGATAATGGAGTTTATACCTCTACTGGTTTGTGTACAGGGACACCCAAAAGTATTTCTAAGCATTGTGTTCTATGAGAGGTATTTCTATAAACCATATTTTCATACCTTTACTGTAGACATATCTCAATGAAATTCAAATATGTTATTTAAGTTCACTATTGGATGTTTCGTGTATAAAATGGAGGAAATACCACCACCTATTTATGTACAGGGACACTTAAAAGTATTCCAAAGCATTGCGTTCTATAAGAGATATTTCTATAAATCAAATTTTATTAACTTTACTTTCCACGAAGTTTTAGGAAATTGAAATATGTTATTTATATGCACAAAAAAATGCTTTGTATAGAATATACCAGGATTAGCATTAGATTTACAGGGTGCCACAAAAATATCCATTTATATTAAGAGCTGTTAATAAAAAGTTGCTAGAATTGTACTTTCGTTGACATTAAGCGTTTTTAACATTTTCTAACATTTTTAAGTATGAATATGATTTCAGTTTGTGTATCTATGTCCAACTGTCTGTCTGTCTGTCTTCCCGCGCTCTAACTCCCGTAAATATTTATGGAATTTCTCGAAACTGATATATTTTATTGAAGTTTACTGTCGGATGTTCCATATTGAAAATGAAGTAAATATCTCTTCTGGTTTGTGTACAGGGACACCCAAAAGCATTCGAAAGCATTGTGTACTATGAGTGTTATTTTTATAAATATTTTCCGTATAGAATGTTCCCCATTTAAAATCACATTAATAGGTCCTGTATAACTAGCTTGTTTTCAGGGACAACAACAAAAAAAATGTCATTGCATTACGTTTTAGGACAGAATTTTTTGAAAGTTACATTTAAAAATCTTTCTACTGTAAAAATCATAAATATATTGAAAAATATTGGTAATATTCTATAATAATATTTTGTATAGAATATGATATGATAACCTTTCTCATTTACAGGGCTACACTAAAATATTCAGAGAGATCAAAAGCTGTAATTATAATCTAATGGCTGCATTTTCTTTTGCGTTAAGCCTTTTTAACACTTTCCAAAATGCCCAAGAGTAATTCTAAAATCCATTAGTCTAGCTGTATATTTTTTAGTCCTTCTTTCTGTTGTGTGATATGGTAGGCAAAGAATATTAAAAGTTATTCAATACAACAATTACGTACAGTTGGAAAGTGTTAGCAATCAACGCGTACTGCATGATTTTTCTTTCTTATTAAATATCGCACTGAATAGTTCATTTCTTAAAAGCTTTGATCAATATTTGTAATTAGAAATAGAAAAAGTAATTGCATTTTTTTCACTTATTTTATGTATATCTATAGAGGTTTTATTGAAATGTATCACATACACTTTTTAGAAGAAAATTTTACAGAAATGTATATTATTAAATACAAATATTCAAATATTTAGACGTTAAAAAGCTATTTTCTTTTTTTTTTTTGTAAAAGAAAAATTGAATTGTTTACCTGAATTGTTTAACAATTCAGATAAATGTAATAAACAGTAATAAGATATATAGTCTTTATAAATATATTATTCGCTATTAGCTCCAATGAAGAATCGTTTTTTTTTTTTTTTTTTTTTTTGATAGGATTAAGTAATCAAACGCATGATGGTATAAAAGTTTCTACTCGACTGAAATCTTCCTGTAGCTGACACATGTTCCATGGAAAAATATCGTGTGTGTAAGGATAGATCTAAATTTTTAAATATAAGGTTAACGATATGTCCACTCCACTCATTTAATATTTTGACACTTTTTTTTTTTTTCTTTGAAAATTCGGATCATTGATCGAAAATTATACACCGAGCTCTCTTCTTCAAGAAAAAGTCTATCACCGGTATTATTAGGTTAGCAATAAAATATCTTCGATTTGTATTGTACAAATAGACATCATCATGTTCCTTTCGTAATTTCATGTTCCTTTCGTAATTATATTTGATTTTACACTAAAAAACTATAACTTCTTTCTCGTCTATCCAACAGCTACAAATTGCTGTAAAATTCAGAATGTTGACCATTTATTAAATGGTTGCTTTTTTTCTTCGAGAAAAAAATATTTCGAGCTTTTACGCAATAATTTTATTTTTGCCGTCTGTGGCTGGAACACTTTTCGAAAAGTTACTGATGTTTTTATGCAATTTCTTAGAGAGAAGCACAGACTGATATTGCTTGCATTATGTCAATTAGAATAATCTGGTGTGTCACTCACACGACTTTCTCTTACCCTGAAATTTAATACTATAAATACAGGTTGGAGATTAAGAGGTAAGATAACGATGTTATGTAAACCTATGTTAAACAATTCAAATTAGGCTTCCGAAGAGTTTTATATGATAATTAATTCTGTGTGAGGGGGCTACCGCCCCCCACAACCCCCCGTTTCATTAATGCACCTAGATTTATATAACATTTAATTCGGTTATTAAAAAATAATTCTGTTTTTAAAAAATAATTTATTAAAATTATTTTTTAAAAAAATTATCTTTTATGATAATGCAGACGATTTCCATATTGAAGAAGTAGTATAACACTAAACGTAGTATTAAAAAAAAAAAAAAAAAAAAAAGGATTATTTTTTCTTTTTTTTTTTTTTTTTTTTCGTTAAAAGTGAAAAAAATCGATAACTTTGTTTAAAATTATCGCAGATCGATGGTTCAACCATTCGTTTTAAAGGTATTGGCGAGCTCTTTTGAAAGATACCCATCATGAAAATTTACTCCCCTCGAGGGGGAACTTCCCCCCCTAGCGGGGAGGCGAGGCTCCTACATACACAAAAATATTTTCTCAGTTGACTATCTCTATTACAAAAAATATATATTCGTTTCATGTAGTTTAGTGCAGTCTATAGACGTTAAACTCTACTTACCTGCAAATTCCCCCATAGACGTAATGTATTATAATACTCTTGATTGTCCCTGTACACGAACCATTTGCTTGATCTTAACGAAAAGCTTACTGTAGCATATATATATGATACACATTTAGAATACCAAGTTTGGAATGTCTGCTACTATTTGTTCTTGAGATATGCTGATAACAGACAGACACACACACAGATACACAGACATACAGACACACAGACATACACACATACATACACACAGACACACACACAGACCATTTGCTAAAAACATGATTTTCGTATTCAGGGGACCTCAAAACGTGTAAATATAACAAAATCTCGCGTTCGAAAATTTGACCCAAAAACAATACTTTCTCTACCTTATGGGTCAGAGAAAGTAAAAATATTGTAACCAAAATAAGTAGCTTAGTGTCTCGCTTGTTGCTGAAAGATTTGATTGAAATATTATTGGCCATATACAGCATTTTAATTGAATACATTTTAAGATGTGTGGACACCTGAAGCGGTTCTGCCGACACCAAGATTCCCCTTTTCAGTAAGCGACTGTTTGAGCACAGTGGAAACGATAATCACTTTCTAAAATGAACGTATAATTAATTGTAAAGAGTGCAGAGTACTAGTGTGCGATTGCTCTCTATCCCAATTTAATCGGATCCTTATTTGTATTGGGTATCCCATAAATTTATAGACAATTTAAAAATTCATAAACATTAAAGAAAATATAATATAAACAAACTCCAGTTAAGAGTTGAATTAAAACACGTGTCATATTGTAATAAATTAATTAAAAACACTTTAAAAACGCGTTAAAAATACATTTATTAAAATATAAAAAACTTCCAAAGCTTTTCGCCTACATATAAGAAGGCATCATCAGGGAATTTGGTTTTGCACATACTTCATAGCAGTTATATGTACTTTTGAATCACATGGTTAACAGTTAAGTCCTTACATAAAATATATTCAACTGGAAGTCAGAGGCTGGAACTATTTCAGGAAGAGGAGGTGCTACACTTGGACGCTGGAGCTATTTCAAGGAAGAGCAGGTGCTACAATTGGAGGTTGGAACTATTGCAGGAAGAGAAGGTGCCACACTTGGAGGTTGGAACTATTGCAGGAAGAGAATGTGCTACAGTTGGAGGTTGAAACTATTGCTGGAAGAGAAGGTGCTACACTGGAGGTTGGAACTATTGCAGGAAGAGAAGGTGCTACACTGGAGGTTGGAACTATTGCAGGAAGAGAAGGTGCTACACTTGGAGGTTGGAATTATTGCAGGGTGACGAAGTGCTACACTTGGAGGTTGGAACTATTGCAGGGTGACCAACCTCCAAGTGTAGCACTTCGTCACCCTGCAATAGTTCCAACCTCCAAGTGTAGCACTTCGTCACCCTGCAATAGTTCCAACCTCCAAGTGTAGCACCTTCTCTTCCTGCAATAGTTCCAACCTCCAGTGTAGCACCTTCTCTTCCTGCAATAGTTTCAACCTCCAGTGTAGCACCTTCTCTTCCTGCAATAGTTCCAACCTCCAAGTGTAGCACTTCGTCACCCTGCAATAGTTCCAACCTCCAAGTGTAGCACTTCGTCACCCTGCAATAGTTCCAACCTCCAAGTGTAGCACCTTCTCTTCCTGCAATAGTTCCAACCTCCAGTGTAGCACCTTCTCTTCCAGCAATAGTTTCAACCTCCAGTGTAGCACCTTCTCTTCCTGCAATAGTTCCAACCTCCAAGTGTAGCACCTTCTCTTCCTGCAATAGTTCCAACCTCCAAGTGTAGCACCTTCTCTTCCTGCAATAGTTCCAACCTCCAAATGTAGCACCTAATCTTCCTTGAAATAGCTCCAGCGTTCAAGTGTAGCACCTCCTCTTCCTGAAATAGCTCCAGCCTCTGACTTCCAGTTGAATTTATTTTATGTAAGGACTTAACTGTTAACCATGTGATTCAAAAGTACATATAACTGCTGTGAAGTATGTGTAAAACCAAATTCCCTGATGATGTCTTCTTATATGTAGGCGAAAAGCTTTGGAAGTTTTTTATATTTTAATAAATGTATTTTTAACGTGTTTTTAAAGTGTTTTTAATTAATTTATTATTAAAGAAAATGCTAAATATGAAAGTGGTTGGCAAAAAAAGTTATTCTCTAAAAGGGAGTTTTTTTTTTTTTTTTTTTTTTTTTTTTTTTTGCGGGGGGGGGGGGGGGTTAAAGAAAATAATAATAGTTGGAATTTTCGTCCATATAGAGCGTTGTACGTGAGCAAATTACACACATTTGAGTAAAACTATCCTTATTTATATGAAAATGTTTACAGGCATATAAATCATATTCCATGTGTCCGCCATCACTACAAATTACAGTTTCGAAACGAGTTACAACAACGCTAACTGCAGCTTCAGTCGGTGTTTCTTAGCTGAGCTTACACTTTCACCGATAACGCTTTATCCACCAAGTCAGCATTGCAATTAAAATTTCATGTATGTGCACAAATAGGTGGGTTTTGTTAAATCGTTGCAATTTATAGAACTCTGACTTGTATATTTCTTGTTAAAGCATCTGTGAAGAGCCCACTATTGACAGAAAATTTAACTACTTCTTTTTTGTTACCCCCTCAGGCAAAAAAAAAAAAAAAAAAAAAAATCACTTTGCGAGAATAACTTTTGAGCAAACCACGTTTAATTCTACTAACTCCTTAATTTTTAGGAATTTTTAAAATGTCTGCAGATTTATGGGTCACCCGGTGTTTAGCCTAATGAGACACATTGAATTATTCTATTCTCATACAAGGCCTTTTTCTAAAGACATCTTGAAATCGTGGAATCGATTTTAATATTCGCCATTTGCCATAAACTGAACTGCAGCAAATTGAAATTATTAATGTTACAGTTTCTTTTTCCTTTCTTTCGTTTTCGTTTTTTTTTTTTTCACGGAATATGAAGTAAACATTCGTTAAAAGGTTTTTTTTCACACGCCGAATACCTACAAAAAGCTTTTATGAAACCGAATATACATATTCCACTTGATTCCAAAGCCGTATCACCATTCTAAGATAAAGCTTAGAGTAGTCTCATTTCAGTTGTTATCTGTTTTATTAAATCATTCAAACGCACATTATGTGACATACCAGAAACGTTTTGAGTCCATAAGACCGAATAATAAACTAATTTTAACCTAAAAAAAAAAAAAAAAAAAAAATCTTGTGAATTACACTTTTTTTTTTTTTTTTTAAATATGTAAATGATTATTATTCTCTTCACAGATAAGACAGAAACGACATAACATTTATATTTCAATATAACTATGATGTCGTTTTGATCGGTGCTTACAAAATTCCCTTTTTCTAAATTTTGACAAGTATTTAAAAAAAAAAAAACACAAAATACAATGCATATTGCACTTAATTTTTCCCATATTCATGTGAATATAGTAACGCAAAAAATGTTCTTGCTCGTCAAACTTTAAACTGAAAAATGTAGTTATTTTAATTCAAAAAATGAATAACATTATTTTAACTAAAATATAATAAGGAAATTTTAGCTCAAATTGCTCTATGTATATTTTTTTCTAAAGATTTACTGGACAATGGCGACAATCACAGCACATAAAATCGTTAGTATTTCTTACACTACACACACCTTAAGTTTATAATAATTGATTTATATATTCTAAATTATATCTATATACACGAAAAAGAAGACTAAAATATAAACGGACCATATCCGATATAAAATGTTATTTATAAAAATAAAAATAAAAAAAAAAAATAAAAAAAAATCCACCATTAAACCTTTTTTACTAAACTTTTCTTACTTTTTCATTATATTTCTTTTGTTATTTATAATATAAATAAGAATTTTGTTAAATGGATGCTACTTATTAGTCATTTATTCTGTTTTTATGAAGCTAAAGGTTTTTTATCAAATGGTAATTCGGCAATCCAACGACAATCACGCATTTCATACAATCTATTCTTTAAAATAAAAACTTTCCCGGTAAAAAAGTAAGATAATTTTAAATTTATGATGATTTATTTTCGTTTAAAGTCATTTCAAAGAATAAATTTGAAATATTGTCTTTTGGATAATCATACACATTTTAATTTTTTTATTCATCTGTGAAAGACGTTGATTAACACTAATATATTGATATAGATACACCTTTTTGAATATATATATATATAGTATACATCTTTAAAAGATCTTAATAGTATTTCGTCTTTTCATTTATTTTGTATTTTCAAAGAGAAGTATCCTTTAAGAAATATCCTTTAGTATTTTTATTTATTTGTCTTTATGTATCTTAATCAGCATAATGTGTTTTAGATAATGGTATGCTTAACTAATTTAAGCCTAATAGTTTAAGTTGCTTTGACAGGTAGAATTATCATTAAATTCGTTGAGTGATTGATCATCCTTAGAGCTATTCTTGAAGTTTGCACAATTTTGTCATAATCTGTTATTCGATCTTAATAGGAGTATTAAATGGTTAATGTTTGCTACAGGTGCCTCATTACTCTGTATACAGTTCTAATATTTGCTTATACAGTATGTGAAATTTTAATGCAAATATAAATATATATATACATAAGCATATTTAATTAATTTGAGTTATGCTTTAGAATAATGTTTCAATATTTAAATTTATTGGGGATCAGAGTTTTGTGTTTTCAACTTTAAAATAAAACATTATCATAAAATAGAATTTAAAAGTAGCAATGTAAAATTGAATCAGTCTTTCAGTCTTATAAACATTTTGTTATTATAGATATTGCGGTGTAATATATCATTTATTTAAATTCTATTGAACATTACCATTTTTTTTCTTTTTTAATATGACATTTATTTTTACAGTAAGAAAAATTTCTCAAACTGTAGAATATTACTACCTTAAAGTTTACTTCATTTCACTTTAACAATTTATTTTATTTTTTACAAATTTTGAACACGGAAAAATACTTATGCAGTTATGTTTATTATTACTATTATTATTATTATTATTATTATTATTAATTATTGTAAAATGAACTGGCAGCTTTGGTTGCATTCTATGCACACATAGCACTATAGATCATGTTCTTATCTTAACTGTATATTGCATTGCTTTATAAATAACGTATTTTTTCCTGCTAGATAATTTTTTCGTCTTAAAAATTCAATACCAAATCGAACTGCATAGGTATCTTTTCAAAAAGATATTATTTTGCAAGGAAGCTATTGTTAACCATAATACATACATACATATATATATATATATATATATATATATATATACTGGTCAGCAATATTCATACATAAGTTAGTAAAATATTAAAGATCGTAAGATTGGTATACAAAAATTTAACTTAGTATATACATAGGTTATATTTAAAACAAAAAATGTACTTTTCGTTAATTAATTTAAATAATTGAAGCAGCAAGAATTAGTGTAGAACTTTGTAAGGTAATACAATTAAATTAAAAATTTCAGTGCATTCACCGCATATGTTTTACACTGTCTTATAATTAAATACTGCATCTGAAATGTATATTTTTTGAATAGAGAAAAAATATATTTTTAAGAAAATATAAAGTTTCTTTATCTCTGTACTACAATTTCAGTAGTAAATATACGCTTAAAATAATTATAACTCTCAATTATAAGACACAATCATTCTATATTTTAAAATAACAATGACTGAAAAATAATAAAAATAATTATATGTAAATAAGATAATAAATAATTTACTTGTCATTCAATAATTAATTTAAATTACAAATAATTTGAATTTAAAAATTTTCTTTTAGAAAAAGTTTTTCGGAAATGAATTCCCAGACGTAACAACTTAAGAAATGAGACACTATTTTGAGTTCTATTTTCTGTAACTATAAATTTAAACTGCTTTTGTTTACCATCTCCATTTATTTTCTACAAAAGTATTTTTTACTTTACATTTAACAAACGATCTTTTTGTAATTTAGCTGTGATTTTTTTTTTTTTTTACTTTTTAAGATCCGTTAGAATTGTTTGATTTAGACTTTGTTTAAAGTAGTGTTTATTCTTCAAAAAAGCTTTTTAAAAAAGGCAAAATTTTACTTTTAAAGTACATGTAACATTTTTGAAGATAAAATATATGAATTTCTGTAAAATGAATTTTTTTTTTATTTTAAATACACTTGAATTGATGACTAATACATGTATGTATTTGAGAATGTTTTTGAAAAACAGGTATACTGTGGCCATCACAAAATATTCTTCTATATCATTCTAAATAACAACGCCACTTACTATTAAGAATCAACAAAAATTAAATTATAACTTCACAGAATAAAGATTTTACATACAGAGTTTGTTGCAAATTTAACCTAGTCATAATGTGATGTAGCCATGAGGAAAATCACAGAAGGAAAGTAGCATGTTTACACATATCGTCTAATTTGTACAAAAATTAAATCAGCAATCGCCTTAAATTTATCTCACATATAAATTTTGGTGGATTTATGCGAAATTTTATTTTCCATTGAAATTGAGGTTTAAAACTCTCCATTCTCAAGATAAATTGCTGCACAGGTGCACATCTTTTCGACTGACAGGCATCCGAATCAATTCAGGATAGTGTATCATAATGATCATCTCACATACAAAGTCTTGTGCAATTATACACAGTGTAATCTTAGACATATTCTTACCGTTCACGAGGAAAATTATAGAATATTAGCGCCATCTATCGACACATATAGACCCAAACTGAATCAACGCAAAGTTTCATATTGGGCACAGTATGAAATATTCGATTATATAGAATATAACCTGAAATGCAGCTTTTCCCTAAATGGAAGAAATCGCTTTGTAGCAGCATCACCTGTTGCGCGGTTTGTACTTAAAGTTAATTGACACTAATATGTATCAAAGTGGAACTACATATAAATTTATATGAATTTCTGGACATTGTGTTTTGCGTTAGAGTCCAAACAAACATTTTACCACACACAGACAGACATAGAGACACGTAGACACACAAATATTTTCTAAAATATATTAAATTGGGTTCCAGATATTTCAAAACGTCTGAATCTAACGAAAACCATAAGTGTAAATTTTTATGAAACTTTCTTATATTGTCTTACAAGAAAATAATAATATACAAATTAAGACTAAATTATATTAATATCTTATACATATTCATTTGGAAATTTAAAATCTAGCGTTTAATTATTAAAAGAAACCAAAAGTCTAATTTTTCTCACTATTTCATTTATATTTCTTAGTCACTTTAAAAAATTAAATTAGATATATTTAAAGATTTTTTTTTCTTTTTTTAATGCTTATCCATTAAATGAAAGAAAGATATTGTAATGTTTTTGAATTAGTTTTACAGTTATTTAAATATTTTCGAATGATATCCTTTGGCATATTATCAATATAAAAATACAGTTCCGGCAAAAAAAAAAAAAAAAAATCTTTACACTTGCGCGGAAAAAAACTTTACACGTCATTTGCCGTTCCCGCCATAAAAATGTGTCGAACCCCAGTGATGACACGTGGTGTTAGTTCATCACAACCTTTCCGTATTCTATTAACACTCTGTTCGCCTCGTGGACTTTTAGAGTAAGGCTGTATGTTCTTTGTTCCCGACGGCCAATATTTAATTTATTTGTGAAAAGTTTGAGAACTTACATCGGTATTCCCACTCCGCAGAATGGGTCAGAAAAAGTTTAAAATGGAAGAGAAATCTCATGCCTTGATTCTGCTAAGAGAAGGGAATCTGTGTAATTGATGTAGATAGAGATCTGACAGATCATTCTAGATGTAGCCAGTTGAAGCCATGTAGCACATGTAGCCAAAGATTCGTGCCTAAACGGCTGTAGTTGGTAATAAAATGTAAAGATGAGATGACAAAATACTGACTGCACTCAGGGAGGGAAAAAAAAAAAAATATATATATATATACCGCCTTCATCTAGAATGTATAAGTGGATATTTTCTAAATCCCTTATCTAGAATTATAGATTTCTCACGTATGCGCATAAGGCACGCCAATAAACTGAATAGACGAAATGATAGAGAATTTCTAGTGTACACATTTCTAGATGGTTTAATAGTATTCTGAATATTCTGAATCTTTTGTATTGCGAGAAATTCTCACTTGATTTTCTAGAATTGGGTAATAAACTAATATTATAGTTGCTGAAACCCGCCTCTTGCATTTGCATTTATTTGCAGAGATTTGAAATAAATTTTCTCTCGATAATATAGACAAACGCTCTAGAATTTTAATAGGGGTTTGTAGAACTCGGTTTCAAAGGGGACTAGAATTCATAAGGATGACATGGAATTATTTTTCTAGAGCCACAATTTAGATTCTAGATGTCAGTTACAGATTTTTTTCTCAGTGTCCAATGTGACATTTACAATAAAAGACTAGAATGTTAAGATTTTGTCTGAAATCTTTACATTTTAATGACCTTGTAAAAGTTTTCTGCATCTGTCTACATCTAGAATGATCTGCCAGATCTCTAACAACATCAATCGCAGTGATTCCCTTCTCTTACCAGAGTCAAGGCATGAGATTTCTCTTCTTTTCTAAGCTTTATCTGATCCATTGTGTGGAGTGGGATTACCAATGTACAGTCAGTAACAAAAGTGTCCGAACACTAGCAAAAATCTCCTTATATTATTAAAATCTGTGCACATCTGTCTGTCTGTCTGCCTGTCTGTCTGTGAGAAATGCCTTGTGACCGCTAAAGCTCCGGCGCTAATGGTCGCAGCGCCTCGAAACAGGTGTTGACTGAAGCAGAATTTCTTCATCTCGACATCGCGATAATTCGCTAAGCGATGCGACCCTAATTAGCGGAAATATTAATTAAAACGTCGACCCATGTCTACCGAAAAATGACCCAGAATTCATGATTAAATGCTTAAAAAGCGACATTTTTACGGAAAAAGTGGAAAATAAATTAGAAATATCCATCGTATCGTTACCAATATGGTACCAAATGAAAGGTCCGATTTTTCTAAATCCAATGGTTTAAACGGCTTATCGATCGGACAATTAGATTTTTTAAAAATAACTAAACTAAAAAAAATGGTGGCAACAAATCAAAACAATTTTAATATCGCAGACAATCGTCTACAGTCTTGAACGGAAAGAGGAACATCTGGTATTTAATGAGGTCACGTGTTTTGGTACTGCGATTAAAAATTGCAATTTTGAAAAGGCTTCAGTTTTTCAATGTCGCACACAAAACTTGGTATACAGCCCTAACATCACAAGACAGCCTTGCAGTTCAAATTTCATCGAATTTACAAAAAAAAAATTACATTTTAATTGTAAATTAAATTTTATTCTAATACGCGTATTTTAAATTCTAATTATGATTAAATTATTTTTAATACATCGTTCGAAGGATATTTTAAAGTTCTTTTATATTATCGAAAGTTTTCTCCAGATTTACACGTTTTGAGGTGTAATGAATCAGTTTTCTTTTGTATCTCAGCTACTAATTAAAATAATTTCATAAGTAATACATCATTAGAAAGCTTTGTTGATTTGGAATCGAACAGTATATTACAGAAATTTCTACCGCCAGATGGCGCTGTAATATTTTAAAATTTCAATATTTCAATTTCTATTTATGATTAAATTATTTTTAATACATCATTCGAAAGATATTTTAAGGTTCTTTTATGTTATCGAAAATTTTCACCAGATTTACACGTTTTGAGATGTCCTGATTAGGTTTCACTTGCATCTCAGCTAATTGAGTTAGACCGTTCAAAATTGGTATACGTAGGTTAATTAGGAGGGGCTGAAAGGGTGGGGAAGAAATAGGCATGCACCGCGCGCATATCCCCTAACTTGTGTGCGCGCTGCGAGGCCGAAGGCAGTGGGGACCCGGTCCGACTTTTTAACCGATGAGAAATGATTTTTTTTATTTTCTTCTCTTAAGAATAAAAATTTGATTTGAGAAGGAATATGTGTGCGCAGCGCGTGGACCCCTTAACTTGTGCGCGCGCAGCGCGCACGGGACTGCGATGCCGAAGGCAGTGGGGACCCGGTGTGAATTTTTACCCTATCAGAAATGATTTTTGGCCGTGGTTAGAGAACCGGAAGCCGGGTAAGTATTATAGACCCGGCAGTCTTCTGCACTTGCGCATTAGAACTTCCGGGTATGGCATACTTGATCTGTAACTGAAGTGCCAGGTGACACAGAGAATGAATATTTTTTGAATGATTCTTATTCCTAATAGAAAAATACATAAAAGTAAACAATAAATAGCGTCAGTTAAGCATATAACTCTGATGTATATTTTAACAATTAACAAACAAGCAAACGAGTAAATAACACCGGTAGCTGTTTTACAACCAGTCAACTTTGTAATCTCTCCAGCTGGTGCTGCCATCTTTCGAAATGATTTGAAACCACCCAAAGATTTTCTAAAACTTAATCTTTGGAGAAACAATGCAAATTTTAAAAATGAAATTTCTTATACTATACTGACTGAATTAAACTTTTTTTTAAATAATTTAGTTTTTAAAAATCGTAATATAATAATAGAAACTACTTTGGAGAAACCATGCAAAGTTGAAAAATTAAAATTCTTGTACTATACTGATTGAACTATTATTATTATACATTTAGTTTTTAAAAATTTAAATGTAATATATTAGAATAATCACCGGAGATATCTTGCAAAGTTGAAAAAACAACATTTTTGTTCTATACTGATTAAATTAAATTTTTAAAAAATACATTAAATTTTTAAAAATCAAAACATAATAAAATATTAGAATAATCTTTCGAGAAATCATGTAAAGTTTAAAAAATAAATTTCTTGTACTACATTATTTAAATTAATGTTTTTAAAAATATATTTAGTTTCTAAAAAATTCAAATATAATAATAAATTTATAAAATCTATGAAGAAACCATGCAAAGTTGAAAAATTATTTACTTATTTATTTTTTTAATATACTGATTAAAATAAAATTTTTAAAAATATATTTAGCTATTAAAAATCAAAATATAGTAATATATTTAAATAATCTTTCAAGAAATCATGCAAAATTTAAAAATTAAATTTGTCATACTAAACTGATTAAATGAAAGTCTTTAAAAATATATTTAGTTTTTAATAATCTAAATATAATGTATTAGGAAAAATCTTTTGAGGAATTATGCAAAGATTAAAAACTAACTTCTTGTACTATATTTATTACATTGAAGATTTAAAAAAATATGTTTATTTTTTAGAAATCCAAATTTAATAATAAATTAGAATGATCTTTGAAGAAACCACGAAAAGTTGAAAATTTTTTTTTTTTTTTTTTTTTTTTTTTTTTTTGTACTATACTGATTAAATTAAAATTTTTTTTAATATATTTAATTTTTAAAAATAAGAATATAATAACATATTAGAGTAATCTTTCGAGAAGTCTTGCAAAGTTCAAAAATTAAATTCTTTTTAATATACTGATTAATTAAAATATTTTAAAAATATATTTAATTTTTAAAATCCAAGTATAATAATCAGTTAGAAATGTGATGTTTCTTGTGTAATGTAAAATGCCCCCCCCCCCATTTTATACACGTATATTACAAACATATGTATTATCAGTTTTCTTGAATTTTTATTTTTAATTTGCATTGTGGATGTGGAGTAAAATAAGATCTCAGAAATATCTGGAGAAATTTGTGAGATTTATCTAGCATATTTAGCTTAATTATATTATCTTATTTAACGTAAGACAACATAAAGATGCAAAAAATATGGAGTTGTGATGATTTTTGAGGAGTCCTGATTAGGTTTTCTTTTGCATCTCAGCTAATTGAGTTAGACCGTTCAAACTTGGTATGCGTAGGTTAATTAAGAGGGGCTGAAAGGGGCTTGCACCACGCGCGTATCCCCTAACTTGTGCGCGCACAGCGCGCACGGGACTGCGCTGCCGAAGGCAGTGGGGACCCGGCCCGACTTTTTAACCAATGAGAATTGATTTTTTTGATTTTCTTCTCTTAAGAATAAAAAATTGACTTGAGGAGGATATGTGCGCGCAGCGCCCGTATAACTTCACACGTGCGCGCGCAACGCGCATGGGTCTGCGATGCCGAAAGCAGTGGGAACCCTGTATGAGTTTTTACCCGATCAGAAATGATTTTTTTTAGGGGGCACGAAAGTTCAGGGAAGGAATACGCGCGCTGCTCGTGTATACCTCAACTTGTGCGCGCGCAGCGCGCACGGGACTGCAATGCCGAAGGCAATGGGAACCCGGTCCGACTTTGTACCCGATGAGAAATGATTTTTTAAATTTTCATTTCCTAAGAATAAAAATTTGACTTGAGAAGGAATATGTGTGAGCAGCGCACATATACCTTCTAGCGTGCGCGCGCAGCGCCCATGGGTTTGCGCCGCGGATGGCAGTGGGGACCCGGTGTTAGTTTTTATCCCATCAGAAATTTTTTTTTTTTTTTTGGGGGGGGGGCACGAAGGGTCAGGGAAGGAATACGCGCGCGAAGCGCGTGTATGCCTTAAGTTGTGCGCGCGCAGCGCTGCCGAAGGCAGTGGGTACCCGGGCCGACTTTTTACCCAATCAGAAATGATTTTTTTTTTTCTTTTTCTTTTCTTAACACTAAAAGTTACTGTTAGTGATTCATTAATTTTAGTGATTCATTTGAAAGTACTGACCCGCTAGCGGGCGAAGCTCGTTAGTTCCTATGTAAAAAAAAGTACACTTCACAAGGTTTTGTTATATAAATCCTTGTCGAATCATGTCTTTAATCAGTCTAAGAACAGGATTCGACAACGATTTATTTAACAAAACTGTA
Source organism: Salticus scenicus (assembly GCA_963930645.1). Lineage (NCBI taxonomy): Eukaryota > Metazoa > Arthropoda > Arachnida > Araneae > Salticidae > Salticus > Salticus scenicus. Next base: position 134,503,799 of record OZ005653.1, on the reverse strand, counting down.
TGAAGTGTACTTTTTTTACATAGGAATTTTTGCTACTGTTCGGACACTTTTTTTACCGTCTGCAAGTTCTCAAACTTTTGACAAATAAATGAAATATTGATTATGCAGCATTTTTCTAAAAGTCGACTAGGCGAACTGATTGTTAAAAGATAGGGAAAGGTCGTCTGTGACCAAGTAACTCCACATGTCATCACTGGAGTTCGACATATTTTTCTGGCAAGAAAAGCAATTGACATATTCATTTTTTTTTTCTGCGGCACTGTAATTTTAAGAAAAAATAAATAAAAACACATCCTTCGAATTTGTATTCATCTATTTCAAGGAAATTTCTAAACAATAATATAGAATTAAATAAATGAAAACATTTTATGCATTTGGATTAACGTCAATCTGTAACTACGTATAAAACAAGTTTATGGTGATTTTCTGAGAGTCATCCCTAATGGCAGTTCATAATTCTATCTTAATTCTGATCTTCAATGGAAAAAAATTATGTATATTAATATAATAATATTAATATCAATGTATTAAAAAACGACGTTTATGTCGAGAAAAGGCTTATTGCATTATGCATCGATTTTCCATTTATCAATCTTGTATCACTAAATAAAGATGCTTTCCTGAATATTGTTTTATTTATTTAAAAAGAAGTAATTCAAAATATAACAAATATGGTATTTTGTACGCAATTAAATGTTTCACGTGTATCTTTCTCTTATTACCTTTTTAAAGATTCTGTTGCGAATCAAATACCATAGTTCTGGAATATTATTGTTTACAGCATATAAATTTTATAAGGATATGTCTTGTACTTTGACAATTAAAGTAATTATTTTTATTTCATCATAATGTATTTTTACATTAATTGCATGTTATTTTTACATTTATTGTTTTGATTATGTCAAAATGATAAATGATCTAATGAATATAAAGCTTTTGTTAAGCAAGGTGACAAATTATACATTGATTTTTATTTAGCTTAATAATAATAATAAAGATAATTGTATTTATTGATTATCCATTTTACAATTAGCTACAAGGAATTATTAATTTTGCTTATTAAAAATATACAGTTAATAAAAGTTATATAAACAAAAACATTTTTTTTTATCTATCCATAATCATATTTAAGGAACATATAATATAGTGACATTCAAGTAAATGCAATTTACTGTATCGATTATGGAGAATTTTTAGGAAAAAAAAGTAGAAGAACAACAGCGAAGAAATAAAGAATTAAAAATTAAAATCAGAATTTGCTACCTGGTTAATAGCAAATTTTATGTTCACCAACGTGGAAAGAATAATAAAAACCATTATTCATTATGTTATATACAAATAATTAATCCCATCTACAAATAGTAACTTCTGATTTACTTACTGTTAGAAAATCTAAGAAATGTCGTTTTAAATATGGAATTAGTGGTACTTAATCTATCCAAAAATATAAAATGAGAGCTGAGAATTGTACACTATAATATATAAAAAAATAGCATTCAGTAAACTTATTTAATGAAGTGGTCTGAGTTCGTCCATCGATACCGAGAAGTCCCTATTAAGCCTTCAAACAGAGGAGTAGATTCTGTTGTCCTCGATAACTACTTTTCAGAGTGACAATAGTGAATTTTCTAAAGTAAAAATAATAAATATTACAAAGCTTCTAGAGACATATGTGCATGCCTATAATTATCCCCCCCCCAAAAAAAAAAAATTATATATATATCTATATATATATATATATATACATATATAGATATGGATATAGATATAGATAGATAGATAGATAGATAGATATATCATTCTAACGAATACTGCATTTGATGCGAAAATAGAAAAGGTTGAGTATGTATAGGTTAATTACGTCGCACTATGTCTACACTATAAATAAATGGCAATGGTCTGGAACTCATCTATACTGATTGTTCGGAGGTATGCCACAACAGTTTTAATCCTCCGCATAGTAGGTTCCACCGCTTTGGTGACCCCATAGAGGTATAATTTGGGTGAGAACATGGAGGATATTGTAGCCATTACAAATTTTACATGCACCAGCTACCATTAATCTGCACGATGTTCCTCGGCCGGTTTGAGTAATCCGTAATCTTCTCATTATGAATTTGGAATACCAAATCTCGAATATTAATATTTTTCCACTGCTTAAAAATAGCGTATCAAAAAGATAAGAGTTTATTAGAATGTATAGAAGACGATCTAAATAATGAGGTATTATCAAACACAGCATAGATACAGATTGTAAAACAAATACAAATTCTTACACTTTACATTTTTTTTTCTCGATCAGCTCGACAAAGTATGAAAATTGTAAGAGCATGTCTACAGACTGTTTTTAAATTACAGCCTAGAATACAAATTGTGGCAACAGTTCTTCAAAATTTTCTTCTAAAATTAAACCCCTCACTAGAAGCCAGCGCCGGAAAGATTCTTGCTGGAAAAACCGAAACTATACTATATTTACTAGATTACTTATGATTCCATACTAAGCGAGCAGACTAAACATGGAACAGCTGATTGAACTGTTATGCAGTGTTTAAATGTGTGGGAGAATTTTGGTCGCAGCGCTATCTAGGAAGATTAGATTTGGCCACCAGAATTTTAAGCAATACTTTTAAAGGCTGTTGCCACAAGGTATGTTCTCGGAGCTGTAATTCCACGCTGTAAGTCCCAAATCTCGCTAATTATTCACTGAGTAGCTCTGTTGCGACGTTAAGCACACTCAGTCTCAATCTCTTTTTTTTCCGTTTCCAGTTGTGTAGTTGGTTTATCGTTGGTTGGTAATGCCTAAAGTTTAATAAGAATAGGGGGAGGAATGAGTAAATGGACATTACATCGTACGAGTGTTACGCTATGAGCAAATGGCGACGTCTGGAACTGATCCATTACGGTGGCCTTGAGACATGTTATCACAATTTTGATTCTCCAGAGAGGGTTTGGCTCCTTTCTTCAGTGTCCCCAGATATATAATTTGGGAAGGGAATACAGGGAATATCGCGGCCACGACGGAGTTACGTGCACCAGACACCATTAATGTACGCGATGACATTTGGCCAAATTGACTGTCGAACCCACAATATTCCAATTACGAAATCGGCGCTCTACCGACCAGGCTAATGCAGCCCTAACATAATGAAATAAATGTTTCGCTTCGGATTGGCTCAACAATTTTTGCATAGGCTCAAATACTTTCATGTTTTGTCTTAAAGAAACAGCCTTGTGTTTTAATATTTAAAATATCAATTAAACAAAATTTTAAAACTAATTAATATGAAGAAACAATATCATAATAATCATTTTAAACAAAATCAGTATATTTTACGAAAACTACTGAGGTAGTGAAATTATAATTTTAATGGAGAAATCTGCAAAGATATGATTTAATCATACGTACTTATGTTACGGAAAAGTCCTTCTTATTAAATTATACAAAATAATCTTATTGTTGGAGTAATCCAAATGGAAATTAATTGATTGTCAAATTTACTCTATTCAGCTCACCACTATTTAACCGATTTCTTTCACTTAAGTAAGATATTTTTATTTATATTTTCAGGTGTTTGTGTTATGGTTAAGATCAAATGAGTCCTCTAGGTTCATAGGCTTGGTTGGTGTGTCATCCATATGTGTCCATCCTAGAAGTCTAGCCAATATTTAAACGGTTTTGAAGAAAACCAAACAACACACTTAAAGACTATGTCGACGAAAGTGACCTGGGATCGAATCCGGCACTTCCTCTCCAAAAACGTCCACAGTAGAAACTTTCGCCCGATGATGAGTTTATTTTTCCAGGTATTATTTAAAATTTACTTTTTATACTATATCCATGTTTCTGTTTTCTCAATTTTATTTTAATGAACTGATGTTATTCAATTGTAATTATTAAAATTATAAAAATATGTTATTTAAATTATGTCATTTGTATATGACATGTGTAGAAACTGTACCAATTTGATTTTTTAAAATAATGGAAATCTGTAAAAGCTAATTTTCCTTTGAAAAGAGGTGGTATATTTTATACGCACTATTGTGGCCGAATTACAAAAAAAAAACAATCACAGATCGCTAACAACATCAATCGCAGTGATTACCTTCTCTTAGCAGAGTCAAGACATGAGATTTCTCTTCCTTTCTAAGTTCTGTCTGACCCATTATGTGGAGTGGGATTACCGATGTAAGTTCTCAAACTTTTGACAAATAATTGAAATATTTGCAGACGTGAGCAAAGTGCATACAGCCTTTATCTAAAAGTCTACGAGGCGAACTGAGTGTTAATAGGATAGGGAAAGGTCATCTATGACCAACTAACGCCACATGCCATCACTGGGGTTAGACATATTTTTCTTGCGGGAACGGCAAATGACAAGTTTTTTTTTTTTTTTTTTTTTTTTTTTTTTTTTTTTTTTTGCCGGCAATGTAACTTTAAGAAAAAATAAAAACACATCCCTGAAATTTATATTTATATATTTCAAGGAAACTTTTAAAAAATAATAAATAAATAAATAAATAAAATCATTTGATGCATCTGGATTAACATCAATATATAACTGTACAAATCGAATTTATGGTGGTTTTCTGAAAGTCATTCCTAATGGCAGTTCATAGTGCCATCTTAATTCTGATCTTTCATGGAACAGTTTTATGTATATTAATTTAATAATATTAAAATCAATGTATTAAAAAGTAACATTTATGTGAGAAAAGACTGATTGCATTATGCATCGATTTTCCGTTTATCAATCTTGTTACGCTAAATAAAGATGCTTTCCTGAATATTGTTTTATTAGTTTAAAAAATGTAATTAAAAATATAATAAACACGGTATTATATACGTAATTACATGTTTCACATGTATCTTTCTCTTATTTCCTTTTTAAAGATTCTGTTGCGAAACAAATACCACAGTTCTCTAATGTTATCGTTTGCAGCATGTAAATTTTATAATGATATATCTTGTACTTTGACAATTAAGGTAATTATTTTTATTTCATCATAATATATTTTTACATTAATTGCATGTTATTTTTTACATTTATTCTTCTGATTTTGTCAAAATGATAAATGATCTAATGAATTTAAAGCATTTGTTAAGCAAGGTGACAAATTATACATGTATTGTTATTTAGCTTAATAATAATAATAAACTGAATTGTATTTATTGATTGTTCATTTTACATTTAGCTACAACGAGTTATGAAATTTGCTTATTAAAAATGTTCAGTTAATAAAAATTATGTATTATTATTTTTTTTTCTCCTCATAAATTTTATTCAAATTTAAATTTAGGTCTAAATATTAGGAATTATTTTATGGTTAGTAGGTATCTACTTTCAAACTTTGTTGCAATTTACAATTGTAGATAGCTACAATATTCAATCAAATACATTGATTATTTGAATCCTAAGAAATAAAAAATTTTTGGTCTTCTATTACTTTTTTCCATGCTTCTTGGCTATTTTGTACAGACATTATATATATTTTATTTCTCTTTTTCTTTAATAATCTATTTCTTTTATTATTTATTTCTTTTATTGTATTTTTCCATTATTTTCATCTCATTACTCTAGATGGCAGCACTATTTATGTTTCAATATTAGGTATCATAATCTGATTAATTTAAGGACTTGAATCCTTACCTTACATGAATTCCACTGTGAATCCTAAAAATTACTCCTTGGTCAATGCAATTTTGAACTAATTAACTGTGTGTTTAACTGATAACTGATTGTTACATTTTTACATGTGCAACGTTTATTGCTTCAATTTCATTTATAAAGGTTAAAGTAATCTTTATTTTATTCTACAATTTTATGGGTTTTATTTTAATCTTACATTTAAATGGTTATGGATTTTCATATTTAGGTAATGGTTTTATTATGATCGTCGTTTTATTATGATCTTAGTTTTTCTGTATTGACTATGTCTGTTTCATTTTTGAGTTGTGTTCATTTCAAATATATTTTATTAAGTAATTTGAATTTTTGTATTTTTATTTTAATCTACATTTTATATGGTTTTGGATTCTCATATTAGGTTATAGTTTTATTTTGATCTTCATCTTTAATGGATTTTCTATGGGTGTTTCGGGCCTGTGAACAAAGAAATTCTTAGCTTTTGCTTTCTTTGTGACAGAAAAACATCCATATTTTAGCATATTTGCATTCTACCAGGCCCTGAAAACGTTAGAATGCAAATTATGCTTTTTTCTCATTCCAATTTCCAATATTTATTTCGATTTTTCTTTAATTCTTCTTTGATTTGATATGGGTGGACTTAGCTTGTGATCCGAGGAATTGTTTTAATACTGAAGTTGAGTCATCTTTAAATTTCATAAAAAATTTTGCACTGATTATATTATTGTATTTCTATATATATATATATATATCTGTCCATATGCGTATTTAATGAACATACAATATAGTAAAATTCAATTAAATGCAATTTACTGCATCGATTATGGTGAATTATTAGGAAAAAGAAGTAGAAGAACAACAACGAAGAAATAAAGAAGAAAAAATTATAATCAGAATTTGCTAACAGATTAACTGCAAATTTTATGTTGAACAACGTGGAAGGAATAATTAAAACTATTATTCTTTCTGTTACATACAACTAATTAATCCCATCTACAAATAGTAACTTTTGATTTACTTACTGTTAGAAAAATATAAAAAAAGACGTTTTGAATATGAAATTACGCGTATTTAATCAATCCAAAAGTATAAACTGAGAATTTAATTGTAATCACTCGATACTGAAATTGTACACTATAATGTATTAAAAAGTAGAATTCAGTAAATTTATTCAATGAAGTGGCCATAGATCGTCCATCGACACCGGAGATCCCTTTTAAGCTTTCAAACAGAGAATTAGATTCTGTTATCCTCGATAATGACTTTTCAAAATGACAATAGTGAATTTTCTAAAGTAAAAATTATGTGTATTATAAAACTTCTAGAGACATATGTGCATGTCTATAATAATGCCCCCGACCCCCGACCCCCCCCCCCCCAAAAAAAAAGATATATATATATATATATATATATATATATATACACTATTTAACAAAAAAAGTGACGCCCCAAGAAGGAGTAATACAAACTGGACACAAATTGCATACATATAGGTTTTGATGGAATGAAGTCCCAATTCATCATTATCGTCGATCCTACGTTCAACTGATACTTCAGTGACTTCAAATTCCCTTAATAGGCGGCTCAGTAAAATGGGGTTGAGCTCAGTTCCCGGATTTCTCTTCCACTGAGGACGTTTGGAGCATCCTCAGCAAAAAAAGTCCTACAACCAGATCGGGATTTTACCAATCTAACGCAATGATTGAACAGAATTTTGCACGATACTTCACAGGAGCACATCTGCTAACGCTATCAATTAATACCAAGCCGAATAACTGCGTACATAAGTGCCAGAAGTGGACCAACGCGTTATTGACTTGTTTACTTTGTGAGGCCTTTTCTCTTGATTAAATCATTCAAATTTTCTGAAAATGTAATCAATTGTTTTTCTCCACATGTACATCACATCTATCAATTTTTGTCCCATTCGACCACCCATTCCACACCATCTACCAATTTTTGTCCCCACTCCTTCTTGGTGCGTCACTTTTTTTGTTATAGAGTATATGTATATTATTATAACGAAAACAGCACCTGATGCTAAAATTGAAAAGGTTGAGTTTGTATGGGTTAATTACGTCGCACTAGTGCTACACTATAAACAAATTGCAATGGTCAGGGACTCATCTATAATGACGGTTTGGAGGTAGGTCAACACAATTTTTATCCTCCAAAAAGTAGGTTTCCCCGATTTGGTGACCACATAGAGGTATAATTTGGGTGAGAACATGGAGGATATCGTAGCGATTACAAATTTTACCTGCACCAACCACCATTAATGTGCACGATGGTCCTCAGCCGGTTCGAATAATGCGTAATCTTCTAATTATGAATTTGTAAAATCAAACCCCTGAAAATTAACATTTTTCAACTGCTTAAAAATAGCGTATCGAAAAGGTAAAGGCTCATTAGAATGTATAGCAGACGATCTGAATGATGAGGTATTATCAAACACAGCTTAGATACAGGATTTAAATCAAATCAAAATCCTTACGCTTTACATTTTTTCTTCTCGATCAAAGTACAAAGTCGATCAAAGTATCAAAGCTACTCAAAGTATCGAAGTTGTAAGAACATTCTACAGACCTTTTAAATTACAGTGCCTAGAACACAAATTGTGGCAATCGTTCTTCAAAATTTTGTTCAAAAATTAAACCCCTGACAAGAAGCCAGTGCCACAAATTAGAACCTCCTAAATGTAGGTTACCCCGATTTGGTTACGCTATAGAGGTATAATTTGGGTGAGAACATGGAGGATATTGTAGCCAATACAAATTTTACGTGCACCAGCCACCATTAATGTGCACGATGATCCTAAGCCGGTTCAAATAATGTGTAATCTTCTCATTATGAATTTGTAAAATCAAATCTCGAACATTAATCTTTTTCAACTGCTTAAAAATAGCTTATCGAAAAAGAAAGGGCTCCTTAGAATGTATAGCAGAAGATCTGAATGATGAGGTATTATCAAACACAGCTTAGATACAGGTTGTAAATCAAATCAAAAGTCTTACGCTTTACATTTTTTTTTCCTCGATCAAAGTATGCTGGTGTTATGGTTAAGACCAGATAAGTCCACTGGGTTCATAGGCTGGTTGGTGTGCCATCCACAGGTGTTTATCTTGGAAGTCTAGCTCATATTTACACGGTTTTGAAGAAAACAAAGGAGCACACTTAAAGACTATGTAGACGAAAGCGACCTGGAATCGAAACCGTCACTTCCTCTCTCAAAGCTTCCACAGTAGAAACTTTCGCCCGATGCTGGGTTTATTTTTCCAGGTATTATTTAAAATTTACTTTTTACTATCTCTATGTTTCTCTTTTCTCCATTTTATTTTAATGAACTGCTGTTATTTAATTGTAATCATTAAAATTATAAAAATATGTTATATGTCATTTGTATATGACATCATGTGTAGAAACTGTACCAATTTGCTTTTTTTTTAAATAATGAAAATCTGTGGAAGTTAATTTTCATAATTCTTTGAAAGGAGGTGGTATATTTTATACGCAATATGGGGGCCGTATTGCAAATATTTATCCCGGAATTTTTCAATAATTTTTGAACTTTTGTAATTTAGCGGGAAAAAAAAATTATTTGTTCATATATTTATTTCTAAACATTGTTCCTAATTTCTGGTAGCTGTTCATGTTAAATGAGCGTAAATGAATTGCCATTCAAAGGGAAAATATAATTCATCAACTAATTCATCAATTAATGAAATATTTTAAGAGCAATTTTTAAATTTTTAAAGTTTATTATAAACTAAACTTTTCTCTTAAATATTATAAATTGTATTAATACTGTATGTTTCAATATTATAAAATGATATATCATATAATTATCTATACATTAACTATTTTATCTAAAACCTTTTATATTTAAAGAAATACCTACGTCAAAAGAAAAAAAAATAATAATAACTGGTTATAAAAGAAGCAGATTTAATAACAATATAGAAGTATGATTCTACTGCCACAGAAAAAAGCAAAATATTCCACAGAGAAAATCCTATTAAACATTTTTTCCTAATCTAGAATATATTGAGCTAGTTTGTTCTTAGAACATCAAAGAAAACTCAAAAGTCCCAACTCACTTATTTACTTTGTGAAAGGAAAGTAATTGCAACTAAGCATGGAAGATTCCTCGAATTATTGATACTTTTGAACTTTTACTTATTTCATATCTGATTAAACCGAATACACTTTATAAATATGTAGGTTATGCTAGATTTTTTTTTAAGAAAAGGAGTTTAAAACTGTTTTTTTAAATTTGTTTTTCACCAGTAATTTTTAATATACATAAAATAATAATAATAATAATAATAATAATAATAATAATAATAATCAGTGTTAAAAGAATGATATTAAAATACATTTAGTATATTAGTTTAAATATTCAGAGGCGTACGTAATAATATGGCAAACAGAATTTGAGACTGCTTTTTCTTAGTTCTGACAACGAAGGCCAAAATTGACGAATAACAACAATAATAATAATAAAATCTGATGTCTAAGAATTTCCATTACTCAACACGTATTACATGAACTTTTTGGAGATAATGTGGTCAGAAAACATAAAATTGACCTAACAAATTAGACACGTAGTAATTTTCCTTTAAGAGGAAACTGATGCATGTAAAAGTCATGTAAAACAGAGTTGTTTACATAGCGGGTTTAAAAAAAAGGAAAAATCGGTAGAGCAGCTACATTTTCAAACGCCATTTTCTGAGGACTAATACTGACCTACCAAATAAGGATGACTATCAATTTCCCTGTAATAACCCTGTAATAAAGGCGAAAGGATAGGTAAAAGTTGTCTATATAACCAATTTTAAGAAAACCGTTAGAGCCGTTTTTGAGATAACGACTCTTACCGAAACTTAAAAACTTAATTGTTGACCGGAAAAAAAACAATTACGAAAGTATGTCTAAAAGAAAAACAATTAAGAACAACGATTACGAAAGAATGTCTTATGGCGAGTTTCATAAAATCCGTACAGCCTTTTTTGAAACAACGCACTTGCAATAGATCAAATTGAATTACTTATGCAGAACGCCTATCAAACTTCCTGAACGAACCAACTAATACATGTGAAAGGGTGTTTATATAACAAATTTGAAAAAAATAGTCTGAGACGTTTTTGAGATACGGATTTAAAGTTTTCAATGTCCCTCTTCCGATTTTCCAATTTTCATTAAAGTTGGAACAATCATCTGTACACCAGATCTGTCTCAATTCTGAAGTTTCGTTGTTCTATCTATTAGATTCGGAGATATATTAGTTAGAAGATTTCACCCCCATATATATATACATATATATGTTACCGCTAAAGTGCAGAAATCAGTTAATCTGCAGATTAGCTAGGTAATATGCACATGAACTAGGGTGATCCGTTAAAGTGAGGAAAATTGTTTAATTTCTCAAATTACCTAGGTAATATGCGAATTACCTAGATAATCTGCACATTACCTACTAGGCACTCGTTAAAGTGAAAATAAGGTATCTGGTGTTGTAATTTTACAGCACGCTGTGTTGTATTTGTTTTTTTCATTCGGAAAAAAAAAAAAAAATCTTTTCTTTTCTTTTTTTCTTTATTTATTTTAAACTGTATGTGTTTTAATTTTTATGTCTTTTAAAGTTATATTTGTTTTTATTTCTTTCATATTTTTTATTCTGTCAATATAAGTTTGAAGATGTTATGCATTTTTATTATGAAATAAAATAACTTTAATACCTTTCAATAAATTCTATTTTATAAATGAATGTTAGAATTGTAATAAAATAACGATTTCTTTTCAAAATAAAAATATTTAACCATTTGAATTAAATAAAAAAAAAATGTTCTATTAACAATTTATATTGCTACTACAATTTAAAAAAACGTTATGCACCAATTTTTAATTCGCTAAATAAATATTAGATTAGACAAATCAGAAGCATTATTTAAGAAGTACTTCAAATAATTAAAACTGCTTTAATAATTTTAGAATGCATGAAAATTAAAATGACAGTTTTCCAATTCTTTATTAAACTATATTTTGCAGCATACATATATCTGTAAAAGTTTAGCAAATATATTAATTTTACAAAAAAAAAAAAAAAAACTTTATTAACACATTTTATGTGATAAACTACAACGAAATTATCTGAAAAAGTGAACAAAATAAAAATAAAAATATAAGCATGATATATAACATATATAAAAGAAACTTGAAATTGAAAGAAACAAACAACAACAACAACAAAAAAGTAGTGAAATGCTAAAAAATACATAAAAATTTCATATTAAGTATTGATTAAATAATGCCATAATATTGAATGCCGTATTTTTCAGAGTTAAAAATTAATACATCTTTTTTTTTCAGTAAGTAATAGTAATTTCAATCAATTTTAAAATAAATTACTTTTAAAAAGTTGTGGTCAAATAGTTTTATTTCTGGAGGAAATAATTACTATGTTGTAAATTTAATATTCATAATTCAAATTGAAGTTTCATGAGAGAGAGCTTTTATTTAAGATTAGATTTTATTAATAAAATGCAGACTCTTATCAAACTTATATTGACAAAATCAAAAAAAGAGAAGAAATAAAATAAAAATTAAAACAATTATAACTTACTTGTTAATTTAAATTTTGTGTTGGTCAAGGTCATAATAAGAAACCTAATCATGGCTTCGATGCTCCACGTTTTGCGTTTACGTTTACCGTTTATCATAGCGGAGCGGAAGCGGAAGGGATAAAAGTTTTAGTTTGTGTTTGAAGGTCATTCGCGTATCAGTATCACATGACTGTTTGACGTCATAGTGAATGTAAAAAAAAAACTAAGGCTAGAAACAAACATTTGAACTTTAACGACACAGAAGCCGCTAATGTGCAGATTACCTAGTTAAAATGCGGAAAACCCTTGATTCCACACTTTGACGGGTTATTTTAGTTAATCCGCAGATTAGCTAGGTAATCTGCACATTAACGGATTTCGGGCTTTAACGGTAACATATGTTTATATATATATATATATATATATATATATATATATATATATAGAGAGAGAGAGAGAGAGAGTATATAGGAGTATATAGGATATATATATAGAGAGTATAGAGTATAGAGAATATAGGAGTATATAGGAGTTAAACGAGGCATATATTTTGCTTTAAGTTGATGCTTGTTTTAGATTGGAAGATTATGTAAATATTGCAAATAATTTACTATTAATATAACCTATAAAAAACGGGGAAAGATTAAATATTTTTTTATTTATATTATTTATTTATTTTTTTCCAATAAGAAATGCATGGATTAATCAAGTTTTATTATTTTCATTTGAATTATTGTATTTAAACTTTGTTTTGTTAGATTATTTTTTTTTAATTAAAACTTATTAACATACATATATCCAAAAAATCTTTCTTATGAAATGAATCTTCTTAGTAAGTTTGCCGTGCCTGGCAAGAAATACTTTAACAAACAGTATTGTGCCCGGTACAGGTATGTTTATAGGGACATTCCTGTATTCAAATCAAGTTACCTATATCCTCCGCCTTCCAGTCTTATTTTTAGAAAATGAGATTTATCTCGATGCAAAACTTGCCCTAATGCCTTGTAATCCCAAATTAGTGATAATCTTAAATTGATACCCTTTTGTCAGGCCTATAATGTCATCTATAAACTGAGTTGCGGAATATGTAAAATACAATATATTGGTGAAACTTCTACTCCATTACATTTCAGAATTAATCAGCATCGATCAGACTTCAAAAAATTATCTTCTAAATCTACTCATGAGCTAAAACCTTTTAATCAACACGATTTCTGTTCCTCTACCATTGAAATTATAAAGATTCAAAAAAATAAAAGTGAACGGCTATTCTTTAAATCTCATTATATGAAATTTTATAATACTATTTATCCTTATGGTCTGAATCATGAGTATTTCAATAAAGTTGTAAAGGTTTATTCCAACATTAATCCCCTCCGTGAATATTCCCCTATTTACTCTGAACTTAATCATAATGTCAACCAGAAAACTACTCGATTCAGACGTGGTAAAAAATCTTCTGTTTATGCAATATCAAAAAATGCTATTAATAAAAAAATCCTAGAATTGCAGTCAAATTATCTTAATAACTATGATTGGCTCTCTGTCAGAAAGTTTATATTTGCTATCAAAAAAAGTTTTTTTTTAATTTTCTAAATGGATTTAAAAACCAAAGTTATAATCAACACTTTTCTGATATATTTTCTGATATAATTTTATATCGTGTAAAACAATTCAATCTCAAAATTTCTAAAAAACCTCAAAAAATACAATCTAATTCCCAGATAATTATCACTTTTTCAAATCAAATAATTAATAAAATCAATATCACATCAATTATTAAGGATAAATCTTGCATGTTTCCCATCAATGATTTACATATTTTTCGCACATTTAAATATCCTATTACTCTTGATCGATTGATATTCAACTATAATTCAGTGTCAAAGTCTAACTTTTCTGGTGATGTATCTTGTAATTGTGATGATCCTTCCTCTGAAAATTGTGTTGAAAGGAACCATGGACATATTTTACTAGAGAACTTGAATTTGTTAATAACTGTAATAAAATAAAACTTATGTATTATGGCACAAAATTTAGACTTCCATCAAAAACTAATATTTCACAGGTTTTACAGCAATTAACTTTTGATATTGATTTATCTATAAAATATCCATTTCATATAATAAACCTATTGGATTTTTTAATCAAGGGAAATTTTTAGTGATTTCGAAAATTAAAACTGAATTAATTAAATAACGATCAAATTTAATTTATTACAGTAAATCCGATCGATTTAAATCTATTAATGAACTCCAACATAACTGTGTAATTACTTATGTTGGTAAATCTCAGAATATTTATGCCATAATATGTAAGAAATATTATCTATCTCTTCTTGGTAAAACCATATCTTCGAGTGCTAACTTTCATCCCACCTGTAATGACATTAAAATTAATAATAGAAAAATTCATAGCTTTTATAAACTATGAAAGATTCCATTTAATAATTTTAACTATCCATATAGTGTTCTTATTCCTAAATTTCATAAAAAATACTATTAAATTTAGTACAAGTAATTTTTTTACAAGTAAAATTAAGTACTTTAACATGTTTTTACTAATCATTAGTACTCAAATTAAATTAATAACGCGACAATTTTTATTCGAAATAAATCTCAATTAAAATTTAATTTTATGTTGGTATCTTCATCTATCTTTTGTCTGCTGAGTGTTACAATGGTACTAAGTTATTCAATTTATATATATATATATATATATATATATATATATATATATATATTTATATTTATATAATTTATTTATTTATATATACTAAATATAAATAAATAAATAAATAAAAGCTTAAACTTTTAAAGACACAAGTTTTACCACAATTCCTATTTTCGATAGTTTATCTTTTTTATGTATATATTTAGTAATATATGTGTTACATTTTTGCCTTTTTACCAAAAAATCCTTTATTTCATACAAATGTTACATCTAAAAAAAACCTAATATTTATACTCCTATTTTCCTTGATATTGCTTAGTTCTTATTTAACATAATTTCATATACGAACTTACAAAACTCTGTTCTATCGATGTTTCAGCTTTTTTAAATCAAGTTATTTAGTTATTATTACTATTATTATTATTATTATTTATTTATTATTATTTTTTTTGAGTGTATGGGTATAATTTATAAAGTTGTAAATATACAAATCTTTTTTTATAGATATTTTCTGCATGTGGATAAGTATATATATATTAAATAAAATAAAATAAAATAAAATAAAATAAATCATATCCCCACTTTTTTAAAAATATATTTATCTTCCAAATTAAACTGATATTATCTTTATATGCTTTAAAATTTTTTAAACTTGAAATAGCTAAATACTAAGAAGCATTCCTAAAATTTCCATTTGCTGGAAACAAATCTGCAGCCTCTTGAGGGAAAAAAAAAAAAAGTTTTATCCTTAAGTCTGATTTTCAAAAGTTTGAAATTTTTCCGAAACATCTTTCAGGCATCTCTTGGAATATATTTATTTTAAAAGCTTTAAATTTTTGTTTTAGTTAAAAAATTTATACTTTTAAATCCACTCACTGTATAAATTTCTGAAGAATATTGAATAATTTATTATTATATTTTTCAGTATAGCTCTAAAAGAATATGTACATGAGGTTCTTTTTTTTTTCCTTTTTATGCTAAATTATTAAGAAAACTTCCGTTTACAGACCAATTTAAAATTCTTGGCTCGAGTAATATGCTATACTGGGATGTATCAGTGTGGATTTATCGACGTTACATGTGACCATACATTGATTTATCAATATTTATTTTATATATTATAATTAGAAGAACTTTGTATGTTTCTTTAAAATATTTATTTTCCATAGCGGAACGACTAATCAACTGTTGTAGAGTATCAAAAGAACAAAAGTTTCATGCAACACAGCAATTATTAATTAAAATTGAAAAAGAGTATTTAAAAAAATTTCATAAAATTTTTGGAATATATAAATTCATTATTATAAAAATAAAATTGTACCACGGTAATAATAATAATAATAATAATAATAATAATAAAAGAAGATTTTTCTTACTACATCCAGGCGCTATACTGTCGTAGAATAATTAAGTCTTAAAAAAAAAAAAAAAATAATAATAATAATAATAATTGTGATTTCTGTGTTGATTTGAAATTTTTAATTATTGTTATATAACAAATATAGATTTATCTGCTCTATTCGAAATCTTTCGAAGCTTAAAAGTGATTAAAAATGTAATTTTCAGTTTCCATTTCGCACATCTCTCTATATAAAAACGAATGTATGTCTGTTTGTCTTCTATGCATTACTACACGATTCATCCGATTGTCATGAAACTTCGGGAAGTTGTTGCGTATACTCCCGCGATGGTTTCTAGCATAATATTTTTTAAATATCATTCCACCCGCAAGGGGTAGGGGCAAAAACGAGATTTAAATATATTTTTCACATTTCCTTTATTTCTCAATGCAAAAAAGAAAATAAATAAATAAATAAATAAATATTCAAAAGGTTCTAAATTCAAGATATTACAAACATGAATAACTAAATACAAATTTCGCTCTCAAGGGGAGGAGGGGAGGGGGCAAAATGTATCTCTCTCTATATATATCTAAGAGTAAACTCACTGATTCACTGGTTCAACGCAGCCATGGCAATTCTATGGGAGTTACCGTCACAAATTTTGGTGAGCAGGTTTATTTTAGGACCCTAACCCCCACTAAGACGGGATTTTGCAAAATATCCTGTGTTCCCCCCTGGAGGGTAGAAGGGAAATCACCTTTATAAGCATAACGCAGCTCCTTCACGGTGAATAAATCCTTCAATTACTTCACGGTGAATAAATTGTAGATGGGGAGACTAGAATTGAGTAATAAATAAATAAATAAATAAATAAATAAAATTTGCGATTTTGGATTTCAGAATTTTTAAGGGGGTGGGGGTAAAAGAAAATTTTTGGAGACAAATTTAACAAAATACGGATTTTTGAGTAAAACTCTACCAATAATAGCACAAAGATACAAAAGATCGCGATGCGTCTTCTTGAGTATATTTCCATAAATTCATTTTTGGTTTTTTACGATTTTCCGTTTTGGAGGGGAGTTACGGGAGGCAAATTCAACCCCCCCCCCCACCACCACCACCCATTTTAGCGCTAAATTCGCCCAGGAAAATCTATAGGAGTTGAGGTCAGAAATTTTAGTGTGCAGCTTATTTACGTGTGTTCAACATCCATTGTAACGGGATTTTGCGAAATTGCCCCCAATATGTTTTCAAGCACACAACTTTGCTTCAAATTATCCCAGTAAGATTAATTTTTATGTGTGGGTTGTTTTTGCGTTCCTTACACGCACTATAAAGGGGTTTTGTGAAATTTAGCCTTTCTCCCCAGTATGGGCGGGTGGGGGGGGGGGGGTGGTACGCTTTTAAGAGTAACTCTGCTCCAAATTTTCTCAGAAAAGCGATTTTTCGATACGACAATTCGTTACACGTACTAAACACACACACCGCAAAGGGATTTCTTGAAATTTCGTCTTATTCTTTCCTAGAAGGGGGGGGGGACAAAAACATGTTTCAATGTGTAACTCTGTTCCACTTATCTTAGAATTGCAATTTTGATGTGTGCGTACTCAACACACACTTCAAAGCGATTTTGTGAAATTACATCCTATCGTCACTTGGGGGGTGTGGGTGGGGCAGAAAACATGTATCCATGCGCAACTCTGCACCGAATTATCTTAAAAAGGATATTTTTTATGTGTGATTCAGTTATATGTATCTAACTCAAAGTATAAAGAAGTTTTGCGAAATTCCCACCCCATTTCCTTCTTTAAGAGCGGGGGACAGAAAGTTCAGTGTCAGCTACTTATGGCTGACATGGCCACGTGTCAATAGATTGCTATTTCAGAAATGTTTAGGCCATGTTTATCACTTCAAATACAACTACTAACATTTTATATTTACTTAAACGCCTTATGTGATATTGCGTTATAGCTTTGTTCGTCTTATAACACGATAAAGCAAATGACATATATATATATATAATAATAATAATTCTCTTATAAGTAGTCAAAAATAAATGTTAGTATTTTGATTTTTACAGAATCAAACAAAGTTGAAAATTGTTTATGAATAAGTTATTCTTATCTGTCATGCTCGAAAGTATTGTTAGAATGTCTTCGAACTGACATATGTTTTTTAATTCATTCACTGTAACAAAATTTTCAACAAAAAAGGTGTAAATAGCTTTAATTAAATTCGTACGGGAACTCACCCATGTCCACACACGCACATAATATAAATCTGATACATTATACTATAACAGGTAAATATTAAATCATTTTTAACATCATTAAATTGCCCAAAACGTAACCAGTAAAACATACATAACTCACATGAGCAAAACTAACTCCATAGAATATAGTATGATTTAGTTGCAGCGATAACGTGGTCGGTAGAAAACCGAGCTCAAAATTGGAACATGGTAGGCTAGATATACGAGTCGGAAGAAGATCGGAGTGTACGCTAAAAGCTACTGGTGTCCTTTAAATCTCTCGTGCTCACAAAGTACTAAAAATTCTAATTAAAATTATTTTTCTATGTTACTGAATAAGGAGTTTTGATTTCTGATCTGGATCAAAATTAAGATCTGTTTGGAACACGTGCTGGCATAGATCATGTGTTTGTCGAGCTGAAGTCACTCTTCCACCTTTGTGGTGTCTATCAGTACGGAAAGCGCGCCCCACCAGCCTTAAATTTAGGTAATGTAACTACCAGGATCGGAATTTCCGAGCGGCATAAGTAACGACAACAAAAACGTTATTAACAATTGCAACTGGGAAATGCGAAAATTAGCACATATACAAGTGATATAATGTTGTGAATGGTCAGATTTCATTTTCAATTGTATTATGCATTTTTTCGTATATACTAATTATTTTAAACCTCTTAAAGTGAGTTCGCATTTTTTTTTTTTTTTTTTTTTAAATACAAGACTACACAAAAGCAATCTATTTTAATAATATGATATCTTAAAATGTTAAATTATAGAGATGGATTTTTGCTCATCATTTTTCCTGGATTAACGGCATAAAAATATATTTAAGATTTTATAATAAAACGAAAGTACATTGAAATTTAATTGGTGCGTCGTTCACGCATAGTTAATGCGTCGTTCAGACACGTCGTTTACATTATGGTGTTTTTAAAATGTAAATAAATCGCATTATATACCTTTCTTATTTAAATAAGCAATCAATGAAAATTTATGTTAGCATAACATGAAGTTATTTCACCAAAATTAAATTATTTATATATATATATATATATATATATATATATATATATATATATATATATACGGTACCAGGACCCAGCTAGACGAAATAATTACACCTGGCTCGATACAAAAATTTTAATAACAATTTATTATACTACATACAGATATACGAGTACTTATTTAAATATATACATCGCGCGCATAACAGTTCAATGTAGGTTACATAAAACGACTATAACTCCATACATACAGGACACTGCCTATGGCCCATGGCCACCGGAAATTAATACGAAAACAGCTACATCTTTTAGCAAGAACCGATTAACTTCTGACTGACTTCTGAAATTAAAATGTTTTCACTTTACTTTATAGATTGGCAAAATATCATTAGATATTTTGCCAAGAACGGCGACAGAATCGTCTATATTATTTTAAAAGATAGGGAAGATGGCTCAATATCGATAGGCTATTTAATATATTCGTAGGAGTTTGAATTTAGTGCGTTACATATATATATATATATATATATATATATATATATTATTTTTTACACATAAATATAATATATATGTAATGGAAACAAAATAAACATTCCTTCGTAATTCTTTTATTCTTACCTTAATATCTCAAGCAATGTCTTACAAAATCTTCCTACTACACAAAGTTTTAAAATTAATACTTAATAATAATAATATCAATTCTTATGGAGGTTTCAGAAAATATGCGTGGGTACACAAAGACAATCTAATTTCATTCTATGTATTTTCCTTAAATAAAAAATTATATAGATACGTTTCGTGCGATTTTCTTTTGTATAAATAAAAACAATATATTTTTACGGTGTTAGAATACAAATGAAGCTATACGATTTATCTTATATATACTGTCGGAAAATAGGTTATAATATATCTTAAAAGCATGTTTTCTCTTTCTTTTTTAAATAAACATTCAATGAAATATTATGTTAGTGAAACATAAAATGATTTTATATTTGAAGAGAAAAAATTATAATTCTAAAAATATGTATTTTCTCACGTAAATTTAATAAACCTGTAATAGACACTACATAATCTTCCTTTATAAAATATTTCTTCTAAACAGAGTTCATTTCGAATGCCACATGAAACGACTAGCAAAGAACTTCATAGAAAGAATTTTCAAATCAATACTTTGAAAAAAGTTTTTGAAATTATATTGCTTATCGAAAAGTAGTAGAACAACATGACGTTAAAAAAACCACTGAAAATTATATATATATCTTAATATATATAAATCTCGTGTCACAATGTTTGTCCTCAATGGACTCCTAAACCACTTAACCGATTATAATAAAATTCGCACACCATGTGCAGTTCGATCCAACTTGAGAGATAGGATAGTTTAAATCTCAAATTATAGTCGCAATTTTAATTTATTGCTAATTATTTGTCTGTTATTATTTGACAGTCACAATTATCTGTTAACTCCAAATGATTCTAACAGATGTCGATACCTTTCGACTGGGTTGAAATGAAAGCTGAAATATATTTGGTGCTGCCATCTACACAAAGAATCTTCAACTTTTTAACCTATTAATAAATTTCGTATAATTCAATTATTTCCACTTTTTAAATTTTTGGTGTTAGCATAGCCGGCCACGTGTTACTTAGACTGAAGTGTAAATTGAATTCATATTATAATGAAGATAATACAGTGAAATTAATCCTGTTTTTTACTTATTTGTGCTTCATTGATCAAAACTTTATAATTTAATCTGTATATATATATAAATTACGTGTCACGATGTTTGTCCGGGGTAAACTCCTAAACTAAGGAACTGATTTTGATGAAATTTTGCACACTGTGTGCAGTTTGATCCAACTTGAGAGATAGGATAGTTTTTATCTCAATTTATTGTCACAATATTGTTTTATTGCAATTATTTGTTAATTATAGACCTTTATTAAAGTTGCTCCAAAATATCTGTGAGTTCCATTAATTTAATTGTTGCAAAAAAAAAAAAAAAAAAAAAAAAAAAAAAAAATACGAGTTCATTTTCTTTCGACATAAAAATAAATACATTTAATCAAACGTGAACGTTAAAAAATTATAAAAAGTTAAATTATGCATCTCACGAAAATTGACGTCATAATCAATTTAAAGATTTTATACACATTGATAAAGTGCTAATGTAGTTCTATCATAGATATAGTAATATATATAGATCTCTCATCCCCATGTTATCGTAGAAAGATTTTTGATGCCGAAAAAAGATAAAAAATAAAAGCTTTGGAAACAGCCATTAAGTGGTATTGAAAAAAAAAAAAAAAAAAAAAAAAAAAGAAAAGAAAAGAAAGAAAGAAATATGAATTTGAAACTGTATCTGGAGTCTTCCATTCCCCTTTAGCAAATAAATTATTCATAAATTTTATTTGCTAAAATATTAGTATGTATTCCCGTGTGTATTCACTCGGGGAAAGACGGCCATATTTTGGTAAAAACGTCGTCTTTTCCCAAATGAAAAGGAATTACTTTTTTCTCCCCAATGATCACTCTATTCTATATATGCTATACTATATCTATGAGTTCTATACGCAAGCGAAGTGTGACTCACTGACCGTCTGTGCAGCCAAGAAAAAGATTTCCTATGTTAATTGCCCACTGGATTTTTTGTAAGAAATTATTAAAAATCGAGGAAATTTATTTCCCGATTTTAATCCTTATATTTGGGTATAGATATGTATTAGTTATCGCGGGTGTTAGATTGAATTATTTTGCTGTCAAATTGACAAAATTTTAATTTTAAATTTTTAAACTCTGTCGCCCTTGGCTTTATTTATTATTATTATTATTATTTGGCGATCAAAAGCGTAACACGAAAATATACATGCCAGATGTATGCATTGTACGAAATGTAATATGTATTATTCATTGTACGTATGTATGACATGTAATATGTATTGTACGAAATATTGTTTCATATTATTCATTACTCTTTTAATATAAGTTGTTAAAATAACCATGATTTTTGAGAGGAATTAAATATTTTCGCCAGATAATTTGGCGATATTCTTTTTTTTTCGCCAAGGATGACAGAAATGAAATCTATTCCGCTGCAAAATATTAGTATCTTACATCAGATATTTTATTTAGACATTTGAAAACAAATTTGACTTCAAACTATGATAGAATATTTATCATTTTCCTTTTAATTTGTATATTATTAGTATATTAAAATTTAAAAGCATGGTATATAAAAAGTTTTTTTTTTTTTTTTTTTTTTTTTTTTTAAATCTTATAATTATTCTTATCTTAATCCTCAATGTTTCCCATCTTTATTGACTTGAATTTACTATTAAAATTTTAACATACTCAAAAACTTCTCATCACTTCGTTAAAATACACTAAACTTTTCCAAAATCTTTTTGTATTTAAAATGATACATGTATTTACTTTAAATGTCCAATATTTCATAAGATTTCCAATTTTAAAGTTTTAAAATATTTATCAAATTTACTTATTTTTCTGGTTTAGCCTTATTGTTTTCCCTTTTATAACTACAGCTGTTGCCCTCTTTAAAATATTTAAAATGATGAGGTCATTTAATAGTAAAATTATCCATTATAGCATATATTATATTTCACTCCTCCATAAAAATTGATTTTAAAATCGTCTGTTTCTTTTATACTTTTATTTTAATAGAATTTTAATAGAATTTAATTTATATATTAGTCATTTTAGCAATTTTATCCAAAGTAGCATTAGAAATAATATATATCACTTCTCCATTAAAATTTATAGGACCCTACAATAAAATTAATTTGTGCTTAATATCAACACTACAAAAATTTTTATCAATCGCTTCCAAATTTTGACCTAAGTTTCAAATCTCAACCCTGTGGGTTTTTACATCGGCTACAACGTTTTCGTCTTTGTTCGTAAATAATAATTTAACTGTACTAAATAGTTTACAGCCGTATAATTCAACGTATAACTTAGTCACAGCAACGCGTGGCCGGGTCTGCTAGTATATATATATAACATTTATTTCTGTTCTTTTGTAATAAAGGAATGTAACTTTCCTATAGCTACAATATATATATATATAACAATAAAGAATAGAATTTCTAAAAATTGATTTCTAGGATGTCATATCATGTAATATTGAAGAGGATATGATTTAACTTTAAGGATAATTTAGCTTTGGTTTAGTAACGGAAAGGGCATTTCAACAGATTTTCTGAATGTTTTTATATACATAATGGCAAGACTTGTAAAGGATATTATTCAGTTGCTTTAGATAAATAAATAAATAATATAAATCTAATAAATTTAAAGCAGATTTGAATAAATATCATTATCATATAATAGAGAATAGCACATTTTTTAATATAATATATAAACAGGAAAGTTACTACATAATTAGAAATAAAATTTATATATATATATATATATATATAAACCTGTTAATTGATTAAAACATTCAAGTGAGAACAGCATAGAAAGATATTTTTAATTATTATTTAAAAGTAATATTTGCAAGATTATATATTTTTACTGAATATTTTTTGGAAATTGAAATACAGTTTAAATTAAATATTTATATCAAATACTAATTATATTTGTAAAAAAAAAAAAAAAAAAAAAAAAAAATACCGTACGCAGAAACTCGCTTTTAGGAAAACCTGATGATTTCACCGAAGTATTTTATCATAATCTTATACACTTATAAAATAAAATCTATCATTCTGTCTTTTTTTTTAAATTGTTTTACAATAAGACGGAGTTGAATTTACTTTAAACCTATTCTATACAATCCACCAGCGGCCGAGCTGTTCTGCTCTCAAAGGTGGTAGACGTGAGATGCCGGGTTCTATCCCAAGTCCAGCTCGTCGTCTATCCTTTCTGAGTTTTCCGTGGTATTCTACGAAACGTTCTTGGACCCTTTAGAAAGACCCCAGGGCACTCTTCTTCAGGACTAGAACCCTAGAGTACTCAATTGGCCTTACTCGCAAAACAAATCACCGACCTTTTCTATAGACTTTTATACGCGAAATATTTATACATAGTTTGTTTCACACATTTGTTTTTATTCATCGAATTATTGCTGTTATTCCCAAAAACATGAGGCAATATTGGAAAATTGTAAAAAATATTTTTTCCACAAGGAAACACTTGAACTTAGAGCAAAGCAAACTAATATGTTACTTCGACCACGAAACTTTGTTTTATACTTTCCCATACAAATTCACGTAGTAGCAATTACTTATTAAAATTATTATTTTGTAAAATTATTTTCCATGATAAATACAGACGATTTTAATCACAGAAAAGTATAACAATAAATGCCTAAATAAAACCAGTTTTATGTAATTCAGAAAATAATAATAAAAATAAATAAATAAAAAGACATTTTATTCTAAATCCATTTTTAAAGATACCCATACTGAAAAAATTTCAGTTTACTGAAGGAAGGTTGTACTCCACAACAACTCACAACTCAGGGAATAGGTGATTCTTCTACTTTTTTTTTATGTTCTAGTATTATTGTCAATAGTTCTTATAAATTTAAAAGTAATTCATTAAAAAAAAATTCTCATTATGTACATTTATACGAAATTTTGTACTGTACTACCATATTAAATTTTTTGAAAAAGTAAGATGACAGTGAGACCAGTTGGGCGATTAGTAACAAAATAGTCAGTGTCAGTTTTGTCCGAAGTCCAACTTAACACAATGTTTGATTAAATTTTGTTTATTGGTTTCTGTGATATAACATCCGAAAATTTGTGATATATACACACAGATACACACATACAAACACACCGATTGACAAACACTTTATTAAAAAAAAAAAAAAAAGTCAAATCATGTTTAATATGTTTTAAAACATGTAAATCCATCGAAAACCGGAGATCGGAAATTTACACGAATTCAATACTTGTAAAGACGAATTGTGGCACCCTATTGATGAAGTGGCGCCTTCGTCTTTCGCAATTGAACCAACCGTACGTGTAAAACAGATAAACAATGAATACATTAAAATTTGTTTTTCATTGAGAATATTTGCAAGGTCATTCTCAAAAAATTAGAATTATTTTATGACTGATAATGTTATAATTAATGATATATTTTTTGATGTATTCACAAAATAACCATCCTCGTCCCTCACAAGAGAATTATTCATAATTTTACAAAAATATATTATTATTTAGATTAACAGATATTCAACCTGAAATATTTTGTACTAGATTATCCATGTAAAAAAGGGAAATGCAAATTAATTTATTTAAATAGTTCATATTTACATTTTCAAGAAACTCTTTTATAAAGATTCGAGGAATATATACTAAAAAATGAGATTTTCAATTAGATAATTTGCTTAAAATTTACAGAAAAGTTTACGATTTTTTAAGGATGATAAATGGAGTCCTTAAAATTATTATTATTAATTTCAATATTTTCTAAGAATTTCTTAAGTACTATAAAAAAGTAAAAATAAATAAATATATAAAACTCTTATGGCCGTCGATTGTATAAATATATATTTTTTTTTAATTGTATATAAAATCAATTTAAAACAGAATAAAGAAAAATGGGTCGGAAAATATTTAAAAAATTCTGTTATACAAACATTGCCTGTTTTAGAAAAAAAAAAATCGCTTTCGATCATCTGGGAAGATATTTTAGAAAAAAAAAAAAAAAAAAAAAGAGAGAGAGAGAGAGAGACATAATTTTTTTTTCAAAGGAAGAAAAAACAATAAGGGATAAAAAGAACATGGCGCTTTTGAATTTGCATTCTGAATGCAGAAAATAAATATCTTCTAAATAAAACAGAAGTAAGAAAGCCTTTTTTTTTTTCAAAATATTTTTAAAAACTGTTTATTATTATTATTATTGTGTTGAATTTACAGCAATATAAATTTTTAATTAATTGGTAAAAACTTTAAACATATGTGTGTTTTTAGTTTAATTTCCATGCACAACTTTTAATAATTTTATTATTAAAGCATATTGAGAATATAAATTAATGAATTTTGAAAAGTGATTGGGAAATACACGACAATAAATTTTGATAAATTTTAGAATATAATATTTTCCCCCATCAAATCTACGTTTCTCATGCAATACAGAAGATTTCTTCTACAACAGATAATACTGATATCTTATTTAAATAAAAATGCGTACTTTATTTTTAAATATACATGAAGTATATAGTGCAAAACATTCATTTAAATCTTTATATATGGATAAAATAAAAATAAAATCTAGAAAATGGTTGATTTTAATATATTCCTGCATGATATTTTTCTATAAACATATTTTTATACGACAAATGTTAATATTACTCCCTCTTTCTACTTCCCCAAAACCAAAGAAAGAAATCTAAAAGTAAATGTTATTAGCAATTAGATATTATTAGGATATGTTTTTTCATTGTAATATCTTAAGAATTTGTCTGAGGCATTATGTTAAATTACTTGATAATAT
The DNA here is from genome assembly GCA_963930645.1 of Salticus scenicus. Classification (NCBI taxonomy): domain Eukaryota; kingdom Metazoa; phylum Arthropoda; class Arachnida; order Araneae; family Salticidae; genus Salticus; species Salticus scenicus. Next base: position 134,476,810 of record OZ005653.1, on the reverse strand, counting down.
AATTGTACAAAATTTTTAAAAAACTAGTTAAAAATTTCTAAATTCTTTATTTTAATTAATAATATGCAATATTTGTTTATTGCTGTCATTATGATTTAATTCCAAGAAATATTGAAAATAAAGATTTGTACTATCTAAAGTCGAGATAATCCATGCATTGTTTTATAGACTGATTAAAAATTTATTACTTTTATTTAAATTTTAACAAATTCTACTAGAAAATACGATACTTGCACGCGCATTACCACCAGTACTTTTCTCGAATTTTTAAATCATACTTTTTTACTCAAAACACACTATAGGCATGATTATACAGTCGTCCCCACTTAATCGGGTAACGGATAATCGAATACCCCGCTTATAAGAATATAAAGTTATAGAACCAATTTTTTCGCCATAGAATTAATGTTAAATTTCCTCGTTTAAAGAAATGTTTTTTACAACGCCACCCAGCTTAATCGAATAAACATTTGAAGTTTCTTAAATAAAATTCCCTTATTTCTGGGAGGATTTTTCCTCTTACTCTAAAAAAAAAAAAAAAAAAAAAAAAAATCGTTCTTTTTTTAAAAACCATACATAACTAAGGCATGTTATTTACACATGAGACGGTATTCTGCCGAGGTGATAAAAATTGGTGATAAAACAATTTTATAAAATCAGCATTTGAGGATGAAATTAGAAATTAAAATACAAATGATCTCCAGGAATTAAAATTCACAAATTTTGAAAGTTTTCAGATGATTGAAATAGATTTTTATGAACTCGTAGATGTGGATAAAGATGGAAAAATAGATGAAGAGTTTAACCTTTCAACAAAGTTTTTAAATGAATGTGATAAAGAAGAACAAGCAGATCCGCCTCCAACAATAGATGAAGTTCCAAACTACTTTCATATTATTTATCGTCATTTTGAGTCTCATAGCAGCGATTATAATAAAACGAAAAATGTTTAGTTAAGTCTATGTCAAAGTAACCAATCATAACACTGTAATTAACATACTTTATTTTGTTTTTATTCCAGCATTAATTGCACTTAAAAATTACTATATAATATTTTGTTTCGTTAAATATTTAAATAAGAAAGATATATCGATCATTTCTTTTCATGTAAGAATAAAATCATTATAGTTATACATGTAATAATGGCTTTTCTAGTCTTCCCGCATAATCGAAAACCCAGCTTAATTGAATTAGTATAGTTGGAGCGGTAGATATTCGTTTAAGCGGGATCAACTGTATATGATTGTATATGATATATTTTTTTTTTCTAAAAGCTGTGTAAATATTAAATAAAAATTTAAGTAAAAAAGCATTTTTTAACAGTAGAAACTTTTTTATTGTGGAGCCCTGAAAAGCAAAAAATAAAAATTTATTCTTCAAAGACATGCTATAAATAAATGAAAGTTTCAACACTGAGAAAATTTAAGAGAAAAATATGTATATTTCACTTTTGCAAGAGAAGAGATTTTTTAAATATTCAAAATACTTTGAAAAGCTTTCGAGACCAATATTCTTAGTCATTTGTTTCTACGTAAGTATTTGTTAAACCATGAATTTAAACGTCTCGAAAGCTTTTTAAAATATTTTGAATATTTAAAAAAATTCAACTCTTGCAAAAGTGGAATATCTATATTTTTCTCTTAAATTTTCTTAGTGTTGAAACATTCATTACTTTAGAGCATGTCTTTGCAAGAATACATTTTTTTTTATTATTTTCAGGACTCCACAATGAAAAGTTTCTACTGTAATTTTTTTTTTTACATAAAATTTTATTTTCTGCTTTTTAGTTATAAAAAATGCTTCTAAAAAACGAATAAAAAATTCTGAGGATACTGTGCAGACTTTGAAAGATTTTCTTTTATCAATTGACAACTTTTCTATTAATTATCTGCAAAAATTAACACATCGGCCCTTGGAAATTCGAACCCACGACACGCTCTAACCAAAATTCAGAGAACAGTAAAGAAAAGTCATAGAACATGCTGAAAGATTCCTACAAATACTTATACAAAAAGAATATTGTTCTCGAATGCTTTTTAAAATAATTTGAATATTTAAAAATTTCAATCTCTTGCAAAGTGAAATATTTATATTTTTGTGTTTCAACAATTTTTTTATTTTTGAAAATTTTATTTATTTTTTTATAGCATGGCCTTGCAAGAGTATTTTTTTAATGCATTTTAGGGCTACACATTAAAACTTCCAGATTTATTATTATTATTAAATTTTTATTCTTGTGCATTTTAGTAATTAAAAGAAGCTTCTTAAAGAGAAATAATAATAATCAAAAATTTTTAGGATAGTGTGTAGATAACGAAGGATATTTATTTTATCATTTGACAACTTTCCTATTAATTATATGCAATAAAGTAACACATCGGTCTTCGTACTTGCAACCATCGCGTTATAAACATGGCGCTCTATCCAGTTAAGCTAACAAGTGACGACAGAAGGTGCTAACATTTACGTTAAAGTGGAGGCATTTTGTTTTTCAATGTGACACGAAAACACGATGACAAAATCTAATTACAATAAAAAGCTTTTAAAAAAATATTTGTTTATGTACTGTTTACTGAAAACTTTGTATTTTGTGTTTTTGAATACCTAAAATATTTTGTGTTTTTTAGTATCTAAGAAAAAAAAGGCTTCTTAAAACTCTCTTCAAAAATCATTAGGATACTGTGTAGTCAACGAAGGATTTCCTTTTATCAATTAACACTTTTTCTACTAATTATCTGCAAAAATTAACAGGCCGGACCTTCGGGGATCGAACTCTCAACCACCGCGTTATTAACTTGACGCTCTAACGAACTAAGTCCAGGAGCGACAATCGGAATAGCTCATATTTACTTGAAAATGGAGGCGTCTTGTTTATTAGCGTGACACGAAGGCACGTTGACAAAGTCAATTTCATATAAGAAGCTTCTAAACACATACTTGCATTTATCTACTATAACAGTTTTATAAATATTGCAAGAACATAGTTATATCGAAAGGATTTTTTTTTAAACATATAAACAAAATTTGACTTAAAATTTAATGTGCATAAAAATACGTAGATTTTTATTTTAGTAAAATGTAACACATAATACCTAAGTGCCACAAATTTTGTGAATTTTCGCGATAAAATAATAACAGTAAAACATAAAACCAATATTATTTAAAAATATTTAACAGTTTTCAATCGTGATTAAAAATTTTATGTATATTTACTCTATTATACATTGTAAGCACGACTATTATTAATAAATTGGTATTAATAAATTGTTATAAATTAAAAGTTATAAATACAAAATATACTATGTAATAAAACTTAAAAACAAAATCTCGCATAATTATGCACTCTTCTAATGAAATATTATGTAATATATAACAATTTAAGAAGTTAATAAATATTATAAAAAGTACTTCGTAATTTGCAATGTATGATACAACATTTTATTTCTAAATAAAATAATAATAATATTTTGTTTTCTCCTAGAGAATAAGAAAGAATGTTAAATGTAAACCAAACTGGGATATTCACTTTATCTGTGAATAGGAACAGGTTATTAATGTTTATGTACCTGTGAGAGAGAGCTTTTCTGACTGCTTGATGTTTGAATTTCTCCTCTAATCTTTCATTTTTGCGATAATGTTTTCTTTTTTCATCATAGTAATACAATATATATATATATATATATATATATATATTAGAAGGGTATTAAAGAGTGTTATAACATTAAAATATCTATTAATCATGGCTTTTTAAAATTATTAAGTAAGAACAAGTTCTTGAAAAAATGAAAATAACATAAAATGCAACAGTGCAATTCTGAAAAATAAACATGTAAGACTGAGAGCCAAGCCACCAGATATGTTCTGTACAGTTAAACATATTTTTTATTTTGCCTCTTATTTTTTTTCTTTTATATAATTTCTTTTTATAGTGTAACTCACTTTATTAAGATTTATATACCTGTTGTAGTAAAATCAATTCCCTTTAGACAGCGCTGCGTCGCCAATGAAAGAAAAAAGATATAACCTATATTTTGTTAATAGATTTTGGCAACAGCCAGTAAGTTTAGTTTTAGATTTTGAATTCTTCGACTGTGTTCGAAGATAGAATTTCGATCTCTCACTTTGAGAGTTAATTAGATTCGGAACTATGTTCCTTTAAGTATTTCTTTTTTGTATATAATTGTATTTAAAGTGTAAATAGATCTTTTATTTTATTATAATCATTAAATTTCAAGAAGAATAATGCATCGTTGTTAAATTTGTGTTCAATTGTATTTATGCAAATTTAAAGATACTCTGGAGCTTTTGTTTAGTATATTTATTTAATATATTTAGTAACTTTTATACATACTACGTTCTGTGTAAACTAGTATGTTTTGTCCATTTCAAGACTTCCTCCTGTATTATATCATGCAAATTAATCAAGTAAAATTTATTTACTTAATTGTTATTTATTAAAATCATATTCTATGATAAATGCAGACAACTTTATCCCAGAAAAGTTTATTACTAAATGGCGAAGGAAAGTGCATTTTGTGTCGAAATCAGAAGAAATACGATTTTCTTTTTTGGTTAAAAAGAAAAAAAAAAGAAAGAAAATAAAACAGGTATTAATGACTTCTATGATAGATAACCATATTTAAAATTTACAACCCCGAGTACATCCTTCCCTGTGGATGGGACAGTGCTCTAACATGCACGCAATTATTTCCCTAGCTTATCTCTAGTATTATCAATTATTCATAGTATATTTACAACCACTCGTTCAAAATAATTCTTATTATGTACACTTATACGAAATTTTTTCCTACACACTCGAAAAAATATGTCCTATTTGCTGCCAGAAATCTTCTGTAATTACAAAAAATACGTTCTAACAACATAATTTTTTCATAAGTTACGCGTATTTTCTCAAATTACAAAGAGTTTCTGGCAGCAAATAGAACATAGTTTTTTACAGTGCACTGCTATATTAAAAATTATGAAAAGAGAGAGAGAGAGAGATGACAGCGCCACCTCTTGATCGATTGATCTCAAACGTAATCAGCACCAGTGTAGATAAAGGTCTAGCAGAATAACAAATTTGGTTAAATTTCTTTCATTGCTTCATGAGATACAGTGACTACAAAATCTTTGTTACACACACAGACAGGCATTTTCTAAAAATAGTCAAATTGTGTTCAGGACTTCTCAAAACTTCTAAATACGTCAAAAACTGGAGTTCGAAAGTTTTCCCTAATTCAGTACATTCTTTTTATTTATGTAGCAGTAAAAAATGTATGAAGTGTGTATTTCAATTTTATATATGATATAATGAAGTTTGATACATGATAAAATTATAACGCTGTGGTATATATATATATACATTAAACATAATATCTTATACGTTATTTAATGTAAATAAATACTGCTAAAATAAGCTGCACATAAATAATTCCGAAGATTAACTTATATTAAATATTTTTGCCGAAACGTCAGTGGAGGCCCTCTGTTGAGACTCAAAACGTTTTTGGGCTGTGTCTGTCTGTCTGTCTGTCTGTTTGTCTGTCGCGCGATAGCGGCCGCAAAAATAGCGCTATTGACTTGAAATTTCGTACACATGTTCATGAGCCCCACGAAATAAGCTGTATAGTTTTTGGTATGTATTCCATTTGTAGTTCGTATACAGGGACACGCAAAAGTTTTTCTTATCATTACGGCCTATGGGAGGAATTTGTATGTATCGCGATAGCGGCCACAAAAATCACGCTATTGACTTGCAATTTGGTACACGTGTTCATGTGCCCCACGAAATCAGCTGTATAGTTTTGGGTGTGTATTCCATTTGTAATTCGTGTACAGGGACTAGCCAAAGTTTTTCTTATCATTACGGCCTATGGGAGGAATTTGTATGTACCGCGATAGCGGCCACAAAAATCACGCTATTGACTTGTAATTTGGTACACATGTTCATGAGCCCAACGGAATCAGCTCTATAGTTTTAGGTGTGTATTCAATTTGTAGTTCGTGTACAGGGACACGCCAAAGATTTTCTATCATTACGGCCTTTGGGAAGAATCTGTATGTACCGCGATAGCCACCGCAAAAATCAAGCTATTGACATCCAATTTTTGCCGAAACGTCAGTGGAGGCCCTCTGTTGAGACTCAAACGGATTCTGGGTTCCATTTGTCCGTCCGTCTGTCTGTCTGTCTGTCGTGCGATAGCGGCCGCAAAAATCACGCTATTGACTTGAAATTTTCTACACATGTTCATGATCCCCACGAAATAAGCTGTATAGTTTTGGGTGTGCATTCCATTTGTAGTTCGTGTACAGGGACACGCCAAAGTTTTTTTTATCATTACGGCCTATGGGAAGAATTTGTATTACCGCGATAGCGGCCCCAAAAATAACGCTATTGACTTGCAATTTTGTACACATATTCATGAGCCCAACGAAATTAGCTGTAGAATGTTAGGTGTGTATTCCATTTGTTGTTCGTGTACAGGGACACGCCAAAATTTTTCTTATCCTTACGGCCTATGGGAAGAATTTGTATGTACCGCAAGAGCGGCCGCAAAAATCCTTCGATTGACTTGCAAATTGGCGCACACGTTCCAGCTTTGCATATAAGTAGCTGTATAATTTTTATTGCTATATTTTTTATAAACTGTGTACAGGGACACGCCAAAATTTTTAACATTTCGGCGTATGGGGTGAATTTCGTTTAAACGCATTTTAATATCATTACTTTGGAATGAAGAAAATGAAACTAGAGTACGTGAGTAAGATGCTTAAACTTATGTTGTTTGAAGAAAATATGTGCTCTTAAGCTTTCTAATTAATGTACAGGACCTTACAAAAGTGTTCTGACAATGTCACTTAGTCATCCATACGATGTTACATTTGGAACAATTATTAATTTTAAACGCAAAATAAGCTGAATAGTTTTTACTGGTGTATACAATGTTTATGGTTCGTTTACAGAGACACACAAAATAATTTCGTAACATTAAAGCCTATGGACAAATTTTTATTTAAGCGCGCACTTTAATGCGTTTATGCTGAATTGAACTTAATAAAGTTAACATACATTATAAAGATGCTTAAAATCATGTTTTCTCTTAAAAAAGATTATGTATAGACTAAATAATTTATGGGAGCACACAAAATAATTCCGAGTATGTACTGTAATCATCCAAATGATGTCAAATTAGTTTGAAAAATTAATGAGTTATAATTAATTTGGTTTATTCTTATTATTGGCGTTTATAATGACTGTGGCTACTTTTCCGGGATACATAAAGGAATTTCGTACTATTACGGTCTATAGTCGGCATTTCTTAAAAGTGTATTTTAACATGGTTACACACCATCAAATATAATGAAATTTTATTAGAATTTTAAAAGCATGTTTTCCTGTTGAAAATATTGGGCATAGAATTGATAATTAGTTTAAAGGTTACGCAAAATATTTCCGATATGCTATGTAATTTTTACTTTCTTCTATATGTAATATAGAGAAAGTATTGGATTCGTAAAAATTTTCGACCTCGGGTTTTTGATGGATTTACACGTTTTGAGAGCTGTAGAATACGATTTGACTATTTTTAGAAAATGTCTGTCTGTCTGTCTGTCTGTGTGTGTGTGTGTGACAAAATTTTGTGGCAACTGTATCTCAGGAACTACTGCACAGAATTTCATACAAATTGGTATGTGGTTGCACCTTGACATAAATTAGTGCCTATCAACTTTTGGTAAAAATTGTCTTACAGGTTGCGTTGCCATCCCGCTTTTTCTAAATTTTTAACATGGTGATATAGGACAAAATTTTGTATAAATGTTCTTAAAGAGAATTATTTTTTAGTAATCATTATGAAATTTACAATAATTATTTATAATAGAGATAGTCAACTGGGAAAAATTTTTTGTACGTGTAGGAGCCACTCCACCCCCCCTGGGGGGAAAGTCCCCCCTCGAGGGGAGTAAATTTGCAAGATGGGTATCTTTCGAAAGGTCTCATCAATACCTTTAAAACGAATGGTTGAACTATAAATCTGTGATAATTAAAAACAAAGTTATCGATTTTTTTTACTTTTAACAAAAAAAAAAAAAAAAAAAAAAAAAAAAATCGTAATTTTTTTTTTTTTTTTTTTTTTTTTTTTTAAATATTGTTACTGATTGAATATGTATATAGGAAAATATAGAAGAAAGTCTTGTGGTGGCCACAACATACTAGTTTTTGTATGAAATTTGGTATTTATGAATTTCAGGGAAATAATACAAGACCGTCGTTTATTAAGAATACATATTGTTGCGTACTTGGGGGTTCGTAAGTTGTCCGAGAATGAAAGGCGAAACATGCAAAAATTCAGTGATTTAATCACAGAAAGTTCCAGAAAAATACAGGTCTATAAACCAAGTATCAGCTTCAATTCAACCAGTAAGCATAGCTTAAAAAACAGCCGTTAACAGCAAAACAACAAAACAAACTGTTTATCAATAACACATAAAGCAAGTCTCATTCAAAGAGGCTCAAAGCAAAGCAAGCATTTGACGAAACTGACACAGATCTGAGATTGGCCGCCTTGGCTAAAAAAATGCTCCTTTTATACTATTCTATCGTACACAGACTGTTCTGGAAAATTATCGTATCTCATCAGCCAATGAGATTAGAGCTTCCATATTTGGTATATCCCTAATAAGGATTTTCTCGCCAAGGTCGCCAAAAAAATCGCCAAGGAGGGAAACAGTTGCCAAATTTGGCGCCAAATCCATTTCTTCCCTTATATGGTGTTTTTTAATGCGTTTTTAAAGGAAAGTTAGGCTATTTTAACGCTAAAATGACTAGAAATGTACAAAATTAGCATTTATCGACTTACTAAGCCTCTTTGAAAAAATTTATACAAAAATAAATGCAATTATTTACAATTCCGTAACACTTTATATGATATACAAATAGGTATACAAAGAGAGATACAGCGGGGGGTTCAGGGGGGCGGCAGCCCCCCTCAGGAATGCATCTGATTATGGTAATAAGTTGATCGAATCAATATATACTATTACATAATAAGGAATAAATAAAAATGACCTATTGAAAAATGTCTGATGCAAATAGGACGTTGAGGCTCCTGATCTGCAGATCCACTAGTTAATGTTTTATTTCCTAAGAAATGCTATTTGTGTCTTTCTTCAGTTCTTTTTTTTTGAATATGGGTTTATGATTCATTACTTATTTATTTATTTATTTATTTATTTATTTATTTTTTATTTTATTTTTTATTTTTCATTTCTGCTTTATTTTTTAATAAAATAACTTTTTTATTTTTATTTTTATTTATTTATTTTTTAATCAATTTAATTAGAGTTAGGGTAGGAACATTTTCTCGATAAACAGAACATTTGCTGATAATTTATAGCAACCTAGCTGAAAATATCGCCTCTAAGTAATTAAAGTTTATTTCAAGAAAAGCAGTAAAAAGATTATTTCTTGGAAATATTAAACATCTTAGTAGCAAGACGTGTTAAGCAATAACTGTACTAAACTGTGCAATTTACAAAGCCGTTAAAGTTGATATTAAAAAAGATAAATAACCCACTTACAGAGCTAAGATAACTCACATTTTAATTAGAGTGATGTAACGAATATCGTTTTTATTCTTTAAATCACAAAATTTATAACGTCATTTAAAATTAAAATATCTAATAAATTATTATCTTAAATGCTGTAAATTAAAATGTTTTATAAAATAGATGACAAATTTGAATCCCACATAGAAATAGCCTTAATTATATGTATAATTAAACTTAATTTTATGAATTTATATACTCTAAGTGATGAAAAGGTTTTAATGGTTCATTTTCAAATTATATTTTAAGCAAATACTTATAAAGAGAATTGAAAAAAAAGAGCAGTTTTAAATTCATCAAAAGGCTATCGCAGTTTGCTCTTCAAATAACTTCACAACGATAAATCTTCGGTCCATAATTGAGGAGAAAAGGGCGGGGGGGGGGGGCTTCCGTTACATCATTCGATGAGCGATTTCCAATCCAATTCAGTGGTTCGATTGTTAATTTGTTCGAATTTCGAAACGCATACCATTCAGTTTGAAAGTGTCATAAAGTCTAAAATATCATAATGAAAGACATTTTTTAAGCAAATAACACAGTGAAGAAATACAAAACGAAGCCTTTTTAAAACTCGAAAAATATTTTAAAATTTAATGTTCCTTTTGACGGGATTGTTTGTGTTAAGTAACTCTTTTTGTAATATTTGTTGAACTGTCTTTCCTTTTCAATGGTGTATTTTCCATTTTGAACACAATAAACAGCCGAATATCAGTAGGATTTTTTATTATTTTCATTCATGAATATTACAACAGAACAAAATACTAAGACTCGTCTCCCATTAACGATACATACATTTATACAGCCCATTCCACTAATCATACACCTCACATGTTTCTTTTCTTGCTCACACTTAGCTCTATTTTTTTAGTTTTGCTTTTTCAAACATTTCCGGCTGAGCCACCTTTTTATGAAAATTAATTGCACATTTCTTTCCTATTTTAGAGGTACCGTCAAAATTGACAAGTCTCCTTCAGTCAGTAAATAAATAAATAAATAAACGCAAATGATTTATCTTAGAATTATGCAATTGAAGTCGCTAATAACAGCAGTAAATTATTACATTTTTAATGTTATTTTAATAATCTTTTATATAATGTTGATTTTTAAATGGATCATTTTATCTTACGATTCAACCAAAAAGTGTTTTTAAAGTTTCAACATGAAAAGTCATCTAGTATATTTTTGCTAAACAGAAAATGATACTTATAAAAAAGACTGGGCTTTTACAGATGATATATGAAGTGATAAATGGTACTTTAACGACTGTTCTCCGTGAAAAATACCTTTCTGTGTAACGCAATTAAACAAACAGATTCATGGAAGGTCATTTATAACTGTTACGTCAGTGATGGTTTATATATTTAAATCAATAATTTATTATGATTGGGGATTTTCAATAAAAGAAACGTATAAAATAACGTTTTTTTTATTACGATTTTATTACGTATATGTGAAAAATAATGAAAAACGTAATGGCATAATGAAAAACGTATAGGTGAATTGTTGCAAATGATAAAAGGTTCTATATATCTATATATATATATTTTCATTTACATAATCTTAATAAAACATTTTGTTTTTCAAATATATGTTGTTATACTAAATTTTCAAAAACTACAAATTGTTTTATGAAGAAATTTATAAACTTATAACTTGTGACTAGATTATTTTAATTTTAATTTATACAAAATTTCAGTTCTTGTAATTTTACTATAAAATGTAATCAAATTAGAAAAAAAAATAATTTTAATCTTATTTCATAATTTGTGTGAAATTCCTTATTCTATACAGCACAGAATGTTTCAGTTATTTTTAAAAAAACTTACACCCTTTCATTATTGTAACGCATTTCTGCGTGATCTCTGATACCTTTCTGAAACATTCGTCTTTTTCGATGTTCAATCAGTTTAGTGATTAGAACTTTTTTTTTTTTTTTTTTTTTTTTACGTATCCGATTTTTATTACGATTGCGGCCATTTCTACGTTTTCATAACAAATCGGAAAGTAAACTGAACGTTTCGAAACATTTCTGAAATATTTAAAATGTTTCGATGTTATATGATTATGACGTTTCTTAAGCATTTTGAGCTGTTGGATTTATTTATGATCTAATTTAAATAAAATTTATAATATTTAGGTACATCCAGTTTACATATATACAAGATTATGTATCTATATATATAAAGTTAGTTGCTGAATTCAACATAAATTTAAAGGGATGATAGTAGGAAAAAAGAAGAAAATTCGTCACAGAAATAAGTGTTGTCAACATCGTTTAATCAGAGAAAATCACAAAGTAATTGGCCAAATGAAAGCGAACGCTAAGAACACTACGGACGAGAATAAAAAATCTTCTCGCATGGAAATCACACATTCGTATAAAGAAAATAAAATTACTGAGTAGGTATTTATTAGTAAGCATTTCGGAATTCATGGGCGTTAAACTTCATTCGGAAAGAACATATTGTAGAACGCCAAATATAAATAGTATGCTAATATGCAATTGATTTACTACCGAGCAGTAAATTTGACTGCCGATCACGGTTCATGTACCAAGAACATATCTGAACAATCGTTCTCTGCACTATCCTGCACTTAAGATCATTTATCGGTGTCTGTTGCAGACGGGATCCTTCAAAATAACAAAGCATAATGTGGGGAAAGAACACAATGTGCCTACACTTGAAACAGGAAATAAAGTAACACAATTCTTCCTCGATCCCTTGTTAACAAGTACTTAAACAGATGCAGATGAACTAAAAATTTTAAACAATTTAAAATATTGTCTACTGATGTAATTTTAATTAATATATATATATATATATATATATATATATATATTTTTTTTTTTTTTTTTCAATAATAGTTTTCAGCGTTTAGATGAAGTAAAATATAAGCTGCTCTTATTATTATGAGAACCAGTGTATATACATACGGATTAATTCATCATGCTTTTATCGTTTTGGTACTATCTATATATATACATATATGTATGTATATGTATCATTAATTCCAGTCTTTATCAAATCCAAAGCAGGACGAAGGTCTATCCTAGGTGGTTCCATTCTGCCCTGTTTTTTTTTCTCCCTATTCTACTCCTCCAAACATGACAATCTTATCTGGACGCTTCCTATAGATGCTATTGCCACCTTTTCAAAATAAAGAAAAAAAAAAGAAACATTAAATTATAGTACTTACATTAAGCTGAGAAAAAAGTAAACGATAGTAAGATCATGATACAAAATCTTAACTTAGTATAAGAGAAATTTAATTATAATAATACAAACGCTTAGACTCCATTAATTAAAATTAAATATTTTTTTTATTTACATTTGTATGTAGAAAATTGTACACTAGGTACAGTCGGTAACAAAAGTCTCCGAACACTATCAAACATTCCTATATAAAAAAAAAGTAGAGTTACTACAGTTTTGTTAAACAAATCCTTCTCGAATCCTGTTTTTAGACTGACTAAGAACAGGACTCGATAAGGATTTATTTAACAAAACTATATTAAGTGTAATTTTTTTATATAGGAATTTTTGCTTGTGTTCGGAGACTTTTGTCACCGACTGTATATGTGATGTACACGAGAATTTCTAAAATTCAAACTTTTCACCTCTTGATTTTGCTTCGGCCCAATTCTTGAACTATGCACGTGGGAAACAGGTACCCTTGCAATAGAAAAAAATATCATGTTTGAATTTAGAACATTTTATTCATTGCACAGTGCCAATAGAATTATACATTTCAAACCTTTAATATCTTTACATAAAAGAGGATATTTTTGTGAAATGTTAAAATAACAGTGATTGAAAGAACAGTGGTTGAAGAAAAAATATTTGTTCAGTAGAATAGGAAAAAAAAAAAGTTAAAATTGCGATTTGTTTGAATTCAGAATGTTTTTTAGAAAGTGTTTTTTAGAAATTAATTTCCAGACGTATCCACTTAAAGAAATGTGACGCTATTTCAAGTTCTATTTTCTGTAACTATTAATTTAAAGTGCTGTTGTTTACCAGTTCCATTTACTTTCTACAGAAGTTTATTTATTTATTTATTTAAAATAGACGTTATTTCTCTATTTTAGCTGTTACTTTTCTTATATTTCTTTTTACGCTGTTCTTCAGTTGTTTGATTCAGTAGTTTGATTTTGTTATTTTTTAAAATAGAGATTTTTTTTTTCTTTTTAACAAAAAAAAAAAAAAAAAAAAAAAAACTAATATGAAGGAAGAAGATTATTTCTATCTTTGTATGAGCAACGCTTTAATTTAAAAGAAGTGAAATAGTAATATTATCAAAACTATGAACTTTCGAAAAAAAAAAAAATGTTATTTGTGTTACAAAATATTTAAATCGATGTCCGAGAAATGTATAATTATGGATTTTTATAAATAAATAATGTATTCAGTTGACTCATTATTCATACTTGTTCAGTATTTTTATTAACCTAATTTTAAATTTTTAATAATTAAAAAAGTAGGTTAAAATGCATTAGAAAAAGATTTTTTTTTTTTTTATATTATAAAATAAATTAAAATATAAATATATTATTATATAATCAGTAGAAAAATAAAGTATTTTCTATCTACATTTTTTAAGAGAACATTAATTTTAAGCGAAACAACCCACTCATTAATATTTTAATGTATATTATTAAAATATGAATGAACCATACTTTTCAGCATATCAGCCTATTTATAAAATATAGTTACATTCCAAAGTTACGGTTAATATTAAATTTTTAACCATCTACAGGGAAATGATGTACATAAACTATAAACATAAATCAAATCAAGCCATTCTTGGATATTATAAACACTATTCATAAAGATATTAAAACGTGATTTCATAACGTATATAAAAAGCACTCTATATACATCTTAAATAAGTTAAGAACATCATCAAACCATCATCATTAAAGAGCTTTATAAGAAAAATAAAGCTCTTTAATAAACGGAGTCAAAGGATGATAACGCAGGGTTGCCAGAAAAACAACAGCCGGGTTATCTTAAATTATTTTAAGCCTAAGAAATGAAGCCAAATTGAGGGGGGGGGGGGTGGTTATGGATAACGTATCATTTCAAATTTCAGATTTCCTTTTTATAATTTGAAAAGATTCATAAAGTAGTGCTTGGTTTCTATTGTTAGTACTATAAATTATGCGGGCATTTTCAAAATCAGGTTCAATGGAATTAATTTTATAAGTACGTGAAAAAGCAGTGCATGATCTGTTATATTTTTAATCTGCTATATATTCTTTCATTCTATCACTAAAAGGTCTAATGGACATTCCTATATAATAGTTAGTTTTATCATTAATTTTATATGGGTTTCATAAACAATTGATTTTAATTTGGAAGGAGGGGGATCTAACGTTCATCTTGTTGCTAAAGCTCCACTAAAATTAAATTCCTTACTTTCTGTGAAATTAGATCCCCCTCATTCCAAATTAAAATCAGGTGTTTATGAAATTATAAAATTAATGATAATACTAACTATTATATAGGAATGTCCATTAGACCTTTTAGTGATAGAATGAAAGAACATATAGCAGATTTAAATAATAACAGATCCTGCGCTGCTTTTTCACGTAATTATAAAACTAATCCCATTGAACCTGATTTTGGAAATGCCCGTATAATTTATAGTACTAACAATAGAAACCAAGCACTACTTTATGAATCTGTTGAAATATCTGAAATTTGTAATGATACATTATCCATACCCCCCCCCCCCCCAATTTGGCTTCATTTCTTAGGCTTAAAATAATTAAGGAAACCCGGTTTTTGTTTTTATGGCAACCCTGCGTTGGGATCCTTTGACTCCGTTTATTAGAGAGCTTTATTTTTCTTATAATGTGCATGATGGTGGTTTATTTAGATGTTTTTAATTTATTTTAAGATGTATATAGAGTGTTTTTTATAATACGTTATGTAAGCACGTTTTAATATCTTTATGAATAGTGTTTGTAATATCCAAGAATGGCTTGATTTGATTTATGTTTATAATTTATGTACATCATTTCACTGAAGACGGTTAAAAATTGAATATTAACTGAAGCGTTGGAATGTAAAGATATTTTATAAATAGTTTGATATGCTGAAAAGTATGGTTTATTCAAATTTTTATAATTTATTTGACAGCATATATCAGTGGAATATATTTCTTTATTGAATGTATATATTAAAAGAAATTTACATATGAAAAGGACATTTTGTGAATTTGGATTATTCTCGTACCCTACACCCTAGATTGCTGAAGACGCTCTGATGTCATGCATAATAGTCGTTCATACGCCTTCTTAATTTTGATCCTCCACGGCAAATATTAATCAAGGATGGACATACCTAATCTCACTGACAGCCGTGGCTCATATTATTCTATAAGAATATTTGTTTGCATAATTACTCATTATTTAACGCATTTTTTAAATCTTCGTTTAACATTCGGGAAATTCGCAATCGTTAGTTTAGTACTCATTAATAAATATATATATATATATATATATATATATTTAAGTATTTTATTTTGCAGTTGAAAAATGAGAAAAGTGTACTTGTGAAAGTTCACGTGTTTAAACTCAGAATTAAGATATAAACATTATAAAAAAGAATTCTTCGAGAACAAATACGTTTTTAACGATTGTCAATTTTTTTAAAATGTAAAAATGGAATTAAAAAGAAAAAAAAAACACATTAGTAAATGAGTAATTATGGGAACAAATTCTCCCATAACATAACATGAACCTTGGCTGTCGTAAAGATTAGGTATTGTCCCCTCTTAAGAAAAGGAAAAACAATATGCTACACTGTAAAATTGCATCTATTTTGAGATAAAGCATTATGCAAAATTAATTTGCCATTTCACAAATATCGCTGGAGTCAATTTTGTTCCATCAAGAAACAAAGCTTTTTGAAGCAGTTCCTGCACAAATCATTAGTTAGTTGATAACAAATTTGATGTGCCGGGCAGACCACACTGATTCTCAGACGCGAATACCTTGGAAGAATGAAATACAAACAGACTTTTTTTACATATCCGTAAAAAAATAAAGACAAAATTAATAAACACAGTACTAGTTAAGGTTTTGGTTGACTCAATATGACTCCCATGGTAGCGTTGCTATTGCGGTAGCCATATTGAATAGAGAACAGACTTCCTTAACCCTGCATTCTGATATGTGCGTCAAGTACTTTTATGTCATTCCTTCAAGATAAATCCCATTAAAAATATTTCGAGTTTCCTAGTACTTCTAACAAATGCTAATACTTTGTGCTATTTCTTTGATACTGAATTCAAGGAAGCTACTCTACATGCTAATTTAAATATATGAACTAATAAAAGTCTTTATAAAAATATGGAAAATACAGTTTTTAGTATCATTCGGAAAATATTAATTTCTTTGGACTTGTGCAAGCAGCATATTGCATATAATTATAATTTTTATTTATTTATCTATCTATTATTATTTTTTTGCATATATACTTCTGAATAAAATATACTTTATTATAAAAAATTTTGTATTTTATTTACATTTTTCTTTTGTTTATTTTTTTTTTTTTTCAGTCTTTACAACATTCCTGCAAGTAATAATATTATCTGTGGCCAATTTGGAATGTATGGAACACTTATTTCATCAATTTAATTTGCAAAAATAATGAACGCAAGTCAGTAAAAGTTAATTTCTTTAAAGAAAAAGTTAAAAATTTAATCTTTTTAAGTAATGTTAAAAGTGTTTTAGAAATGTTTCTATTAATTTTTATGATAAACATGTTTTAATATGCATGGTAAATTTCGGATATTCAAAGAAACATGACCTATTAAAATAGATTCATCTGAAACAAAATTTATTTTTAGGTAAGTTTATCTTATTTAAAATTTATAACGTTGAGCTATTAAAGCCTGTATAACCGATATTTTTTTGAACAATAAAATTTTAATTAGGTTGACTGTAGAAAAATTTTTAATATTATTAAAGCTTAAATTGTACTTTAGTTGTGAAAATTGGCACGATTTTGTATTTCACTTCAAAGGTGATATTTTTTTTTTTTTTTTAACCAAAGCAGCAAGGAGGAATAATAAAAAAAAGAAAAGAAAAATGTCTGATGTTATAAAGATTATAAAAAAAAAAAAAAAATTAGCAGAGTAAATCCTGTTAAGCATTTTCCTCTGATAAGTAGTATATATTGCGATAGTTTTTGAAACATCAAAGTAAATTCACGAGTCTCTAAACTCAGTTTTTTACTTGTGAAATGGAAATAATTGCAATTAAACATTAAAGCTTTCTCGAATTGCAAATACTTTTGATGTCTATTTACCTCTTTTTTCATTAAATAAAACATACTTCGAAATAAGTTAGGTCAGTTTTTAAAAGTATTTGATAAAACAAATGTAATTCTGGAATTCCTTTTTATTTTTTTACTGAAAAGTTTATTTTCATTATTTGACTACCATTAAAAATAGGTGTATTCTATTTAGTCAAAAATTTCGGTATAGAATTTTTAATTGAATTATATGTTTTAAGGTCTAATTAGTGAGTAAAAAGAATGATTTTTGAAATTGTTCAATGCGTGTGTGTATTTGTGGGGTGTGGTATCAGGGAGAATTTTCTGACTATCATATATCCAATACGATATATATATATATATATAGAAAAGATAGAAAAAGAAACTTCATAATTTAGACAGATCCGGCAACTTTCTTAGAATTTGGAAAACTGAAAGTGAGACATAGAAAGCAGGGCCGTAAATCCATATTACAAAATCGACCGTATCAATTTTGTTTAAAGTTGCTATATATTGCTTTTAGATGCTCTTTAGTACGTTATTAGCTCACTGTCATCCTGAATAAATACGTCAATTCTTGGTCATATGTTGGGTTTCTGACAAAAAAAAAAAAAAAGACTTTACGGACTTTTTTTAATTACCATATTAAGCGCGGATAATGAATTTAAACATCGACAGCCAAAATTTGTGTTATTGTGTGGGAAAATTTTCTTATATAATTAATAATTTACTTATTGCATATTTTCTAATTTTGTTTAAATTTTCGAATTTTACAACCAATTAAAGCCTCCCGTACGGTATGATGGTTTGCGTTTTTGAATCCCACATGGTAGGACCCGGTTTCAAATCCCGGACAAGGCATAGATGTGATTTGCCCCTATTAGGGGTAAGGGCTACCCCTTTTAGGAGTAGTGATGACAGTCCAGTAGGCGCTCCTTCTGAAATGATCATAGTCGACGATCCCTGACAACTGCTCATTCGTGCCGATGGGGGAAAAATCGTTAAATTTGCACCCGTCCCCCCCCCCGAAAAAAAAGTGAATATTTTGTTTTATATCTAAAACAATTATAAAAAATTTTCTTAATTCATTTTTTACTTTTCTAACTTAAAATAAAATAATCCTTAGATATCTTTCACAAATTCAACGTTTATGAGCCTCCAGAATGTCAAAATGAAAAAAAAAAAAAAAAAAAAAAAAACTTTTTCAAGAAATGAACAATTTTATAAACAAATTCCACCATAGTAACATTAGGAAGTCTGCAAAGATAGGTATTGCACGCTCTTAACTCCTTTTAAATCCTTATTTGAATGTATTAGTTTGCAAACGGTTGTGTTTGCCAAATCTTAGTGAATTTAAGAAGTGGAAGAAAAATCACTGTATCAAAAGCTGCTATAGCGATTTTTTTCATATTAGTTACAAAAAACCCTATTTAAATGTCTTTTTGAAAATAGTGTACTTGTTTGTTACAAGAGAATTATAAGCGTCTTTATTCAGTAGGTCAGTTTTAGACGCCAATATATATATATATATATATGTATATACTTGGTATCTGAAAAAGAAGTTATACTGATTTTTCATGAACATACTCTTTCAACTTTTTGTATAAGTTTTTATAAAGCATATAACAATTTGCCATTAATGGAAAATTGATAAGAGGTTTAGTGGTGTAAGATAGCGTTTGAATAACTTCATACAAAGAATCAATATAAAACGAAACAAATGTTTGAAGGCAAAAATATTTTTAATAGAACAATAAAATCGCACACGATATACAAAATTCTTTCCTGTAACCGATAATAAGTAGGATTAACATTTCCAATTGCGGTAGGAAATTTCGGTCTGGCCGGTGGTATCTCTTCTAGTAGCAGGATGACGCTGCTAATATTTAAATAAAATTTGAAATAGTGCGTGTTACGAATTAACAGATTTCATAGTAAAGTAATCTTGGATCGAGAGGGGGAAAGAAGGTGAGGACTATCTCGAAAATTCAGTCTTTTAAAGAATTAATTAACATTGCTTGATCCGGTAAAATAAACTCGAGCAGGTAGGGAGGGGGGGGGTATCGAAGGTTATTGTGTGCTATGTGAAGGCTGTAAATTATCAGCACCCTCTAGAAAACTCATTTTTAATTCTAAACTGAATGAAAAGTAAGTGAAGCAGCAAAAATTAATAAACCTCTTGTTAGAACTTTTTTTAAAAAGAGGAAGTTCAGTACCTAAAGGAATCTGTTTAACTATTACTTGTAATGAAATAGGTGTATGCCTAATATAGCGTAATAGTTCCGGGTTCATCAGGTAAACTCCACTTCTAAAAATAAACTACAATCAAGGTTGTTTGATTTTAATTCCTTTTGAAGGGTTAAACGTGTTGGAACATATCGTATGCGATTTTGAGCATTTGAGCATGTTAGGAATACCATAATTATAATAGCTGAAAATATTTAATTCAGTTGGAAACCGAAAGTCGAAAATATTTACTAATTCAAATCATTTTTGTTTCGTGAATGAATACAAAATAATATTTAAATGTATACCATTTAATTGTATATCGTTCTAGAGATGGCGTTCTCCAGATTCAATGTCTCCTAGTTCCATGGTAGCTATATCACACTGTGCATGAAAAGGGGACACACCGATTTTGATATATATGGGAATTATTCTAAAAACTCAGCCTCTCTAAAAATTGTCACATATGCCAAATTAGACTGCCTAATAAGGCTATATAGGACTGTTAACGATTTTTAAACTACCTTCTTTCAAGTGCGGTTTTTAAACAATTGGATTTAACATAAAAATGTTTGATGTAACATTTGTCGAATTCTCACAATAATCATTTATTAAAAACGTGAAAAATAGAAAATGCATGAAAAACTTTAATTCATTATTTCTTTATCTTATATGTGCATATATTTATTTATCTAACAAGAATTATTTTTCAAGTGTTATTTCTACTCTATAGAAAAGCATTTCCTTTCATATTGTATGAAAAGTTTTATAAATTGAGCAATAAAATATTTTTGAAATGCGTATAGAAATCTGATCAGTAGAGAAATATTATCCCTCTGAGTGAACTATCATTTCATTGTACTTTTGATATCTTCCTTTCATCTAAATGGGAAAACGTTAAAAGAAACCGAATGTCTATTGACACAAAGTACTCTGAATAGGATCATATAAATACAGCTTAAAGCGATTTTTTAATAAATGCGCATATACACAGGTTATCATAATTATAAGGACACCTGTTTTTCTATATTAACTAAACACTGAACACTATTATTTAAACAAATATATTTTTTAAGATTTTAAATTTCATTAATAGACTATATTTAAAAAGTTTTATCGTTTTTCTATCTTAAAAAACTTTAAATACGGTCAAAAAGGTGATTTTCAGGTGTTCACAATTATAAGGACAGCTCGAATCTTAGTAATTTTTTTTTTCAATTGTTCTTTAAATTAATATTTTATAGAGTCTCTTTTTAGGTTGAAACAGTAAGACATCCTCTGTAGTATATATAGATACATTTTTTTTAATATTCAATTTCAATACCATTTCATAGAGCATAGATGATATTCTGAATACATTTAAACTATTTAAAATTGCTCTCCACTTGCATGCACTTTTCTAATATGATAAGTTAAGGTGTTTTCAGCTTTTACGCTACGGGTAAGTAATAATACAGAAGTTCTTTCTTCAGACTATTTCGTATTGCTCTAGAAGTAGAGCAAAAATGTAAGTCTTGTTAAAAAAAATATTATTACCCCCCAAAATCTAACAAATATCTGAGAATTCCACGTTTAAAATTTTCGGATATTCTCTTGATGTTCATAATAATAGAAAAAATACGAAATTCATTCTGTCTTCAGTAGAAACAGCTCCCCAGAGCACCATAGATCCACCTTTAAAATGCCCAATTCATATCTGACTTTAAAAAATCTGCTCTGTCTTTCGCTATCTTCAGATCGTGCCAGTAACTGTTAAAACCATTTGGTTAATCAAGAATAAAATGTTTTTCATCTGAAAATGCAACATTTTACCATTTAATATTGTCTTTATTCAACTTTAAAGCAGACGTTCTTTCCCCCAGTAAATGCTTGTTGATTATTACAGGTTTTTTATTCATTTTAACATATTATTAATTATTTTAAACATGCGTAAATGTAAAGGTACCCCAACCTTTCGTTAAAAATTACGAGGAAATTCAGCAGCAGTCATTATGAATAGAACAGTAAGATGAATTATGAGTCTTCGATCTCTGTAAAACAACTCTGATTTTGCATCAGTTCTCTCTCTTATCGAACTAGCAGTTCGACGTTTGATTACATTTCCTTCAGCAATTTTAGATCTTCGAATTTCATTAGAAATTCGGCGGATTGAAATTATCCTTCCACTTAAAAAACACATTTATCATACTTCACTACATGAACGTTCATTTTTTTCGAGGAATTATTAGTAATGTCCGTCCAAGAAAAATTGAAGGCATATATATATGAATTAATCAAGCCCAGTAGTTAACAAATTCACATGCCAACTGTAATTTAACCGCTAGTAAATTAAATAAAACAAAAAAAAAATCTTGATTGTCCCTATAATTATGAACATGTAAAAGCATGGAGGATAAAATATTTTGCATTATTTTTTATTAATTTTGTTTCATATTAAAAAAATTATAGCAGTTTTGGTTTTTTGAATACTAGATATATTAAGTGCACTTAGTATAATCTTGTTAACAATTATATTTACATTAGTTATTGGAAATTATAAAGTGTCCTTATAAATATGAGAAGGAGTGTATATGTATATATATTGTAATTGCAGTGAATTTAATATCGTTTATTGTGCGACAACGCAAGCTTTTAATTTTGTAGAAGTTTTATTATTTATTTGAGCTGTTATAACATGCATTATAAAATACATCACATTAAAAAATGAATAAAATCATGCAGATGCAATTTAAAAATTTACATAAAAAAAAATTCTATCGTGTACTGTCTTACAATGTGTAACCGAATATGATTACTCAAAAACGATCGGAATATTTTTAGCTATGATTTGAGAGAATTTTTTTGGAAAAAATCAAATTTGAGATCTTTTCTGATAAAAAAAACTTTTCAGTGAAAATATCCGTTTAAGTATTAGCTCAATTCTGATCGAATTTCGACCAAGTTTCAATTAGTGTACCAAAAATGTATAATGGTAGCGCTATCTATCGATCATATTAAATGACACATGAAAAATATTTTTTAGATATATATATATATATATATTCATTAATTTATATATTGTTTAAATTATTTGTTGAGGACTTTTGATGATTGGAAAAGTAAAATATTAAAGTAATTATTTTCTTTTTATAAATATAACAAATGTTTTATATGCAAGTGACAAAAAATAGCAGAGTTCTGAAATCACGAGCAATAGTCATAAAAAACTGAAAATAAGCAGTAAAAGTATTTTTAAAAACTGTTTCTTAATGAAATAAATGAAATATAAAGAAAAAAGACCAATGTATTTATATAATGAAGATATTGTTTAAAGTTATTTAATATTTTTATTATATTCATTGAAACTAATTTATTAAATTGCATGTAAATATTCTGGTATAAAGTTTTAATTATAATTAAACTCTACATGAGGAATAGTATGCATAACATAATAGTACATACTGTTTTTTCAATTCATGGTTATTGAAGTAATTCTGAAATGTTGCGTGGAAGAATTTATTTTTCAAGATGTGCTAAATTATATAGAATTAATTTGAAAGTTTCTAAAATCTCTGCTTGTCATAAAGGTTCTATTTTAAAGAATTCTTCTCCAATTTTATATCAATAGTGTTGTTTTAATGAATTTTATTGGGTTTCCTATATCTTTATGTTATGTATAAAACAAGTAAAAATAGATAAATAATATTTTCTTCGTTTGAGAATGTTTGAGAAGGACTATACAACCACTTTCAGTATGAAACCGTAGCATAGTGGTAGCGCGTTCGTCTGCCTTGAAAGGGGACCCGTATTCGATACCAGTGAAGGGGATATATATATTTCTTTTTTTCCAGCATCAAACAGTTTCAAATCTGGTTATATATCTCTCAAAAATAAATTGTTTCAATTGGCTCAAATCTGAGCCACTCATAGCAGCTGAATGATTTGAGGGGGGTTCCCTCAATGTAAGAAGTTGCCTTTCGACATGTCATTTGAGTAAAAAATGGCTCAATCGACATGTCGAAATTTGGTTTCCCATAGCTTATTAATATTAAAATATTATTGGGTTTCCCATAGCTTTATGTTACGTATAAAACAAATAAAAATAGAGAAATAATATTTTCTCCGTTTGAGAATGATTGAGAAGGACTATACAACCACTTTCAGTAAGAAAAGTAACCTAGTGATAGCGCGTTCGTCTGCCTCGAAAGAGGACCCGAGTTCGATACCAGTGGAGAAGACATGTTTTTTTTTTTTTTTCCAGCATCAAACAGTTTCACTCAAATCTGGTTATATTTCTCTCAAAAATAAATTGATTCTATTGGCTCAAATCTGAGCCACTCATAGCAGCTGAATGATTTGAGGGGGTTTCCCTCAACGTGAGAAGTTGCCTTTCGACATGTCACTTGAGTGAAAAATGGCTCAATCGACGTGTCGAAATTGGGTTTCCCATAGCTTTATGTTATGTATAAAACAAATAAAAATAGACAAATAATATTTTCTCCGTTTGAGAATGATTGTGAAGGACTATACAACCACTTTCACTAAGAAAACGTAGCATAGTGGAACCCCTTTTGTCTGCCTCGAAAGGGGACCCGAGTTCGATACCAGTGGAGGGGACATAATTTTTTTTCCAGCATCAAACAGTTTCACTCAAGTCTGGTTCTATTTCTCTCAAAAATAAACTGTTTCTATTGGCTCAAATCTGAGCCACTCATAGCAGCTGAATGATTTGAGGGTTTTTTTCCTCAACGTAAGAAGTTGCCTTTTGACTTGTCAATTGAGTGAAAAAGGGCTCAATTTGAGAGAATTTTATTCGTATAATAACTAATTCGATGCAACTCCTTTGAATGTGTCAATAATGAAACATACTGACAGACATGTTTTCTGTACTTCCCAATACAATTTAAAGCTTCTTGTTCTTGTAAAAACATCTATTAGACAATATTGGAACTATTTCTTTAAACCATAGTCTACCAAATTCCAGACCTGTCCATCCAACATACCACTTGTTTCATTTTTCTGTTTCCCACTGGTAATTATGAAATTTCAAATTTGGGGAGTTTTTTCTGAAACGTGTATATCTGTATTTATGTATCTGTATCTGTATATCTGTATTTATATATATATATAATGCAAAAAAGTCGGTTTAATTTAGATTACGACATGTAAAGTAATTACAGGTGTATGTCAAAAATATTTCTTGTATTGCTGCTATGTATAAAGTGGCTCGATCTGCGTTGCAAATCATATTTTTTCTCTGTATTGCATTTAAGATCAATATTTGTTATATATATATAACTTGCTAACTAATTAAAATTAATCATTTAAGCTTTAAGTTTTGGTGTGAACGACAGTTTACTAAATAATTTATCATTTTTTAAAAAAATTAATTAATTAATGAAGTTAATTTTTTTATAAATGTAGCCACAATATCCAAACAGTTGTGGTTCGAGAGGAGCGGGAATCGCGGTAACCTGCTTATACACTGTTATAGTTATCAAATAAAAATGTCTCCAAATTATTTTTAAACTGCTTTAAATACTACAGATTTAAGTACTTTGTAAATATTGAAATATAGTTCTTTTATCACACATATTACTTGCCACATCATTTTGCAATACCTGATTACATGGTAAGTTAAAGCATGAAAACTTTTTCTGTCATTCAACCATTTAGAATCGTTTAATTTATTGATTAAATTACAGATGTTTGTTTTCCTTTAAAAAAAAAATTAAGCTATTTAAAAAAATACTTAATTTTTGAAGCAAAGGGGGAAATAAATTCCTATAAGAGTTAAAAAAAAAAAAAAAAAAAAAAAAAAAAAATCAGGTATTTCGCATGGGTTCTTTGAGTAACGTGCCAATTGTCTCACTTTTGCAATAAATTCGAGTACAGATAAAAGTTGAAAATCAAAATAAATAAAAAGCTCTACGTGCTGATATATTTCGTTTTACGAAATTCTACTGTTAATGGATTACAATAAATATTTATGGAGTTTCAACTACGATAAATATAGATCCATATACAGATATAATATAGACGTCATATTTTTGGAGTAATGTCAAACTCTGTTAAAACTAGATTTCAATGTATCCAGACAACAACAGATATGAGTGGGTGGTTCTAAACTTATCTCTAGTATCAGTTAAAAGTGATTCATTTGGTTTGTCGGTCTGTTGTTTGTGTAATTAGAACAGTGTGTGTAAAAGAAACAGTTGTGTGATAGAAGCAGTTCAAAACCAATTATTTTTCCTACCAGATGTTTTACTATAATTGCTTGATGAATGAAATTTAAATAACAGAAGCTATTCGGGAATTTTTTGCTATTAGTTAACATTTTCAGTAAAAAATCGTAAATATTATGCACATACAGTTTGTTTAACCCTGAATTTACACGATGCAATCTTAGAATCCCAGCTTAATTTAGAACAGATAAGGTTTATATTGTTTAATTACTCATAAAAGTTTGTAGCATAAAACCTTGCAATTTGGTTAGCAACACATTTTTTTGCTACATTCAAATCAATTCTTTAAGCTTTTACAAATAATGAATACAAAAAAATAACCATATTTCTTGACAACCAAAAATAGAACTCGATCGCCTGAATGGCATTTAAAAGCTTTATGATATGACTTCTTTTTTAAAAAGAAAGCTCCAAATCATTTTCGAACGAGATCATTCAAGCTGTTCATACATTTTTACTTTTATTTTCTTCAGAAAAGGAAATTTTGGGATTTCAACGAACCATCTTAAAACACTTCTATTATTTTAAAATCTGCAAACATACTTCAAAATTGGACAAACAACGATTTAAAAGTAGATTATAAGTGAATTTTAAGCAAGTAAACCCATAAAAAAAAATTAAATTATAGAATGCAAATTATTGAATATTTCATCACAGATGTACAGTGCATTACATGTTCAGCAATCCAACGGGCAAGTATGCATTGAACATGTTTTATAATGTATGCAAAAAGAATGTTTTATATTTTTTGTGCCCCCCCTTTTTTTTCCTTTAAAGACTAATTTGAATATTTTAATCTATTTAATAACTTAATTATTTAGCGAGTATTACGTTATGGTAGCATTTTGCTTTGTGTTTGGAATTTTGTCATTATAAATTTAATTCTAAAATACGAATTTATTATATTAATAAAATCATCGTTAAAGACAAATATTTTTAACATATTCAGAATTTGATATATACGTTTCCTCCAAATTCATTTATCATATCCAAACAAACACAGTAAGATCGTTGATTTATTATTATTTTTTACATCCAAAGCTTTTCAATGATTAGTGAAAAATATTATGCATTTTAGAACTCAAGCAAACATTATGTATATCATTATATATTTAGAAATGTCATTATTTCAAACAAATATCTGAAATTCGGCCAAGAATAATTGCTACTGTGAAGATGAATAAAGATCTTAGAGAAGAGTTTGTGACACGGAAATCATAGAAATTGTAAAATGCAAATATGTTAAAACTGTGTACTGTCCTGGCAAATATTCGAGATTGTTACTGAACATAAAATACTAAATGTATCAGAAAATACGATTTTAGAATTGCGGTTCAGAAAACGTTCTTTAATTAATGATAAATTCATGATACTTCCTTAATATCTAAATGAATGAAACTCAAATATACTCAGTTTTATTTAAAATTATAACTTTGATTATAATTTTTGAGAAAATACTTAGAATGTTTTTCCTTATTTCAAATTTAATACACGTTTATACTTAATATTATTTCCACTTTTATTTCTATTTATCGCATTAGAATATATCTGATTTGATGTAATTAAAGAATTTCTTGCATTTATATAGCAAAGTGTAGTGCATAGTGTCATATGCTAATTTAGCAAAGTTTACTAGTTTAATTTTTTTTTAATATACGTAGGCTCTATCATTACACAGGTAGACGGCGAGATAGCCTGGTCAATGATATTGTATTTTAGAAAAAGATTTTTTATGGAGGAATCAGGCAGTAATAAGCAATAAGTAATGTGAAATGAAGTGCTTCCAAATAAGTTTTATTACAAAACAGTTCACAGTAAGTTAATAAATATAAATAAATAAAAACATTCATGGCGGTAACTTTCATGGTGATGGTGAACACATATGAAAAAATGACTTTCTTGAAAACGTTAGCATCAACCCAAATAATTTTCCATAGAAATGTGTGATTTATTAAAACCCAAATAAAATACTACGTCAGAAACGCCAAATAAAAATATTGTAAATGCATACAGCTGTTTCGGTAGCCTAAAGCGTACCGTCTTCAGTGCAAAAAGGATTCTGAATCAGGAGAAGTTCTCATATATATAGGAGAGGTGCCGGATTTAGTTCACCCAACAGGATTACGGGAAAGGTGGGGAGAGTGGCCAATAGGAATTTAGGAAAGTTAGCTGTGTAAACAGTAGAAAAATTAAGAAAATGTGGACTGAATATAAAATTTCCAACAGTCAGACAAATAGGGAACAGCGAAATCCCAATTTACAAGGTTTTTAAAATTTTTATAAATATGAAACGCTTCAAAGAAATCGAGTTCATGAATGGATTTAGGTCTGCAAATTATTTTAGCTGAACTAAGTTTAAAATTATGATTTTCCTCCCAGCAATGTTTAGAAATAGCCGATTTATTGGTTTCTTGTTTGCGGACGTAATTCATATGTTCTTTTAGACGAAATTTAAGACTGCGTTTAGTTTGGCCAATATATGATAAACCACACTGACAGGAAATACTATAAATGCCCCAAGAATTATGCATATCAATGGGATATTTTAACTGAGAAAAGGTGAGTTTATTGGAAGGCGAAAATATTATTTTAAAATCATATTGTTTGAGAATTTTAGCTATGGTTTGACTGGATTTAGGAAAATAGGGTAAGTATGGTTTGACTGGATTTAGGAAAATAGGATAAGCATAATATGCTTATGGATTGATATGCATAATTCATGGGGCATTTATAGTATTTTCTGTCAGTGTAGTTTATCAAGAAACCAATAAATCGGCTATTTCTAAACATTGCTGGGCGGAAAATCATAATTTTAAATTTAATTCAGCTAAAATAATTTGCAGACCTAAATCCATTCAAGAACTCGATTTCTTTGAAGCTTTTCATATTTATAAAAATTTTAAAAACCTTGTAAATTGTGATTTCGCTGTTCGCTATTTGTCTGACTGTTGGAAATTTTATATTCAGTCCACATTTTCTTAATTTTTCTACTGTTTACACAGCTAACTTTCCTAAATTCCTATTGGCCACTCTCCCCACCTTCCCGTAATCCTATTGGTTGAACTGAATCCGGCCCCCTCCTATATATATGAGCACTTTTCCTGATTCAGAATCCTTTTTGCACTGAAGACGGTACGCTTTAGGCTTCCGAAACAGCTTTATGCATTTACAATATTTTTCTTTGGCGTTTCTGACGTAGTAGTTTATTTGGGTTTTAATATTCCAACGCCACGTCTCCTGTTATTATAATGTGTGATTTACTCTCGTACAGCACCCTCTATCAACAAAACTTTTAATTAAAAATAAAAATGAAAAATAACTTTCGCGCAAACCGCATTTAATTCTACATAATACTTCAATTTTTATAAGTTTTTTAAAACTTCTACAGACTTACGGTACACCAAGTATGTATGTGTATATATATACACATAAATACAAAATAAAAATATACACATCACAAATATCCAAAATTTCAATAACATATAAAATGCTATCGCTGTCAGCAGACGTAGTAGCGATCATAATCCATGCTGACAAAGTAATCCGGTTATAGAACTATCAGTCATAAAATACTGAGTGTTTGAAAAGAACTCCCTAGTTCGAAGTATAAATAAATTCATGAAATTAATGAAAAACTACATCAGTTATTCCATACAATGAAAGAGAGTACCTTCAAGTTTTGCTTTATATATCAAAATTTAACACACAAACACACTGTGTATCTCTCTCTCCCTCTCTCTCTATCAATATATATATATATATATATATATATATATATATACACACATACACAGTGTGTTTGTGTGTTAAATTTTGATCTATAAAGCAGTTTCATGTTAACGTTTAAAGTTTAAATACACTGTAAAAAATGCTGCAGTGAAATTACGGGCAAAGCCCAGCAGCAGAGATTCCAGTCAAAGCCCGTAAAAATACATTTAGACGAGGAATGATGTATCGCCAAGTAATTTTACGTTGTGATGAAACATACAACCAACCTGCAAAAAACGCAGCATTGACCGTAAAATTAAAAGTTAAAGTTTGAGTTTCTCGAATGCTTTAAAAAAGTTTCTCGCAATTATTACGCATGCGTGCAGGGAGAAATACACAACACTAAAAAACTTATTTATTTTTTTACACGCAAAAGCTAATTTATTAATTTTCATGCGAAGCAAACCGTCTTGGAAAACCCGGGATTCGAACTCACAATCGCCTGCATCAGAGGCCAACGCTTTGCCAACCGCGCCGTTGAGATCACAAACATATATTTTTACAAAAACAGATAAAGTCATTATGAGAACTGACAAGTTGATAAATCTTGTCATACGCACCAAAACACTTCTGGAAAAATTTGTAAACCAATTTACAGCACAATGTGAAGTAACAAATCTTCAATTATTTTTACAGAACTAGCTATACAAATTTACAGCAACCTATGCTGTATTTATGTTAAAAAAACTGCTTTATATTTACAGAAATTTTTTACAGTGATTAAATTGTTAACGTTCAAACTATGCATAAAATAAATCTTTTTAAGACAATTTTAAAATCTCAATTTGCTATTTTTGACAAAATTAAGAAGTCAGTCAATTCTCATGTTGAAAAAACAAAAGCTTTTTTTTTTTTCTATAAAGACTACGATACTGAATTTTGTGAAAGAAAATCGAAATCATTTTTATTTGTAAACGGACTGGATTGGATTTGGGAATAAGACCGATTGACTGCTGCAGGTCCTAGGCCTCAGGGGGGAGTGAAATCTGAGGAGTCTTTCTGAGGAGTCCTAGCCCGTATTTACACAAGTTTTGGAGGAAACCACGGAAAACTCCGAACGGTTAGGCCGACGAGCGCGACATATGATCGAGCTTGGCACCTCACGTCTACCAGCTTTGAGCGCAGAACCGCTCGGCCGCTGGTGGGCCTTTTTTATTCGCAAACTCTAGCACTAAAGAAGTAGTCTTATTTCAATGATCTCATTAGAGGTAAATAATGGGTGAGAACTTCTCACCCTTTTCAAAAACAAAATGAAATTTTTGAAAACTATGTGAGATCTCTGAAAATTAACCGAGACGCAGAAGAAAATTTGAATAATAATAATAAATCTTTTACATAAATACAGAGAATTTGTATCTCCAATTAATACGATATTTTTCATGGTTTTTCGATCTTTATGGTTTCAATAGTGGGTGCAAAGAAGAAATAACTAGAGCCTAATTCTTATGCATCCAAACAGGTTTTCATTATAAGGCCGATTTCAAACTGTGTTTATGAAGTGTTAGGCGTATTTGCACTTTTTAGAATAGCAGAAGAGATTTTTTTAAAGCTGTATTCCATTGAAGGGAGCCCACCAGCGGCCGAGCGGTTCTGCACTAAAAGCTGGTAGACATAAGGTGCCGGGTTCGATCCCAGGTCGCGCTCGTCGGCCTAGCCGTTCGGAGTTTTCCGTGGTTTTCTTCGAAACCTGAGTAAATACGGGCTAGGACCCTTTGGAAAGACCCCCCACGGAGGGTACTCTCCCTCTGGCCTAGAATCTATAGCAATCAATCGGCCTTATTCCTAAAATCCAAATCCATTGAATGAAGAAAGGAGTGAAGTACTTCGAGAGCAGAACCTGCTATATATGATGCAATGTACGTATCTGATGGTCATATTCAGATAAAACAGCTTTGTTCTTTAACAGTGAAGATCATACATAATAATCATAAGACTTACCTTCAAAGGGTTAATTACATATTCATTTCATATTGAAATAAACTTTATTTTAGCATATTGTAAAAAATGCATTGTGGAAACAGCATTAAAATTTTCCGTTTTCTAAGGTTTAACTAAAGGGTTAAGAGCAATTAGAATGCTGTATGCTTAAAAAAAAAAAAAACCTAAAATTAAAAAAATTCGTTTACTGGATAAAACAATTATTAGGTTGTAGTTTGTGTTTTAGAAATCTAGCTTCAAATCAAGAAACCATTTTAGCTTTCTTTTTTAATGTTTTCGTGTTAATAGACAAAGAAAAATCAATTTCATCAATATCAGTTAGTCAGTTTCAGTCAGATGGAAACTTTTTGAATTAAATTAATAAAACAATAGCTTATTAAAACCAATGGATGTTTCTATGCGTCATGCGTGCATAATTAAACACATTCAATTAGTATAAATAACAATCATAGTTTCAGTTTGAAAATGGAAGAAAATGGAATTCTCTCTTGATGTCACTGAAATGATAGCATTTAAAGAGATTTTCTTTTAAGAAAATGATTTGGTGAAAGATAAGTGCAATTTGCGTAGATTAATGGCTTTTTCTCGTAAAAATTCAAAAAATTATACTTTCGAAGCATCAATTTACGGGCTATGACGTTTAGCTAGCAAAACAGTCATTTCCCGTAAAAATATACGGTTATTTCCTAAATTAAGCTTCCAAAACATTAATTTACGGATTATGACCGTTTAGATAGCAAAACGGTCATTTCCCCTAAAATTATACGGTCAAATACCGTGATTTGACAATTTTTTTTTTTTTTTTTTTACAGTGTATGTAATCTTGACTGCATCTAAAACAATGTTTTTTCATCAGCAATTTCATTGTATTTTCTTTAATCAAGCGAGAGCTGCATGCATGAAATATGAATGTGATGCTCTTTTTGTAAAAAAGACAATATTTCTTTTTCAAAATACATCAAAGAACTCAAAGAATAAATTCATTTGAAATACAATTTCTCCAAAGCATCCTACCGGATATAGTATATTCAATATTCTTTTCAAAATTCTTGAGTAGCATTTTCTTAATTTTTTTCTTTTTAATAAAATATGAGAAATTATTTTTTTCGGGCTTAGTTTTTATTTTTGAATAGATTCTTTTATCCAGCTTTATAAGTAAAAAATGACCCCCCCCCCTTCATACATGTAAAATATTGCAATACATTATTCAAGCAGCCATTGCATTTAAATGTTATTATTATTATTATTTTTTTTATTTCAGTGGTTCCTGCGATATTACAAAAACATGTGATTTTATATCATTATAAATTTATTACGAATAATTTGAAAACAAGTCTGTTTAACTATTTAAACAGGCTTAATATGAAATTTAAAGATAATGCCTTTATCAGAGCTGCCAACCAAATCCGGCAAATTGTTAGTACCGCCCCTTTTCCTACACCACTAAATTTTTCGAGTAATTCTCTTTAAATATATATTCGATGAATAAAGAAAACAAATACTCTAAAGATTAAGTGGTGTAGAAAAAGGGTCGGTACTAAAATTTGCCGGATTAGGTTAGCAGCTCTGCTTTATTAACGAATTTTTAAAAATATATTGTGCATTTACAAGACCTATTATTAGGAAAATTATAACTGTAATTCTCATAATCACAAACATCTTTGTCTGAAATGCAGTGAAATTATGCTCGGAGAGGAAACCTCTAGTACATAAGAAGTATAATTAATAAATTAAATAAAAAGAAAAATTTTAATTATTTTTTTATTATGAAATAATAGGCAGTGATGGAAAGCACATTAAATTTATAAAAGCACATTAATTTTTGCTTTTCAATAACAATCTCTCTGTTAAAAAAATACTGGGAAATACTTAATTTAATTTGTACGGCGTAATTACACATATTAAGGAACTCTTTAAAACTTAAAACGAGGGCAATTTCTAAGATTGGATGGGAATTATGGATCCAGAAATATTTCGCTTTTAATCATCTAAATATACGTTAATTTACCTTCTTTGAGAATGCTCACGCTGCCCTAATGTAAAGTAAGAAGCAAATTTTATGGGATTAATCATGAATGCCATATTTATGGAACTGTGAATAGTTAATTAAGTAATCGGAAATTGGATATAATTTGAGTGAGTGGAAGTGAAATTTAATTTTAGACTACTAAAACATATATTGAGATATTACATATATATGTATATATATATATTACACTATTAACATGCATAAACAAGAAAAACAAAAGAAAGAAAGAAAATCAAAAACAACAACAAAAAATAATTTATAAATATTTATAATTAAACTTACGTCAACCTATTTATTATTACTGGTGGAAAGTTTAAATAAATAAAGATTTAAAAATAAAAATATATATGCAAAAAAATTCCTATTTTTAATTAATAAATATAATTTGGAAATGCTGTGTTTTATTGATATATTGAATAAAAGTTATAAAAAATATGTTCAAATACAAAATGACCTGACTATGTACAACATATCGGATTAAAGTCACCTAGGCTAAAACTGTTATAGAAAACCTATCGAATTCTTTAGATAGAGTCCTCTTGTATTTTAAGTAAAATTTCAATAAAAACAGCTTGATCGATTAGTATAGATCTTGCATTGCAAAAAATATTTTCGGCGTTGACTAATTTATACGTATAAAATCGTTTGTCCTGAGTGAATGAGTGAGTGATTCATCATCGCTCAGCGCAAACCCCTGGACCTAGAAGCATGAAATTTTGTGACAATGTTACTTATGTTAAGTAGACATCCACTAGGGGGGGGGGGAGGGAGGGCAAAACATGATTTCACAAAATCCCTCATATCTCAAAAAAAAAAAAAAAAAAGATACCCGTATTTTTTTTTTTTTTTTTTTTTTTTTGCTTTAAAACATAGCTAACACAAATACCTAAATGTAAATTTCTGGAATTTTGGAAATTCGGTCCACAAGAGGGGTGCGTGGGAAAATGCGATTCCATATGCGCAAAAAGTGATTTCACAAAAAACCGTCATATATCAATAAAAAAAAATTACCAGTAAAATTTTTGCTTTAAAATATAGCTAACATAAAACCTAAAAACCATTTTCTGGAATTTTAGCAATTCGGCCCCTAAGGGGGGGACAGGGGTCAAAACGCGATTTCAGAAAAACCTTTCTATCTCAAAGAAAAAAACAGAAAAAACCGTAAAATTTGTACTTTAAAATATAGCTAACACAAATACCGAATAACCAATTTTTGTAATTTTAGAAATTTAGTCTCCAAGGGAAGTGGGAGGAAGAAAACGTTATCTGTATTGCATGTTCTATATAATATAGATATTTCTTCTATAATAAAGATTTAAAATCATTTATTGTAATTTTTAATTGTTGCCTAAAAGTTTACGAGTTAATTTATTTTTCGACATATAATAAAATATATTTTCACGCTATTAATAATAATAATAATAACAAAATAATAAATAAATAAATAAATAAATAAATATTAATTTTGCTCAAACACATGACAAAATGATCAAAATAAAATAATAAAATAGTAAAATGAAAGCTATTTCAGATCTATGTTAAAGAGCTTTATTTATTGATAATTCTGGGTATTTTTTTTTAACTTTCGATGCTGAAAAACGTAGGGCATTTTTCGCCAGGAAAGTCTGTTTTTGTGACAGCCACCTTAAGCCAAGTAGTCCATAAAAATTATAAACAAATAAATTATAAAATAAGGGGGGAAAAAAGGCTGATTTTGACGTGTGGGTGTTGATTAAGTGTACGCAATAGGCACTTTGATGAGATTTTGCAAAACTTTTAATTTAACCGCGAGGAAGGGAGAGTAAAAAACAGGCAAGAGACTGCATTGGGGCTTCAAAATCGACTGTTGTGTGCGGGAAATACCACTACAGAAAATAGCGGGAACTTAAATTTAAATTTTGACTAATTTCAATGATACTTTTTTTTTTCTTTTTTTTACTGTTTTTTATTATTATTAATGGTATGGTGTTTTGAGGATTTATTTCTATATACTGACCAGCGAAGCGGGCAAGGCCAGCTAGTGGTTTATAAAAGTGCTCGAAATTCATATAAAAAATTTTCTACATTGCATACAAAGCACTATCTACCTATCGAAATTTCAATTATAATATGTTATATGCAATTTATTTTCTTCGGGGTCCGCATAAAGGAAATACCAAGTTTCAACGACGTACTTCTACTAGAAAGTGATCTATATAGGTTAAATAGGGTAACTCTAATTTTAACCACAAAGTATATACAAGTATATTTGTAGCAAAACATCCAACCTATATTATAATTCTAAAAAACTGATACATAATATAATATTGTAATGAATATGTAAATAACAGTAGTTATCTTTATGTAAATTCATTCAAAGGGGCTTAGTCAGTTATAAAGTGGTAATTTACTACATTTCTTGCTTAATTTCAAGTTAAAATAGCTCAGACAGGTAATGGTCTTGGCGTAAAATTTGGCGACTTTTCGCTTCTTGGCGACTCTTTTTAAAGACCTAAGCGAGAAAATCCTTATTATCGATATCTCGAATATCTCAGCTCTAACTTGAATGGTTAAGAAGTTACTGGAACATCATGAGTCTATATAAGGAATGGCATCGCATCAAAGTCAGTCAGTTTTCGCTAAGGCATTGCTGCATAAAGAGCTCCTAACTGAGCCTCGTTGATTAGAAAATATTGCTGTGTGTCAATGGTATGCTACAGCTTATGCTGCGAATTTAATGTTGTCAGCTGTTATTTAAGCTGAGTTTTCAGATGAAATTGAAATTAACGCTTGATTTAAGGACCTGTGATCCTATGGAATTTTATGTAAATAAACTTTTAAGTCTCTGGAAGATTCGCCTATCATTCATTGAGAATTTGCTAACCCCAAGTACGCAACAATATATAAATATAATGTATAATAATATGTAAATTCTACATTACAGTCCTAGAAATATATTTTAATTATTTTTGAAAAGACAACTTTTGTTTGAATTAAATAACGATATTTTTAAGCTTTTTTTTTTTTTTTTTTTCATGCTTATTTTTTATTACAGACTATTTTTCTGTCGGAGTCATACAAGTAAGAAAAAATAACAGAGTTTGCATACAGTTCAATAAAATGATATAAAAAATCAAAATATGATTTTTTTGCTGAACTACTGGTGAATAATTTTGAATTCTTTCGTTTTCTATGCATTTCCGTTTTATTTTTTATTATACTACAAATTAAAGCAACAACTGTAAAAGAGCTATTTTGTGCAATCTCTTCTTTTACGGTAGGCATGATTGCATAGATGAGTAGAAGAGATTGCACCTAATTTTAACTACAATTAAATCGTTAACAATCACTTAAGTGACATTGTTGTAAAGTTTTTGTTAACGAGTATTAGGAGTGAATATTTCAAATGAATAATTAAAAAGAAAATCAGAAAAAAAAAAAAAAAAAAGAATTAAAATATTTCATAAAAAAAAAATAATGAAGAATTAGAAAAAAAAAATATATGATTACAAAATAATATCAAGTTACTAGATAACGCGTTTAACTTAAAATTTGTACATTTCCTTTTCAGTTTGAATAGTTTCTTGTTGGATAACCTATTCGGTCGATGTACAGGTCAGCAATTGTTACACTTATTTTTGTAAATGGAGAAGCTTTCGTGCAACCACCTATCAATAGATAGCCCATACGAAACGGATTGCACACCGTTTGTGCAATGCATTTCCCAGCCAAAAATCCGGCAAACACATCGTGTGTCCAACGATATACAGTCGCCAGAAGTATTCTTCGAGCAACTCCACCCCGTCAGAATTTTTCACGATTCGATTCAGTTGTCGGTTTGAATAATAAATATTTAGAATTTAAATATATTATTTAAATATTTTATTTTAATAATAAAATATTTATTATTTAAATATTTTATTTTTAATAATAAAATATTTATTATTTGTTTATCGAATCGTTAAAAATATATTATTTGTTTATCGAATCGTTAAAAAAATATATTCAATATTGGTACAGCATTCATTTAAAAAACGTCCTTATTCAATATTGTAAATTGAAGGTTGATGCTAGAAGACAGAATGAAGGAATGAGTACGGCTATTTATAAAGAATGAATCCAAGTCAATCAACCAATCAACCAACCTTGAAAAAAAAAAAAAAAAAAAAAAAAAATTTTTTTTTTTTTTTTTTTCAAGGTTGGTTGATTGGTTCATTTAAAAAAATAATCCTTATTCAATATTTCTATCTCAAAGACATTAGCTATCTCAGATTCAAAGGCATCGTTTCAATATTGAAATATTACTATTATCTCTCTCCAATTCAAAGTCTCAATTTATAAACATCCAATATTGGCACTCTATCTATCGCAAAAAAATGGGCCGAACGAAGCGTCAAAGACAGAAATCTGCCATGAGACGCTTCGTTCGGCCCATTTTTTTGCCCCCTCCAGATTTAAGGCATCAGTTTGTACCATCTAGATCGATCCCCCACAAAGACTTTGATTTTGGACGGAGGGGTGTCTGTCCAAGAAATAGTCTCAAATCTATCTTCGTGGAGGCGAGGGTCGTCATCGTGGTCCCCATCGAAGAACAGCATGGTTCTCTCTATGAAATCTTTTAAGAATTCATTTATGCATGTGTCAGAGTCCCTCACGATCCGAATTCGGATGGCTTTATGGATGCATGAGGTGGGTACTATGGGGTCTAGAATCTGGATTTTAGAGGATGTCAGCATGGCCTCGAATCCCAACGACGACAGGGCATCTCCAAAATGTATCTCGTCGACTGGATACACCCAGGTATTGGCTAGAGAGATAGGTAGCCTGACCCTCCTGTAAACGAGATCGCACACCTTCAGCCTGGTCGTTTTTTTCACATAGGATCGACCCATCAGCTTGGCCACATCAGAGGCCCTGACGAACAAAAGTCCATCCGCAGAGACTACGAATAGGATTTTAGCGTCAAGCTGTGGATGTTCAATAGTAAATAGCATGACTTATTGCAACAGAAGTCAAAATGATGCAGGCTCTTAGAGGCAGCTCGTATATATACCCGAGTCGTGACCTCGTTTTATCAGGCTTTACTAAGAAAACAGGATGTATCAGCTGTTTTTTGAGGATGCGATAAAATCTGTCCTTCTAGAACGATAAAATTATTTATATAATTAGTTTAAACGGGATCTTGCATAAGCTACCGATAGCATGAGGATGTGCGTCACAGTATGTAGATAAGATATTTACTTGGAATTTAGATAGAACTAAAGATTACTGCTAGTATATATACAGGCTGCTGGACGAGACATTTCATTCTGAGCTACTGCTTACTGTTTGATACTTTCCAAAATGATCTTCCAAATTCTATCTGATGAACTGAATGTTAAATTGACATGCTTTTTGTCATTTGACAACCAAATTTTTATCAAAGGCCGAGACGTGGCCTATTACATGGGGCATGAAAACCCCAGTAGAGTGGTGAACTTGTGCCATATAACGGTAACGGACATTGCTCCTGAGGGCTTGAAACTACCCCCGTCTCTAGCCAAGACATGCGTCTTTGGACTAGAGGATGCAAAAATATTGATGGATATGCATCCAGGAGAGTTTGATTCCCTATTTCAGGGGCCGATTGAAATTCTTACGCCCATCGAATGCAGCTTAAACCTGAGGCGGCCTGTCCAGGTTAAGCTCGGAGCCATAACCTCATCCAATGCCACAATGGAGAGTTTCTTGGCTGATTTAAAGAATGTCATGGAGGAGTACCTGGCAACGGTACCCATGGACACCTATGTATTCGGCGAACGATATGGGGACTTGGAGCTAGGCTATTTCCCCCGAAAAATAAAAGTTTTGGTGGGAAACAAGCCCTACTTCTATAAATCCTCGTCTTAAGATCAGGACGAGGTGCAAAAAAATGGGTCGAGCGAAGCCTCTCATGACATAAGTCATTGAGGCTTCGCTCGGCCCATTTTTTTGCGATAGATAGAGTGCCAACATTGGATGCGTACCGATTTGAACTTGTAATTTTCAAGGGATATGGCTTAGCTATAAGATAATCTTGATAAAATATCTATAGCTAAATTTAAGGGATCTGTATTTAAAAATTTAATTTTTTCATTTAAAATTTACTGTGTAAAATTTAAAATTTTTAAAGACTAAGTGTGGCAGTCATTATAATTCTAATTTTTCAAGGGATATGGCTTAGCTATAAGATAAATATGAAACTTGGTCGATAGCTAAATTTAAGGGATCTGAATTTAAAAATTTAATTTTTTTCGTTTAAAATTTATATGTAAAATTTAAAATTTTTAAAGACTAAGTGTAGCCAAGCCAACATTGAAAGCGTACCGATTGTAATTTTCAAGGGATATGGCTTAGCTATAAGATAAATATGAATCTTGGTAAAATATATAGATTCAATAGCTAAATTTAAGGGATCTGAGTTTAAAAATTTAATTTTTTCATTTAAAATTTACATTTTTTATGTAAAATTTAAAATTTTTAAAGGTTAAGTGTAGCCAAGCCAGTTATTATGATCTATAAAAAGATTTTCGAGAAACTATTGACAGGATGCTTGATAAGCGGCTTCGATTAAAATTACAATCAGATCTCTATAAAAAGATTTTTCGAGAAGTGTTGACAGGATATTATGTAAGCCTTTCCTCAGGATGCCCGGTTACAATCAGATCGATAAAAATTGCTCAAGAGACAGGATATTATGCAAGCCTTTCCTCTTGATAAGCGGTTCTTAGAAAATTACTATCAGAT
This sequence comes from Salticus scenicus, assembly GCA_963930645.1. Lineage (NCBI taxonomy): Eukaryota > Metazoa > Arthropoda > Arachnida > Araneae > Salticidae > Salticus > Salticus scenicus. Next base: position 134,435,987 of record OZ005653.1, on the reverse strand, counting down.
CCTGTCCGGGTATATATACGAGTGTCCAGCGAGAGCTCTTCAATTGCTAGTCGATCTCTCTACTAGCTGCTTAGATTCATTAGCTCTCTGTCAGTCATGTTTTTCCATGTAAAAAATTATGCTTATGGCGTTGCCTTTAAATGCTTAATGGCCACTGATGGCACCCTGTTTGTCCGGGCTGAGGACCTGGCTATTTATTCGAGGCACCCTCTAAATCTTCATTTTGCCGAAAAATATGCAGGCCTCACCGTCCGAGACGTAATGGACCCTAAGATCTATTTACCTAAATGGCTCGCTAAGACGAGAATCTTCTCCATTAGCGAAGCCAAACATCATTTGAAAGGGTTCATGGGCGAACAGGAATTTGATGAAATGTTCGACGGTTCGGCCATGGTGAAATACCAGGCTAACATGAAGCTTAGCTTCGAGAAAGCCATAGGTGTTCGATTTGTAGAAAGGTCCCATACCAAGTTCGAAGACTTCCTTGCCACATACCAACTACAGGTGAGGAAATTTTTTGAGCTTGAATATGAGGATTATGAATTATACAAATCTCAAATGACCGGACCGTTGAAGATGACCATCAGGAGGTCATCTAATGAGCAACCCATAGAGAGCTTGTGTTAATCTTTAAAATGAGAGTAAAAAAATGGGTCGAACGAGGTGTCTCATGGCAGAATTTCTGTCTTTGACACCTCGTTCGACCCATTTTTTTGCGATAGATATAGTGCCAACATTGGACGGGTTTAATTTAAGACTTTGAGGGGCTTAATTTAAGTATTTATAAAAAAAATCTATTAAGCTAGTATTGAAGAGGTTATCAGCATAAAAAAATAATTAAGACGTTTAAGTTGAGACTTTACAATTACATGTATGAAAATATTATTAAGACTGAAAAATATATGGATGGGATTGAATTAAGTATTTTTTCAAAAATGAAGATTTAGACTTTGGGTTGACCAACTTTAGAAACATAATCTTAAAATAAAAATATTTTTGAAAACTAATCGTGGAATCGTGATTCTTATTACATATACATAGTAAAATAAGCAATTTAATTCAGTCGTTTTTTTCAAATTTAAAAAAAATTGAAAATTTTGCAAATTTGACCAACTTTAAAAACGTGATCTTAAAATAAAAATATTTTTGAAAACTAATCATGGAATCATGATTCTTATTACATATACATAGTAAAATAAGCAATTTAATTCAGTCGTTTTTTTTCAAATTTAAAAAAAATTGAAAATTTTGCAAATTTGACCAACTTTAGAAACGTGATCTTAAAATAAAAATATTTTTGAAAACTAATCGTGGAATCGTGATTCTTATTACATATACATAGTAAAATAAGCAATTTAATTCAGTCGTTTTTTTTCAAATTTAAAAAAAATTGAAAATTTTGACAGAGGTGATGACACATCAGCAAATTTAGATAAACTGTTACTTTAGCATGATATATATATAGGCTAGCTAGAGTCAATCAATCAATCAACCAACCTTGAAAAAAAAAAAAAAAAAAAAAAAAAAAATGTTTTTTTTTTTTTTTTTTTTTCAAGGTTGGTTGGTTGATATATATTTATAATGCTAATTGAATTAAGTATATTTTCAAAAATGAAGATTTAGACTTTGAGTTGACTATTGCAAATTCAACCAACTTTAGAAACGTGATCTTAAAATAAAAATATTTTTGAAAACTAATCGTGGAATCATGATTCTTATTACATATACATAGTAAAATAAGCAATTTAATTACTTTTCAGTCGTTTTTTTTCAAATTTAAAAAAAATTGAAAATTTTGCAAATTCGACCAACTTTAGAAACGTAATCTTAAAATAAAAATATTTTTGAAAACTAATCGTGGAATCGTGATTCTTATTACATATACATAGTAAAATAAGCAATTTAATTACTTTTCAGTCGTTTTTTTTTCAAATTTAAAAAAAAATTGAAAATTCGACCAACTTTAGAAACGTAATCTTAAAATAAAAATATTTTTGAAAACTAATCGTGGAATCGTGATTCTTATTACGTATACATAGTAAAATAAGCAATTTAATTACTTTTCAGTCGTTTTTTTTCAAATTTAAAAAAAAATGAAAATTTTGCAAATTTGGCCAACTTTAGAAACGTAATCTTAAAATAAAAATATTTTTGAAAACTAATCGTGGAATCGTGATTCTTATTACATATACATAGTAAAATAAGCAATTTAATTACTTTTCAGTCGTTTTTTTTTCAAATTAAAAAACAATTGAAAATTTTGACAGAGGTGGTGGCACATCAGCAAATTTAGATAAACTGTTACTTTAGCATGATATATATAGGCTAGCTAGAGTCAATCAATCAATCAACCAACCTTGAAAAAAAAAAAAAAAAAAATTTTTTTTTTTTTTTTTTTTTTTTTTTTTTAAGGTTGGTTGATTGACTCTAGCTAACCTATATATATTATGCTAAAGTATATACATTATCATTGTCCAGCAATGCTTATCTGTTTCAGCGTCTATAAAAATCTTTACTGCATCCTGTTTTCATAGCAAATGAGTTATACAATATCCTGTTTCCGCGACATCTATAATAAGCCTTATCTCATCCTGTTCTCGTAGAAACTGACTTATGCAATATCCTGCATCCTGTCTTCAGATTGGCAATATCCTGTTTCATCTAAAATAAGCCTTATCTCATCCTGTTTTCGTAGAAACTGACTTATGCAATATCCTGTCTTCAGATTATACTAATTAAATTAAGTATATTTTCAAAAATGAAGATTTAGACTTTGAGTTGACTATTGCAAATTCGACCAACTTTAGAAACGTAATCTTAAAATAAAAATATTTTTGAAAACCAATCGTGGAATCGTAATTCTTATTACATATACATAGTAAAATAAGCAATTTAATTCAGTCGTTTTTTTCAAATTTAAAAAAAATGAAAATTTTGCAAATTTGACCAACTTTAGAAACGTAATCTTAAAATAAAAATATTTTTGAAAACTAATCGTGAAATCGTGATTCTTATTACATATACATAGTAAAATAAGCAATTTAATTCAGTCGTTTTTTTTTCAAATTAAAAAAAAATGAAAATTTTGAGAGGTGATGGTACATCAGCAAATTTAGATAAACTGTTACTTTAGCATGATATATATATAGGCTAGCTAGAGTCAATCAATCAATCAACCAACCTTTGAAAAAAAAAAAAAAATTTTTTTTTTTTTTTTTTTCTAAGGTTGGTTGATTGGTTGATTGACTCAAAGATTTTTTTCACAGTTGGTAGTTTAACATAATTAAACTATCTCTCTACGAGCCAGCTTGACGGTCAACTCATACGCTCTGTCTTTTTCATCAACTACATAGTCTTTCTCTATTTCCTCAAACTTTCTCTTAACCGTAGCAGTCAATTCTTGAAGCATGTCGCCCGATTTGACAGACCATATACCTTCAGCTCTCACACGCATGGAAAAGTTGCTAGGTTTCTCTTCTTCAGTATCTCCATACCTGGATTCTACCGACGGGGGTGCGTAGATATTCGTATGTTGTTCGCAGACTGCCCTCGAGTATTCGTAATACCCTTTAAGCCAATCTTGTAAATTCATCTCGCCTTCGTTTCGAACTGTGATTTCAAAGGCCATCCTTCTGCTGAACGGTATAATGCTGGGATACGTAGAGGTTACCCGGCCATCGGTCCACAGTTTCTGGATACGGCAGATTTCCTCGATAGGCATTCGGTGCGTCTTCACAAGTACGTGCAGCATATCGTTGAAATCAAACACGCGCCTGGAACTCATGTTCAAGCGTTGTGCATTGGGATATAGATTAGCCAGATCCTTGTTGGAATATCGATGTGCAAAGTTGTAAGGTGACGCGTAGCCTAGATATTTGCCAACATCGACGGCTATGAAATAAACATCTCTACCAACAGTAGCGGCGATGAGTGCAGGTTTGGTATCAAAACAAATTTTCAGATACATGATTGCGCTATGATCTTTCAATGGCAACTAGAATGGACAGAATGATGGTAGCTTGAGTACGGAACCACTATTTATATAGAATATCCATGAGTGGGCGTGGCATGTAAAAAAAAAAAAAAAAAAAAATATTTTTTTTTTTTTTTTTTTTTTTTTCAAGTTAGTTGTTTATTTAGTTATCATCTTTGACCCAGAAAACTTCTTTATAAGCTTATCCGCCTCGTTTTCAATCTCTGTACGAATCGAGTCCAAGTCATAGCTGCAGCCCTCGTCCTTTTCATAGACTGAAATTATATCTCTTAGCGAATCGCTCACCATTTCTTCTTTGATTTTTTCAAAGTCTTCGCCGATTTTGGAGTACGCAGATAGGTATCTATTATAATTTACATAATTTTTGATCTTGTACTTATTGAGAGCTTGTTCGTTGAACTGCTTACGCTTAACCTTAAAAATGTTCCTAGAGCGTGGAGATTCTTCAGCGTCGGCCTTCATGACGAATCCTTCTAGCGGACACTCTGCATAAGCGCTGGGATACGTTTCAACTTTTTCGTACAGATCCCCTATCGTTTGGTAATCTAAATCTAAGATGGGTACGTGGGGTAGCTTCACTCGCTGGAAAATGTTCACGGCTTCGCTATACTTCATAAACGTATCTGAATCCAGTTGGTAGATGTCGAAGGCTCGAAAAAAGACAGTATTGCTACCGAATACGGCTTCGGATTCAAAATCACGATAGGTTATTCTCTTCATGTGGCTTCCGAATACTTCTCCATAAATGATAAAATTGTCATGTAAAATGTCTTTGATAAGCCGTACCTTTTCCGACAGCGGTTCCAAGATTGCGTTCAAGTTAAAAAGGCGTGTCTTTTCATCTAGCACAACGTTTCTAGATTGTATCCTGAACGTATTCTTCACGTAACCAATACCGATATTAGAGCCATCCAATTTTTCGGTAGCTATTAAAGGTATGCCCGAATAAATTTGGCTTGTGATCTCGTGGTACTTGATAAGGGCCATCGAAAATAGATTAGAAACAGAACGGTCAGACTAGAAAATATCTAATAAGCTATTTCAATGAGTATGAAGACAGAATGAATGTAGCTTGAGTACGGAGCCGCTATTTATACTAAATATAAATCAACTAATCAACCAACCAACTGAAAAAAAAAAAAAAAAAAAAAAAAAAAAAATTTTTTTTTTTTTTTCAAGGTTGGTTGGTTGGTTTCTAAAGTTATATTTCTAAAGTTATATTTCTAAGTTGGCGGCTATAGTTATATTTCTAAGTTGGCCGTTAAAGCTATATTTCTCAGTTGGCTGCTAAAGCTATATTTCTTTAGCTAATCATTGTAGATGGCGCTACAGTCTATATATATAGTATATATATAGTATATCTATTAGGGTGGGTGGGAGTGGAATTTATTTCTTCTACTGTACGGTCATGCATAAACTCGCTCCTGACCCGCTTCCTTTAAAATAGGATGCGTAATTTATACAATATTGGCTTTGAAAACAAGACTTTTGTCTGACAAATGACAAGATATTGCAGGTTTTCATGAAATCAGAATAGATCATAGGCTTTTATAGAAAAATCTAACTCTCTAGTCTTGCTGAAAACCCATTACGAGACATAGTGACTAGACGACCGTTGCTGGCGAGACACAATGAGCGTGTAGTCATGTTAGCGATACTATATATAGAGAATGTAATCAACCAATCAACCAACCTTGAAAAAAAAAAAAAAAAAAAAAAAAATTTTTTTTTTTTTTTTGTTTTTTTTTTTTTTTCAAGGTTGGTTGGTTGGTTGATTACATTCTCTATATATAGTATCGCTGACGTGCCACTTCATCAGTCTATCTCAATCTTTGCCAGTCTAATCTGTTTCAAAGGCTGGATATTATGTAACCCATTTCTTCATAAACAGGACGCGATAAACCTCGCCGATAGCAACAGGACATCCTCTCTAAGCGATAATCTAAAAGGTCATCCGGTCGAGCCTTATCAGATGTTATGCATCCGCTCGCCAGAGTATAAATACCGGCCTCTCGCCTCAGCTTATTCATTCTGACCCTCTGCTTTTTGAAATGGCCACTCTTTCCTTTGACTCTCTGACGGATGAACGAGTTGATTGCGACTATGTCATAATACCAAATTGGCAAGTATTGAACACCCCTCGTGTATCTTGTGAGCTAATATGTAATTATGATCGTTCTATGAATATGCCAGCTCCAGCTATCATTCCCAAACCTAAGCCAGCTCCCACACCTAAACCGGCTCCAGCTATCATTCCTACACCTAAGCCAGCTCCAGCTATCATTCCCACACCTAAGCCAGCTCCAGCTATCATTCAAAAACCAGCACCAGTACTTAAACCAGATCCAGTTCTCATTCCCAAACCGGCACCTAAGCCTGATCCAGTTCTCATTCAAAAACCAGCACTTAAACCAACCCCAGCTCTCATTTCCACACCTGATCCAGTTCAAATTTCAATACCCATGTCAGAGATGATGTATTTTAAAGTACCAACGCTATTAAGCCCGCTACCGGAATCTCCAGAGTCCAAAGTAACAACTTATCGTGCCTGGAAGCCTCCACCGAAGATAGATTTCGTGGTACGGCCTAAGTTAAAAACTGCTGGCTTTGAAGATCCTAGAATTCGAAGACGGCAGGGCATAGTCGTTCTCAAGTCGGACGTCGATCTGAGAGATGGCAAATGTTACAGCTTCATACAAACAGAGGTCAGGAAAAATTACTGTTGGGTTTAAGCCCAAACGATTTATAAAAAAATCGGGTCGAACGAAGTGTCTCATGGCAGATTACTGTCTTTGACACTTCGTTCGACCCGTTTTTTTTGTAACAATTATATTGCCAATATTGGATGCGTTTAAGATTTTGACTTAAGATTTTTGACTTAAGAATTTGAATGGATATTTTTATAACTGAAGTCTTGGAGATATATATTTTTATCCAACTTAAAACAGTTTGGCAAAACAATATTATTTTCAAATCAAAAACTATAAAATTGAAATGATAAACTTTGAAAAAATTGCAAAGTCCAAAAAAAAAATAGTATCTTGAAAAAATTATAGAAATCGGCCAAAGACACTTTAACATGATATATATAGGTTAGCTAGAGTCAATCAACCAATCAACCAACCTTGAAAAAAAAAAAAAAAAAAAAAAATTTTTTTTTTTTTTTTTTTTTTTTTCAAGGTTGGTTGATTGGTTGATTGACTCTAGCTAACCTATATATATCATGTTAAAGTGTATACACTATCATTGTCCAGCAATGCTTATCTGCGTCTATAAAAATCTTTACTGCATCCTGTTTCATAGCAAATGAGTTATACAATATCCTGTTTCCGCGTTTAGCGACATCTATAAATAGCTCATCCTGTTTTCGTAGAAACTGACTTATGCAATATCCTGTCTTCAGATTGACAATATCCTGTTTCCGCGTCCAGCGACTCTATAATAAGCCTTATCTTATCCTGTTTTCGTAGAAACTTACTTATGCAATATCCTGCATCCTGTCTTCAGATTGACTATATAAGCTCTGACATTTGATCGAATAGCCATTCTCTCTTCGGAGCTTTGAACTACCAATATGTATAAAAATCAATGCTCTCTGAAGAAGCTTAAAGCGGTAAACTCGCTACGAAACCGTTTTGGGGTTATCGAACTGTTTCCCAAAAACCTTTCGCCTACTGTTAAAAAATTGGAAGAGTATCCACACTTCCAAACCATGATCGGTGAAGGCAAGATTTGTGTATTCTGTCTATACATGACGTCCGATTTGAAGATTGAATTCAAAAAACGTACTCTGACGGACAAGATAACGAATACAATCCCAGCCATAGGCAGAGAGGCCAAGACAAACTATCCGCTGAGACCTCAGGAGATTAAATGGAGCACTCTGATGAACCGATATAAAAGACCCCCCAGCGAAGCCAACAGAACCAACGCCGACGTGAGAATTGGTTTCAAGTGCCCCAACAATCAGTTTCTTGTAAAGTCCTATTTTACGTTTGGTCAGCGAACCGTCGGACAAGGATGCGCCCATATCATACAGACTTTGAACGTGCCATTCCTGTTCTTTGTGAGGCGTCCTGGCGAGACACGAGTAAAACCGGACAACAGATACTTTGCTGGCGACAAGCTCCATTACTACGACCGTTTCATATTGATTGCCGACTCCAGTTACAAGGTGCCTGCTGGGACCACATACATTCTGTTTACAACTCAAAAAAACTTTTTCAGTTTGGACATTGTGCCAGAGAATTTAGAGTTGGGCTTCGAAACCAAAAATCCTTTGGTAGAACGCATAACAAAAATAGATGGTATGTACGACATATCCGTACCAACGCCCATGATACAGCATATAGATGATGAAGACGACTCCCCCGTGGAAATGAGTACTGAAGTCGCTAGAATAACATCTAAATATTTTGATAAGCCAACGTCTCCAATCTCAGAGCCATCCCAAGAGCCAGAAATCTATTTTCCGGAGTCATCCCAAGAGTCGTCCCAAGAGCCAGAGCCAGAGATCTATTTTCCTGTGGACAGAAGAACAATAGTCATAACAACAAACTTTGCAGCCCAATACAAGTCTCTGACTTTTAAAGACTGGAAAAACTTGACAGATCGCCCCGACAATAACTTTGTACGCCCCTACGGACCAGATCTACCTGGACTTGACATGAGAATTAAATCGGTAAAACGGAAGGCTGAAACAATTCCCAAGAGTGCCAAGAAACATAAGCCATCTTTCAAGGAGGCGGCCACAAATACAGAGCCAGTGTTTAAATGCCCACCTGAGCCAGTTTTTAAACGTCCCATTGAAAGTCCTGAGATATGTCCCGTTGAAGATCCTGAATCCATTGAAAGTCCTGAACCCATTGAAAATCCTGAGATATGTCCAGAGCCCGTTGAAGATCCTGAATCCATTGAAAGTCCTGAGATATGCCCCATTGAAAATCCTGAGATATGTCCAGAGCCCGTTGAAGATCGTGAACCCATTGAAAATCCTGATCCTATTGAAAATCCAGAATATTTTTATGGATGGCCTACTATTGAAAGCTCAGAGGTGCAAACTGAACTGGATGAGCTTGATAATATTCTATGCACGCCTTTATCCATGCCAGCGGATACGCTAGACTCGTTGATGGATGACCTTATGACGCCATCAACTATACAGTATACGATGGAACCGCTGGAGACTCAGTTCAAAGTGCCAGGATTTGAACTGCCAGATTTTATGTAACTATAAAAATATGTAAAATTTAAAAAATTTGGGTCAAACGAGGCTTCCTCATGTTTAGATTTGTCATTATGACTTATCTTTACGATGGAAGCCTCGTTTGACCCATTTTTTTTAAATCAAAATGCTACCAATATTGGTACTGTAAAAAAAAATAACTTGTAAAAATTATTAGAACAATAAAAAAATATTTAAAAAAATTGGGACAAACGGGGCTTCCTCATGTTTAGATTTGTCAGTATGACTTATCTTTACAATGGAAGCCTCGTTTGACCCATTTTTTTTAAATCAAAATGTTACCAATATTGGATTTGTAAAAAAATAACTTGTAAATTTTATCAGATTAATTAGAAAGTGACACATGACAATACTTTATAAAAGTCCATCTAAGTCACATTAAAATCAACCAACCAACCTTTAAAAAAAAAAAAAAAAAAAAAAAAAAAAAAAAAAAAATTTTTTTTTTTTTTTTTTTTTTTTTTTTTTTTTTTTCAAGGTTGGTTGGTTGGTTGATATATATTTGTTTCCTCGTTCATCACTTTTCATTTATCAAGATTAACTTTTCAATTTAATCCTAGCATGTTTTTATCCAAAGCCTAAGTTTCAAAGCCTCATTTTAAATGAAACCTGTTAAGTTTGATCATGTCTATCTTAAACGTGGATTGCTTGGCCATCCAAGAGGCCTTCATGAAAATTAAAACTATAACAAATCGTAGCAATTAGATGTTTGAACTGACCCTTTAAAATTTATCTAAGCCATAGTAGCCTTTCAATTTTGACCGGTTAAACGTGGATTAGCTATGCAAGAGGACATGATAAAACTGAGTCCTGTATCTGAAACAGGTGCCATGTCAAACGAAGACATGGCAATTGAAAACGGGGCATTGCTTAGCAGGTAAAATTGAAACGGGCTGGGCTAGTCAGGATAAACGTAACCATTGAACTCTGGGCCATGCTTAGCAGTAGCAACCCATACTGTAAAAATAATATTTACGAGATGTAATGGCAAAGCGACAATTGAAAAGCTTAAAAGTAGCGGCCCTGGGTCCAGTCTATGGCATCATTTTAAAAGAAACCATTGAGCCATCCAAGATAGAATCGGTTTACTGAACAAATCTATAGGTGAAAGACGTAGAGAGCCCATATTGTAAAAATTTAAAATTATAAAATTCAAAAGTGGATATGGGTTAAGTTTCAAAGTCACATGACCACTCTTAAAATAAAACCAACCAACCAACCTTGAAAAAAAAAAAAAAAAAAATATATTTTTTTTTTTTTTTTTTTTTTTTTTTTTTAAGGTTGGTTGGTTTTATTTTAAGAGTGGTCATGTGACTAGTAAATATCATCGGATCAAAAAGTGATATAACCGAGATTAATTTCGGTGCTAAAAAGAAGAACCCAAATTGTCTTCCCAACTGGCTGAACCCAGATTAGGTATTTTTTAGCTTAAAATCTTAGCTGATCTGAGTTTGGTCGTTGGTAAAAAATATCAGCGGATTTTTCTAAGGCCCAAATGAAATTTTTTCAAACTAAATCTGGCAGACTAGAATTTTATTAAGAATCTGAGTTACACAACGAGAAGCACTTTGGGGTAGTATTTGACTCTATGACGTCACGACAAGATTTTTACTGAGTCGATACACTGAGTCGATACACAAGTCACATGCGCGAGTGTATATTCTTCAAATTGGGATGTAGCGTATATATATCTCTTCAAATTGCCAATAAAAAAGACACAATGACTGTTTGGGCGCCATCATTTATATAGAGACGAACCAACCTACTATGGCATAGCTGGACAATGATAGTGTAAATACTTTAGCACGATATATATATAGGTTGGCTAGAGGCAATAAGCCAACCTTGAAAAAAAAAAAAAAAAAAAAAAAAAAAAAAAAAAAATTTTTTTTTTTTTTTTTTTTTTTTAAGTGGGTGTGGCCTCACTTATCAATGCCTATATATACTGTCCCAAATTTAGTCTTGCCATTCACCATGCCTGCCCGTCCCAATTTGAAGAGATATGCAAACGCTCTCCTACGCGACAGAACTCCGTTTTCATGTCCACGCTGCAACGTTCTCGTCTTGCCCAAAGATTATGAAAGGCATTGTAAGAATGAAATCGGCTTGAACCCCCGAAGATGCTGCGTTTGGTGCGAGGGCCGATACACATTCGTAAGCGGGGGTAAGAACGGTGCCGCTGATCATTTGCTGGAATGCTTTAGAAATTTTAGATTTAGTATGCCTGAACCTGAGCCTGAGCCTATTGAAGTGGATCCTGCTGATGAGTACGAATTTTTCGATTTCAGCCCAATGTGCGCAAAAGAAGATTTTTTCGATCATACGCGTTTCTTAATGGACGACTGGGCCTACGAACCCGTCTGGCCTATCGAGTTAGAGCCTCCACCCGTACCGTTTCAAGACGAAACGCTAAACTTAGCCGCCTCTTGCGTGCTGAAATATCTTGAAGGCAACCTGGCGTTCATCCACGTCATGGTGCGAGCCGTAGCCTATAGGGATTTTATAAGATCCATGGATAGAGACGACGGCTTGACCCAAACCTTGCCATTTTCATGTTGGTGCGATGGCGGGAAGGAACCCAATCCCAAATTCAGGCAGCATAGGCACATGGTCGTGGTAACTCATTCAGAAGATCATTTTCACAAGAACGTGTGGGGTAGGATCAGGCCCGACGAGCGACCGTATGTCGGTTACAGATGCCTGAAAAGTAAATCCATAGAGACCGCCTGGCATTTGGTTAATACGCTGGGATATCTCAGCCGCCGCCAATCCAGCTGTAATTTTTCGTTCGAAGACCGTAAAGGGGTAGGTAACATGAACCATTTTTACATTCAAGAGACGCTGCCCAAAGATTACAGGCTGGTCCTGGTTACGCTCTGGAACGGAGGCATCCTGAAACTCATAACCCAGAACTATGCCAACATACTTCCCGATAAATTGCTCAAAGTTCCAATGGCATTCATCAACGGAAAATATCAAATCAAAATCAAACATTTGCCAGACATAAAATTGAACCTGGTACTGCCCGTATCGAGAACTTTCAAGTCGGCTAGCAGGCGTACCCAATACTTCTTGCATCTGAACAACGGACAAAAGATGTTTTTTACGCCGGGCATGCAGACCGAACAAGATTACAAGATGTTTTACGAAGTCGTGAAAGAAGATTATTGGGAACCCAGCAGGCTTCAACAGATGTGCATTCAATGCGTGATGCCCGTATTGGGACAATGCAAAGGGATAGAGGCCGAAATGAAAAAAATGAAAGAGAGTTACGAAAATAATATCAGGGAACTGAGAGAAATGCTGCAAATCCAAAAATTGGAATATTTGGAAATTATTTATAATTTACACGTGAACGAAATTGCTAGCCTGAAAGAGGCAATGGAAAGGCTGAAAGCAGAAATGACTATCTTGAAAACTGAAAATGATAGTTTGAAAGCTGAAAATGATAGTTTGAAACACAGATTGTCCAAGTACGAAGAAATTTAAACAGTGTATCGACTCAGTGTATCGACTCAGTTCATGGGGGTCAATAACCTCTTCGTTCGGGGTCAAGGTCAAAATCTCTAAGAAGTCTAACGAAAACCAGAGGATCTGAAGCTTGGACGAGCCCAAAACGTAGTACCGAGACAGATCTGACTTTAAAGGAAACGCTCTATTTTTCTAAATCAAAGTGGCTCCCCCAAAGTGCTTCTCGTTGTGTAACTCAGATTCTTAATAAAATTCTAGTCTGCCAGATTTAGTTTGAAAAAATTTCATTTGGGCCTTAGAAAAATCCGCTGATATTTTTTACCAACGACCAAACTCAGATCAGCTAAGATTTTAAGCTAAAAAATACCTAATCTGGGTTCAGCCAGTTGGGAAGACAATTTGGGTTCTTCTTTTTAGCACCGAAATTAATCTCGGTTATATCACTTTTTGATCCGATGATATTTACTAGTCACATGACCACTCTTAACATAAAACCAACCAACCTTAAAAAAAAAAAAAAAAAAAAATATATATATTTTTTTTTTTTTTTTTTTTTTTTTTTCAAGGTTGGTTGGTTGGTTTTATTTTAAGAGTGGTCATGTAACTTTGAAACTTAACCCATATCCACTTTTGAATTTTATAATTTTAAATTTTTACAATATGGGCTCTCTACGTCTTTCACCTATAGATTTGTTCAGTAAACCGATTCTATCTTGGATGGCTCAATGGTTTCTTTTAAAATGATGCCATAGACTGGACCCAGGGCCGCTACTTTTAAGCTTTTCAATTGTCGCTTTGCCATTACATCTCGTAAATATTATTTTTACAGTATGGGTTGCTACTGCTAAGCATGGCCCAGAGTTCAATGGTTACGTTTATCCTGACTAGCCCAGCCCGTTTCAATTTTACCTGCTAAGCAATGCCCCGTTTTCAATTGCCATGTCTTCGTTTGACATGGCACCTGTTTCAGATACAGGACTCAGTTTTATCATGTCCTCTTGCATAGCTAATCCACGTTTAACCGGTCAAAATTGAAAGGCTACTATGGCTTAGATAAATTTTAAAGGGTCAGTTCAAACATCTAATTGCTACGATTTGTTATAGTTTTAATTTTCATGAAGGCCTCTTGGATGGCCAAGCAATCCACGTTTAAGATAGACATGATCAAACTTAACAGGTTTCATTTAAAATGAGGCTTTGAAACTTAGGCTTTGGATAAAAACATGCTAGGATTAAATTGAAAAGTTAATCTTGATAAATGAAAAGTGATGAACGAGGAAACAAATATATATCAACCAACCAACCAACCTTGAAAAAAAAAAAAAAAAAAAAAAAATATTTTTTTTTTTTTTTTTTTTTTTTTTTTAAAGGTTGGTTGGTTGATTTTAATGTGACTTAGATGGACTTTTATAAAGTATTGTCATGTGTCACTTTCTAATTAATCTGATAAAATTTACAAGTTATTTTTTTACAAATCCAATATTGGTAACATTTTGATTTAAAAAAAATGGGTCAAACGAGGCTTCCATTGTAAAGATAAGTCATACTGACAAATCTAAACATGAGGAAGCCCCGTTTGACCCAATTTTTTTAAATATTTTTTTATTGTTCTAATAATTTTTACAAGTTATTTTTTTTTACAGTACCAATATTGGTAGCATTTTGATTTAAAAAAAATGGGTCAAACGAGGCTTCCATCGTAAAGATAAGTCATAATGACAAATCTAAACATGAGGAAGCCTCGTTTGACCCAAATTTTTTAAATTTTACATATTTTTATAGTTACATAAAATCTGGCAGTTCAAATCCTGGCACTTTGAACTGAGTCTCCAGCGGTTCCATCGTATACTGTATAGTTGATGGCGTCATAAGATCATCCATCAACGAGTCTAGCGTATCCGCTGGCATGGATAAAGGCGTGCATAGAATATTATCAAGCTCATCCAGTTCAGTTTGCACCTCTGAGCTTTCAATAGTAGGCCATCCATAAAAATATTCTGGATTTTCAATAGGATCAGGATTTTCAATGGGTTCACGATCTTCAACGGGCTCTGGACATATCTCAGGATTTTCAATGGGGCATATCTCAGGACTTTCAATGGATTCAGGATCTTCAACGGGCTCTGGACATATCTCAGGATTTTCAATGGGTTCAGGACTTTCAATGGATTCAGGATCTTCAACGGGACATATCTCAGGACTTTCAATGGGACGTTTAAAAACTGGCTCAGGTGGGCATTTAAACACTGGCTCTGTATTTGTGGCCGCCTCCTTGAAAGATGGCTTATGTTTCTTGGCACTCTTGGGAATTGTTTCAGCCTTCCGTTTTACCGATTTAATTCTCATGTCAAGTCCAGGTAGATCTGGTCCGTAGGGGTGTACAAAGTTATTGTCGGGGCGATCTGTCAAGTTTTTCCAGTCTTTAAAAGTCAGAGACTTGTATTGGGCTGCAAAGTTTGTTGTTATGACTATTGTTCTTCTGTCCACAGGAAAATAGATCTCTGGCTCTGGCTCTTGAGACGACTCTTGGGATGACTCCGGAAAATAGATTTCTGGCTCTTGGGATGGCTCTGAGATTGGAGACGTTGGCTTATCAAAATATTTAGATGTTATTCTAGCGACTTCAGTACTCATTTCCACGGGGGAGTCGTCTTCATCATCTATATGCTGTATCATGGGCGTTGGTACGGATATGTCGTACATACCATCTATTTTTGTTATGCGTTCTACCAAAGGATTTTTGGTTTCGAAGCCCAACTCTAAATTCTCTGGCACAATGTCCAAACTGAAAAAGTTTTTTTGAGTTGTAAACAGAATGTATGTGGTCCCAGCAGGCACCTTGTAACTGGAGTCGGCAATCAATATGAAACGGTCGTAGTAATGGAGCTTGTCGCCAGCAAAGTATCTGTTGTCCGGTTTTACTCGTGTCTCGCCAGGACGCCTCACAAAGAACAGGAATGGCACGTTCAAAGTCTGTATGATATGGGCGCATCCTTGTCCGACGGTTCGCTGACCAAACGTAAAATAGGACTTTACAAGAAACTGATTGTTGGGGCACTTGAAACCAATTCTCACGTCGGCGTTGGTTCTGTTGGCTTCGCTGGGGGGTCTTTTATATCGGTTCATCAGAGTGCTCCATTTAATCTCCTGAGGTCTCAGCGGATAGTTTGTCTTGGCCTCTCTGCCTATGGCTGGGATTGTATTCGTTATCTTGTCCGTCAGAGTACGTTTTTTGAATTCAATCTTCAAATCGGACGTCATGTATAGACAGAATACACAAATCTTGCCTTCACCGATCATGGTTTGGAAGTGTGGATACTCTTCCAATTTTTTAACAGTAGGCGAAAGGTTTTTGGGAAACAGTTCGATAACCCCAAAACGGTTTCGTAGCGAGTTTACCGCTTTAAGCTTCTTCAGAGAGCATTGATTTTTATACATATTGGTAGTTCAAAGCTCCGAAGAGAGAATGGCTATTCGATCAAATGTCAGAGCTTATATAGTCAATCTGAAGACAGGATGCAGGATATTGCATAAGTCAGTTTCTACGAAAACAGGATAAGATAAGGCTTATTATAGAGTCGCTGGACGCGGAAACAGGATATTGTCAATCTGAAGACAGGATATTGCATAAGTCAGTTTCTACGAAAACAGGATGAGCTATTTATAGATGTCGCTAAACGCGGAAACAGGATATTGTATAACTCATTTGCTATGAAACAGGATGCAGTAAAGATTTTTATAGACGCAGATAAGCATTGCTGGACAATGATAGTGTATACACTTTAACATGATATATATAGGTTAGCTAGAGTCAATCAACCAATCAACCAACCTTGAAAAAAAAAAATAAAATAAATATTTTTTTTTTTTTTTTTTTTTTTTTTCAAGGTTGGTTGATTGGTTGATTGACTCTAGCTAACCTATATATATCATGTTAAAGTGTCTTTGGCCGATTTCTATAATTTTTTCAAGATACTATTTTTTTTTTGGACTTTGCAATTTTTTCAAAGTTTATCATTTCAATTTTATAGTTTTTGATTTGAAAATAATATTGTTTTGCCAAACTGTTTTAAGTTGGATAAAAATATATATCTCCAAGACTTCAGTTATAAAAATATCCATTCAAATTCTTAAGTCAAAAATCTTAAGTCAAAATCTTAAACGCATCCAATATTGGCAATATAATTGTTACAAAAAAAACGGGTCGAACGAAGTGTCAAAGACAGTAATCTGCCATGAGACACTTCGTTCGACCCGATTTTTTTATAAATCGTTTGGGCTTAAACCCAACAGTAATTTTTCCTGACCTCTGTTTGTATGAAGCTGTAACATTTGCCATCTCTCAGATCGACGTCCGACTTGAGAACGACTATGCCCTGCCGTCTTCGAATTCTAGGATCTTCAAAGCCAGCAGTTTTTAACTTAGGCCGTACCACGAAATCTATCTTCGGTGGAGGCTTCCAGGCACGATAAGTTGTTACTTTGGACTCTGGAGATTCCGGTAGCGGGCTTAATAGCGTTGGTACTTTAAAATACATCATCTCTGACATGGGTATTGAAATTTGAACTGGATCAGGTGTGGAAATGAGAGCTGGGGTTGGTTTAAGTGCTGGTTTTTGAATGAGAACTGGATCAGGCTTAGGTGCCGGTTTGGGAATGAGAACTGGATCTGGTTTAAGTACTGGTGCTGGTTTTTGAATGATAGCTGGAGCTGGCTTAGGTGTGGGAATGATAGCTGGAGCTGGCTTAGGTGTAGGAATGATAGCTGGAGCCGGTTTAGGTGTGGGAGCTGGCTTAGGTTTGGGAATGATAGCTGGAGCTGGCATATTCATAGAACGATCATAATTACATATTAGCTCACAAGATACACGAGGGGTGTTCAATACTTGCCAATTTGGTATTATGACATAGTCGCAATCAACTCGTTCATCCGTCAGAGAGTCAAAGGAAAGAGTGGCCATTTCAAAAAGCAGAGGGTCAGAATGAATAAGCTGAGGCGAGAGGCCGGTATTTATACTCTGGCGAGCGGATGCATAACATCTGATAAGGCTCGACCGGATGACCTTTTAGATTATCGCTTAGAGAGGATGTCCTGTTGCTATCGGCGAGGTTTATCGCGTCCTGTTTATGAAGAAATGGGTTACATAATATCCAGCCTTTGAAACAGATTAGACTGGCAAAGATTGAGATAGACTGATGAAGTGGCACGTCAGCGATACTATATATAGAGAATGTAATCAACCAACCAACCAACCTTGAAAAAAAAAAAAAAAATTTTTTTTTTTTTTTTTTTTTTTTTTCAAGGTTGGTTGATTGGTTGATTACATTCTCTATATATAGTATCGCTAACATGACTACACGCTCATTGTGTCTCGCCAGCAACGGTCGTCTAGTCACTATGTCTCGTAATGGGTTTTCAGCAAGACTAGAGAGTTAGATTTTTCTATAAAAGCCTATGATCTATTCTGATTTCATGAAAACCTGCAATATCTTGTCATTTGTCAGACAAAAGTCTTGTTTTCAAAGCCAATATTGTATAAATTACGCATCCTATTTTAAAGGAAGTGGGTCAGGAGCGAGTTTATGCATGACCGTACAGTAGAAGAAATAAATTCCACTCCCACCCACCCTAATAGATATACTATATATATACTATATATATAGACTGTAGCGCCATCTACAATGATTAGCTAAAGAAATATAGCTTTAGCAGCCAACTGAGAAATATAGCTTTAACGGCCAACTTAGAAATATAACTATAGCCGCCAACTTAGAAATATAACTTTAGAAATATAACTTTAGAAACCAACCAACCAACCTTGAAAAAAAAAAAAAAAAAAAAAAATTTTTTTTTTTTTTTTTCAGTTGGTTGGTTGATTAGTTGATTTATATTTAGTATAAATAGCGGCTCCGTACTCAAGCTACATTCATTCTGTCTTCATACTCATTGAAATAGCTTATTAGATATTTTCTAGTCTGACCGTTCTGTTTCTAATCTATTTACGATGGCCCTTATCAAGTACCACGAGATCACAAGCCAAATTTATTCGGGCATACCTTTAATAGCTACCGAAAAATTGGATGGCTCTAATATCGGTATTGGTTACGTGAAGAATACGTTCAGGATACAATCTAGAAACGTTGTGCTAGATGAAAAGACACGCCTTTTTAACTTGAACGCAATCTTGGAACCGCTGTCGGAAAAGGTACGGCTTATCAAAGACATTTTACATGACAATTTTATCATTTATGGAGAAGTATTCGGAAGCCACATGAAGAGAATAACCTATCGTGATTTTGAATCCGAAGCCGTATTCGGTAGCAATACTGTCTTTTTTCGAGCCTTCGACATCTACCAACTGGATTCAGATACGTTTATGAAGTATAGCGAAGCCGTGAACATTTTCCAGCGAGTGAAGCTACCCCACGTACCCATCTTAGATTTAGATTACCAAACGATAGGGGATCTGTACGAAAAAGTTGAAACGTATCCCAGCGCTTATGCAGAGTGTCCGCTAGAAGGATTCGTCATGAAGGCCGACGCTGAAGAATCTCCACGCTCTAGGAACATTTTTAAGGTTAAGCGTAAGCAGTTCAACGAACAAGCTCTCAATAAGTACAAGATCAAAAATTATGTAAATTATAATAGATACCTATCTGCGTACTCCAAAATCGGCGAAGACTTTGAAAAAATCAAAGAAGAAATGGTGAGCGATTCGCTAAGAGATATAATTTCAGTCTATGAAAAGGACGAGGGCTGCAGCTATGACTTGGACTCGATTCGTACAGAGATTGAAAACGAGGCGGATAAGCTTATAAAGAAGTTTTCTGGGTCAAAGATGATAACTAAATAAACAACTAACTTGAAAAAAAAAAAAAAAAAAAAAAAAAAAAAAAAAAAAAATATTTTTTTTTTTTTTTTTTTACATACCACGCCCACTCATGGATATTCTATATAAATAGTGGTTCCGTACTCAAGCTACCATCATTCTGTCCATTCTAGTTGCCATTGAAAGATCATAGCGCAATCATGTATCTGAAAATTTGTTTTGATACCAAACCTGCACTCATCGCCGCTACTGTTGGTAGAGATGTTTATTTCATAGCCGTCGATGTTGGCAAATATCTAGGCTACGCGTCACCTTACAACTTTGCACATCGATATTCCAACAAGGATCTGGCTAATCTATATCCCAATGCACAACGCTTGAACATGAGTTCCAGGCGCGTGTTTGATTTCAACGATATGCTGCACGTACTTGTGAAGACGCACCGAATGCCTATCGAGGAAATCTGCCGTATCCAGAAACTGTGGACCGATGGCCGGGTAACCTCTACGTATCCCAGCATTATACCGTTCAGCAGAAGGATGGCCTTTGAAATCACAGTTCGAAACGAAGGCGAGATGAATTTACAAGATTGGCTTAAAGGGTATTACGAATACTCGAGGGCAGTCTGCGAACAACATACGAATATCTACGCACCCCCGTCGGTAGAATCCAGGTATGGAGATACTGAAGAAGAGAAACCTAGCAACTTTTCCATGCGTGTGAGAGCTGAAGGTATATGGTCTGTCAAATCGGGCGACATGCTTCAAGAATTGACTGCTACGGTTAAGAGAAAGTTTGAGGAAATAGAGAAAGACTATGTAGTTGATGAAAAAGACAGAGCGTATGAGTTGACCGTCAAGCTGGCTCGTAGAGAGATAGTTTAATTATGTTAAACTACCAACTGTGAAAAAAATCTTTGAGTCAATCAACCAATCAACCAACCTTAGAAAAAAAAAAAAAAAAAAAAAAAAAATTTTTTTTTTTTTTTTTTTCAAAGGTTGGTTGATTGATTGATTGACTCTAGCTAGCCTATATATATATCATGCTAAAGTAACAGTTTATCTAAATTTGCTGATGTACCATCACCTCTCAAAATTTTCATTTTTTTTTAATTTGAAAAAAAAACGACTGAATTAAATTGCTTATTTTACTATGTATATGTAATAAGAATCACGATTTCACGATTAGTTTTCAAAAATATTTTTATTTTAAGATTACGTTTCTAAAGTTGGTCAAATTTGCAAAATTTTCATTTTTTTTAAATTTGACAAAAACGACTGAATTAAATTGCTTATTTTACTATGTATATGTAATAAGAATTACGATTCCACGATTGGTTTTCAAAAATATTTTTATTTTAAGATTACGTTTCTAAAGTTGGTCGAATTTGCAATAGTCAACTCAAAGTCTAAATCTTCATTTTTGAAAATATACTTAATTTAATTAGTATAATCTGAAGACAGGATATTGCATAAGTCAGTTTCTACGAAAACAGGATGAGATAAGGCTTATTTTAGATGAAACAGGATATTGCCAATCTGAAGACAGGATGCAGGATATTGCATAAGTCAGTTTCTACGAGAACAGGATGAGATAAGGCTTATTATAGATGTCGCGGAAACAGGATATTGTATAACTCATTTGCTATGAAAACAGGATGCAGTAAAGATTTTTATAGACGCTGAAACAGATAAGCATTGCTGGACAATGATAATGTATATACTTTAGCATAATATATATAGGTTAGCTAGAGTCAATCAACCAACCTTAAAAAAAAAAAAAAAAAAAAAAAAAAAAATTTTTTTTTTTTTTTTTTTTTTTTTTTTTCAAGGTTGGTTGATTGATTGATTGACTCTAGCTAGCCTATATATATCATGCTAAAGTAACAGTTTATCTAAATTTGCTGATGTGCCACCACCTCTGTCAAAATTTTCAATTTTTTTTTAATTTGAAAAAAACGACTGAAAAGTAATTAAATTGCTTATTTTACTATGTATATGTAATAAGAATCACGATTCCACGATTAGTTTTCAAAAATATTTTTATTTTAAGATTACGTTTCTAAAGTTGGCCAAATTTGCAAAATTTTCAATTTTTTTTAAATTTGAAAAAAAACGACTGAAAAGTAATTAAATTGCTTATTTTACTATGTATATGTAATAAGAATCACGATTCCACGATTAGTTTTCAAAAATATTTTTATTTTAAGATTACGTTTCTAAAGTTGGTCGAATTTTCAATTTTTTTTTAAATTTGAAAAAAAAACGACTGAAAAGTAATTAAATTGCTTATTTTACTATGTATATGTAATAAGAATCACGATTCCACGATTAGTTTTCAAAAATATTTTTATTTTAAGATTACGTTTCTAAAGTTGGTCGAATTTGCAAAATTTTCAATTTTTTTTAAATTTGAAAAAAAACGACTGAAAAGTAATTAAATTGCTTATTTTACTATGTATATGTAATAAGAATCATGATTCCACGATTAGTTTTCAAAAATATTTTTATTTTAAGATCACGTTTCTAAAGTTGGTTGAATTTGCAATAGTCAACTCAAAGTCTAAATCTTCATTTTTGAAAATATACTTAATTCAATTAGCATTATAAATATATATCAACCAACCAACCTTGAAAAAAAAAAAAAAAAAAAAAAAAAAAAACATTTTTTTTTTTTTTTTTTTTTTTTTTTTTCAAGGTTGGTTGATTGATTGAGTGACTCTAGCTAGCCTATATATATATCATGCTAAAGTAACAGTTTATCTAAATTTGCTGATGTGTCATCACCTCTGTCAAAATTTTCAATTTTTTTTAAATTTGAAAAAAAACGACTGAATTAAATTGCTTATTTTACTATGTATATGTAATAAGAATCACGATTCCACGATTAGTTTTCAAAAATATTTTTATTTTAAGATCACGTTTCTAAAGTTGGTCAAATTTGCAAAATTTTCAATTTTTTTTAAATTTGAAAAAAAACGACTGAATTAAATTGCTTATTTTACTATGTATATGTAATAAGAATCATGATTCCATGATTAGTTTTCAAAAATATTTTTATTTTAAGATCACGTTTTTAAAGTTGGTCAAATTTGCAAAATTTTCAATTTTTTTTAAATTTGAAAAAAACGACTGAATTAAATTGCTTATTTTACTATGTATATGTAATAAGAATCACGATTCCACGATTAGTTTTCAAAAATATTTTTATTTTAAGATTATGTTTCTAAAGTTGGTCAACCCAAAGTCTAAATCTTCATTTTTGAAAAAATACTTAATTCAATCCCATCCATATATTTTTCAGTCTTAATAATATTTTCATACATGTAATTGTAAAGTCTCAACTTAAACGTCTTAATTATTTTTTTATGCTGATAACCTCTTCAATACTAGCTTAATAGATTTTTTTTATAAATACTTAAATTAAGCCCCTCAAAGTCTTAAATTAAACCCGTCCAATGTTGGCACTATATCTATCGCAAAAAAATGGGTCGAACGAGGTGTCAAAGACAGAAATTCTGCCATGAGACACCTCGTTCGACCCATTTTTTTACTCTCATTTTAAAGATTAACACAAGCTCTCTATGGGTTGCTCATTAGATGACCTCCTGATGGTCATCTTCAACGGTCCGGTCATTTGAGATTTGTATAATTCATAATCCTCATATTCAAGCTCAAAAAATTTCCTCACCTGTAGTTGGTATGTGGCAAGGAAGTCTTCGAACTTGGTATGGGACCTTTCTACAAATCGAACACCTATGGCTTTCTCGAAGCTAAGCTTCATGTTAGCCTGGTATTTCACCATGGCCGAACCGTCGAACATTTCATCAAATTCCTGTTCGCCCATGAACCCTTTCAAATGATGTTTGGCTTCGCTAATGGAGAAGATTCTCGTCTTAGCGAGCCATTTAGGTAAATAGATCTTAGGGTCCATTACGTCTCGGACGGTGAGGCCTGCATATTTTTCGGCAAAATGAAGATTTAGAGGGTGCCTCGAATAAATAGCCAGGTCCTCAGCCCGGACAAACAGGGTGCCATCAGTGGCCATTAAGCATTTAAAGGCAACGCCATAAGCATAATTTTTTACATGGAAAAACATGACTGACAGAGAGCTAATGAATCTAAGCAGCTAGTAGAGAGATCGACTAGCAATTGAAGAGCTCTCGCTGGACACTCGTATATATAACCGGACAGGATCTGATAGTAATTTTCTAAGAACCGCTTATCAAGAGGAAAGGCTTGCATAATATCCTGTCTCTTGAGCAATTTTTATCGATCTGATTGTAACCGGGCATCCTGAGGAAAGGCTTACATAATATCCTGTCAACACTTCTCGAAAAATCTTTTTATAGAGATCTGATTGTAATTTTAATCGAAGCCGCTTATCAAGCATCCTGTCAATAGTTTCTCGAAAATCTTTTTATAGATCATAATAACTGGCTTGGCTACACTTAACCTTTAAAAATTTTAAATTTTACATAAAAAATGTAAATTTTAAATGAAAAAATTAAATTTTTAAACTCAGATCCCTTAAATTTAGCTATTGAATCTATATATTTTACCAAGATTCATATTTATCTTATAGCTAAGCCATATCCCTTGAAAATTACAATCGGTACGCTTTCAATGTTGGCTTGGCTACACTTAGTCTTTAAAAATTTTAAATTTTACATATAAATTTTAAACGAAAAAAATTAAATTTTTAAATTCAGATCCCTTAAATTTAGCTATCGACCAAGTTTCATATTTATCTTATAGCTAAGCCATATCCCTTGAAAAATTAGAATTATAATGACTGCCACACTTAGTCTTTAAAAATTTTAAATTTTACACAGTAAATTTTAAATGAAAAAATTAAATTTTTAAATTCAGATCCCTTAAATTTAGCTATAGATATTTTATCAAGATTATCTTATAGCTAAGCCATATCCCTTGAAAA
This sequence comes from Salticus scenicus, assembly GCA_963930645.1. NCBI lineage: Eukaryota > Metazoa > Arthropoda > Arachnida > Araneae > Salticidae > Salticus > Salticus scenicus. The sequence goes on along the minus strand of OZ005653.1, from coordinate 134,411,509 downwards.
TTACAAGTTCAAATCGGTACGCATCCAATGTTGGCACTCTATCTATCGCAAAAAAATGGGCCGAGCGAAGCCTCAATGACTTATGTCATGAGAGGCTTCGCTCGACCCATTTTTTTGCACCTCGTCCTGATCTTAAGACGAGGATTTATAGAAGTAGGGCTTGTTTCCCACCAAAACTTTTATTTTTCGGGGGAAATAGCCTAGCTCCAAGTCCCCATATCGTTCGCCGAATACATAGGTGTCCATGGGTACCGTTGCCAGGTACTCCTCCATGACATTCTTTAAATCAGCCAAGAAACTCTCCATTGTGGCATTGGATGAGGTTATGGCTGCGAGCTTAACCTGGACAGGCCGCCTCAGGTTTAAGCTGCATTCGATGGGCGTAAGAATTTCAATCGGCCCCTGAAATAGGGAATCAAACTCTCCTGGATGCATATCCATCAATATTTTTGCATCCTCTAGTCCAAAGACGCATGTCTTGGCTAGAGACGGGGGTAGTTTCAAGCCCTCAGGAGCAATGTCCGTTACCGTTATATGGCACAAGTTCACCACTCTACTGGGGTTTTCATGCCCCATGTAATAGGCCACGTCTCGGCCTTTGATAAAAATTTGGTTGTCAAATGACAAAAAGCATGTCAATTTAACATTCAGTTCATCAGATAGAATTTGGAAGATCATTTTGGAAAGTATCAAACAGTAAGCAGTAGCTCAGAATGAAATGTCTCGTCCAGCAGCCTGTATATATACTAGCAGTAATCTTTAGTTCTATCTAAATTCCAAGTAAATATCTTATCTACATCCTGTGACGCACATCCTCATGCTATCGGTAGCTTATGCAAGATCCCGTTTAAACTAATTATATAAATAATTTTATCGTTCTAGAAGGACAGATTTTATCGCATCCTCAAAAAACAGCTGATACATCCTGTTTTCTTAGTAAAGCCTGATAAAACGAGGTCACGACTCGGGTATATATACGAGCTGCCTCTAAGAGCCTGCATCATTTTGACTTCTGTTGCAATAAGTCATGCTATTTACTATTGAACATCCACAGCTTGACGCTAAAATCCTATTCGTAGTCTCTGCGGATGGACTTTTGTTCGTCAGGGCCTCTGATGTGGCCAAGCTGATGGGTCGATCCTATGTGAAAAAAACGACCAGGCTGAAGGTGTGCGATCTCGTTTACAGGAGGGTCAGGCTACCTATCTCTCTAGCCAATACCTGGGTGTATCCAGTCGACGAGATACATTTTGGAGATGCCCTGTCGTCGTTGGGATTCGAGGCCATGCTGACATCCTCTAAAATCCAGATTCTAGACCCCATAGTACCCACCTCATGCATCCATAAAGCCATCCGAATTCGGATCGTGAGGGACTCTGACACATGCATAAATGAATTCTTAAAAGATTTCATAGAGAGAACCATGCTGTTCTTCGATGGGGACCACGATGACGACCCTCGCCTCCACGAAGATAGATTTGAGACTATTTCTTGGACAGACACCCCTCCGTCCAAAATCAAAGTCTTTGTGGGGGATCGATCTAGATGGTACAAACTGATGCCTTAAATCTGGAGGGGGCAAAAAAATGAGCCGAACGAAGCGTCTCATGGCAGATTTCTGTCTTTGACGCTTCGTTCGGCCCATTTTTTTGCGATAGATAGAGTGCCAATATTGGATGTTTATAAATTGAGACTTTGAATTGGAGAGAGATAATAGTAATATTTCAATATTGAAACGATGCCTTTGAATCTGAGATAGCTAATGTCTTTGAGATAGAAATATTGAATAAGGATTATTTTTTTAAATGAACCAATCAACCAACCTTGAAAAAAAAAAAAAAAAATTTTTTTTTTTTTTTTTTTTTTTTCAAGGTTGGTTGATTGGTTGATTGACTTGGATTCATTCTTTATAAATAGCCGTACTCATTCCTTCATTCTGTCTTCTAGCATCAACCTTCAATTTACAATATTGAATAAGGACGTTTTTTAAATGAATGCTGTACCAATATTGAATATATTTTTTTAACGATTCGATAAACAAATAATATATTTTTAACGATTCGATAAACAAATAATAAATATTTTATTATTAAAAATAAAATATTTAAATAATAAATATTTTATTATTAAAATAAAATATTTAAATAATATATTTAAATTCTAAATATTTATTATTCAAACCGACAACTGAATCGAATCGTGAAAAATTCTGACGGGGTGGAGTTGCTCGAAGAATACTTCTGGCGACTGTCTGATAGACCTTTATATGCCGTAAAGAAGTAGGTTCACCCAGCTTTGCGGTACTTGGCATAGGAGCTGTAGTTTGAATAGACTACCCTCGTAACTGTAATCTTTAAATCTTAATTTTAAAAATTTACATGCTTACATTTCTAATGTCTCGTTGCTGAGATTGGCGGGGTAACTGTAATCTTTAAATCTTAATTATAAAAATTTACATGCTTAAATTCCTAATGTCTCGTCAGCGAGGTTTGAATAAATTGTAACTGTAATCTTTAAATCTTAATTGTAAAGATTTACATGACTGCATGCTTAAATTTCTCGTTTCTAATGTCTCTTCAGCGGGGTTTGAATAGACTGTAAGCTTTAAATCTTAATTGTAAAAATTTACATGACTGCATGCTTAAATTTCTAATGTCTCGTTTCTAACGTCTCGTCAGCGAGATTGGCGGTACTTGGCATAGGTTTGAATAGACTATAATCTTTAAATCTTAATTGTAAAAATTTACATGCTTACATTTTTAATGTCTCGTTTCTAATCTGAGATTGGCAGTACTTGGCATAAGTTTGAATAGACTGTAATCTTTAAATCTTAATTGTAAAAATGTACATGACTGCATGCTTAAATTTTTAATGTCTCGTTTCTAATGTCTGACACAATATCTCGGATCAGGGGCAGGTTTCATGCGATTCGGTCTTAGCTGAGAAAAGAATCGAGGACGGGCTGGATTTAAAATAACGTGTAACTTGAAGATTATTTGAAAAAAAAACTAATTAGTACCAACTGAGAAATATAACATTAGAAACCAACCATCATATCAACCAACCAACCAACCGTAAAAAAAAAAAAAAAAAAAAAAAAAAAAAAAAAAAAAAAAATTTTTTTTTTGAGTGGGCGTGGCTTGGATTCATTCCTTATAAATAGCCGACCTTCATTCCTTCATTCTGTCTGCCAGCCTCATCTAGCTAACATTGTATCAGGCCAACGATCCTGTTAAACGCTTGTCATTGAATTGTATCAGGACTCTTACATTGGATAGTTTCTAATATTATCCCTTTCATTGAAGCTCAGCATGTACAAAATGTGGGAACCGTTGGACAACGACGCAAAGACCGAAATGCAAAATTTAAAGCAGCAAATGTTTGACTTGCAATCTAAATTGGATGCAGAAATCTCACTCTTGAAAACCAAGATTGAAAAATTTGACGTACTGTACTCCAAAATAGATAACTTGTATCAGGAAGAAATTTACAGGCTTAAATTAGAGTTGGGCGTGCAGCAGAACAGATCTCTAGTGCAGATTCAGAAGCAGCAGATCCAGATCCAGAACCTGCAGAACCTGTTGCTCTCCAATCAGACTCAACAGAATTCGTTGCGACAGGACATTAAATATGATAATGCGTAGATTATCCTTGAAACGGATTCAGCAACCAACCAACCGTATTAAAAAAAAAAAAAAAAAATATATATATATATATATATTTTTTTTTTTTTTTTTTTTTTTTTTAGTTGGTTGTTTGCGTACTATATATGATCGCTAACAACCGTCATTGTATTTGACCAGCAGCAGTCGTCTAGTCATGTCTTCTAGTCAACAGTCTTCTAGTCATGACAGAGGTATGTCGTTTAATGATTGTTTAAATTGATTCAATATTATCATGTCTTTTAGAGTCTCAAGTTAAATATCATAGGTTTTATAGAATATAATGAAATAAATTAAATAAAATATTGGAAATGCGGAAATGTCTGTATGTTTAAATACAGATAAAAAAAATATTTTATTTCATACTCAATTATAGGTAAAATAAATAGTTTATAATACTCTTAGTATATTATATAATATTAAAATTTTAAATACTCTTAAAAAAGCTTGAAGCTCGTTGCCACAAAAAGCAAGTCGGAGCAAAATAGGAGAAGATAGGAGCATGAATCGTAGCTACCCTATAGAAATGGATAGATTTTTTTTTTTTTTTTTTTTTTTTTTAAATATATTTATATTATAATATATTTATAATATATTTATAATATATTTATATTATATTTATATTATATAATAATAATAATAATAATAATAATAATAATAATAATAATAATAATATATATATATATATATATATATATATAATAATAATAATAATAATAATAATAATAATAATAATAATAATAATATTATATATATATATATATATAATAATAATAATAATAATAATAATAATAATAATAATAATAATAATAATTATTATATATATATATATATATATATATATATATATATATATATACTTGTATACTCAGAAAATACTGTAAAACATCTTTTAATTTAAGTGATTATATTTTTGTAGTCTGAATTCGTATGTCAATTATAGTGTCGCTGTCTTAGCGAGTTTCACTATATCGGCACAAGACTACACTCTTTATTGTCTTGACAAGTTTGTAGTCTGAATTTGTATGTCAATTATAGTGTCGCTGTCTTAGCGAGTTTCACTATATCGGCACAAGACTACACTCTTTATTGTCTTGACAAGTTTGTAGTCTGAATTCGTATGTCAATTATAGTGTCGCTGTCTCAGCGAGTTTCACTATATCGGCATAAGACTACACTCTTTATTGTCTTGCCAAGTTTGGAATTTGTATGTCAGTTATAGTGTCGCTGTCTCAACGAGTTTCACTATATCAGCATATGACTACGTTTTTTATTGCCTTACCAAGTTTGTAGTCGTTTCAAATTCTAAAAGGGTTAAATGGTCTGAAAATATTGACTAATTTTTTAATTTTGACGGCTAAATTTACAATATTAGCATGAAATCTTGTAAATTTATAGGAGACTCATGGGGTAATTTTAGTTTTTTCCACAACAAGTTTTGATAAAGGCCTCACCCTTGGAAAATATTAACGAGGGCAAGCAACTATTTTTTTTTCTTAAATGTGGCTACTGATCAGGATCCAGGAAAATATTTATAAGATTAGTTTATCGCTTGGGCTAGCTGGCCTTCTAGAATAATTGCGTTTGCAGGATATTATGTAACTCATTTCCTCAAAGATAAGATCTAATCTATAAACAGTCATCCTGTCGAGCCTCATATATAATTGCGTTTGCAGGATATTATGTAACTCGTTTCCTCAAAGATAAGATCTAATCTATAAACAGTCATCCTGTCGAGCCCTATTATTTTTATCGTTTCTCAGAACCGCTTATCAGATCTCATGCATCCGCTCGCCAGAGTATAAATACCGGCCTCTCGCCTCAGCTTATTCATTCTGACCTTTTGTTTTGCAAAATGCTTTCCACAGACTCTGACAGGCAATATGATTACGGCTATGCCTTACAACCCAAAAGGAAAATATTAAAGACCTCTCGTCTCTATTGCGAGCTGATACTTCAATACGATAAATCAATGTCTTTGCCAACTCCCAAGCCAAAGCCAGTTACCAAGCCAGTTACAAAGCCAGATCCCGTTACAATAGCCACATCACAGAAGATGTACTTAAAAGTTCCAAATCCCATAAGCCGACTGCCAAAATCTCCTGAAGTCTCTACCAGGTACAAAATATACCGTGCCTGGAATCCTCGACCAAGGGTTAATTTTATGATACGGCCGAAACAGTTGGAGAATAAAAAGGCATAGTCGTTATCAACTGCCTAATAGAAACAGAGGTCACCCAAACGATTTATAAAAAATCGGGTCGAACGAAGTGTCTCATGGCAGATTTCTGTCTTTGACACTTCGTTCGACCCGTTTTTTTGTAACAGTTATATTGCCAATGTTGGATGCGATTTTGACTTAAGATTTTGAACGATAAGGCTTGTAAAAATTTATATACAAAAAAATATTAGAATTCCATCAAAGTCACATTAAAATCAACCAACCAACCAACCTTGAAAAAAAAAAAAAAAAAAATATATATTTTTTTTTTTTTTTAAGGCGCCACGCCCACCCTTGAAGCTTGTCTATATTTACTGTGGCTAACATGACTACACTCTCATTGTGTCTCGCCTGCAATGGTCGTCTAGTCACTATGTCTCGTAATGTGTTTTCAGCAAGACTAGAGAGTTAGATTTTTCTATAATAGCCTATGATCTATTCTGATTTCATGAAAACCTTCAGTATATTGTCATTTGTCAGACAAAAGTCTTGTTTTCAAAGCCAATATTGTATAAATTACGCAATTTCATCCTATTTTAAAGGAAATGGGTTTAGACATCAGGAGCGAGTTTATGCATGACCGTACAGTAGAAGAAATAAATTCCACTCCCACCCACCCTAATAGATATACTATATATATACTATATATATAGACTGCAGCGCCATCTATAATGATTGGCTAAAGAAATATAGCCTTAGCAGCCAACTTAGAAATATAACTGTAGCGGCCAACTTAGAACTGTAGCGGTTAACTTAGAAATATAACTTTAGAAATATAACTTTAGAAACCAACCAACCAACCTTGAAAAAAAAAAAAAAAAAAAAAAAAAAAAAAAAAAAATTTTTTTTTTTTTTTTTTTTTTTCAAGGTTGGTTGCATACTATATATAGAACTGTTGACATGCCATCTCATCATTCTATCTCAACAGCAACGGTCATGTCTTTGATACATTTAAATTCATGTCTTCTAAAGTCTCAAATTAAATTTCTACACATTGATACATTTTTTGCTACGGTAAATGAATGCTGTGCCAATATCGAATACATTTTATAAATAATTAAACTATTTAAATTTTATTATTTAAACCGTCTGAAAAGGTGCAGTTGCTCGAAACTTATTACTGGTGACTGTCTGATAAGCCTTTAGATGCGTAAACTCGTAGGATTACCCAGCTTTGCGGTACTTGGCATAGGAACTGTCGTTTTGAAATTCTGAAAGGTTAAATATGCTCGAAAATTATTGCTGGTGACTGTCTGATAAGCCTTTAGATGCGTAAACTCGTAGGATTACCCAGCTTTGCGGTACTTGGCATAGGAACTGTCGTTTTGAAATTCTGAAAGGTTAAATATGCTCGAAAATTATTGCTGGTGACTGTCTGATAAACCTTTAGATGCGTAAACTCGTAGGATTACCCAGCTTTGCGGTACTTGGCGTAGCAGCTGTAGTTTGAATAGAATCCCTTGACATGACTTTATAAAATCATTGGCCTCTAATTTTATCGTGGATGAAAGCCGTATGCACCATTCTAAATTTATCGTTTGACCCTTGAAATATTAATTGTAAAATATTAATTGTAAAAATTTACATGACCTGTCTTCTTTTCGTGAATGAAAGCCTTGACATTCTAATTTTATCGTGGATCTGCTTACATCCTGTCTGTTTTTCGTAGAACTGATCCGCTCTGAAATAGTATATATATTAGCCTCTCGCCTCAGTCTCTGCTATCAGAATGTCTAAACAACTCATGAAGGATTTTATTCTGCCGGAGACGGTCGTTATGGCGATCTGCTGGCTTGGACTGGCATATTTAAGATTAAATGGCTTCATGCTAAAATGCGAAACCTACATCCAGATCAGTTCAGAGATGTCAGCGGCCTTATGAAAGCTTAACCTTTGAAAATATTGATTGGATGGCTATGTTGTGATAAGCATTAGCAAAATATTTTAAATCTACAATATTAGCATATTTTTTTTTTTTAATTTATAAGATACTCATAGGGTTAATTTTAGTTTTTTCGACAAGGGCTTTGAAAATATTAGCTCTGCAAGATCCATGCGACAATCTTATTTTCTTAAATAAGGTTTGATTTTTTTAGTTTTTACAGATTACCTTATGAAGGCTTTGTCTTTGGAAATATTGGCTGTTTGTCTTGACCGGCTAACATTTTTTTTTAATTTTGATGGACAATATTAGCATGAAATCTTGTAAATTTATAGGATACTCACGGGCTAATTTAGGTTTTTTCGACAACGATGAAGGCTTGGAAAATATTAGCTCTACAAATTCGAAGCAAAGATTTTTTTTAAATGTGGCTTAAACTACTGGTCAGGAGTCGATAATATTGTCAATATTGGATTTTTAATCGCTTAGTCTAATATTGAACAATTGTCTTTGAAAATATTGGCTGTAGGGTTTAGTCTCTGAAAATATTGACTGACTAACATTTTTTTTCTAATTTTGATGGCTAAATTTACAATATTAACATGAAATCTTGTAAATTTATACGATTTTCATGGGCTAATTTTAGTTTTTTCGACAAAGAGTTTTGATGAAGGCTTGGAAAATATTAGCGGATCTGAAGAGTCTCTGCAATTGTTTTTCTTAAATGTGGCTTAAACTACTGATCAGGAGTCGATAATAATGCCAATATTAGATTTTTAATAGTCTAGTCTAAGATTGGACAAAAGGGTGGTAATGCTCGAATAATATTGCCAGTGACTGTGTCTTGTACCTGGATTTATCGCAAAACGGAGAGTTTAGCTAGATTTGTGGTACTTGAGGGTGGGGTGTAAATAGAGATTGGGTCGTAAGAAATACACAGATATTTTATTGAGATCTAGGATGGCTTTTATTTAAAATGTTTTATCGTACAGCTTGAGGAAGCCAAGCTACGTCTTAAAAGTTGGCATTAGTATATGAAGGCTTCCATATGTCCGCTCTATTTTGAAAATGCTTAAAGTATATTTTTTAGAATCCTTCTACCAAGACGAATCAGGTGAAAAGTATTATGGATTACAAGCCAAACATATATGCATAATCGTGTAATTGAGTATGAAATAAAATATTTTTTTTATCTGTATGTTTAAATACAGATAAAAAAAATATTTTATTTCTAATATTTTTAATTCTAAAGTTACAATATTAGCATACCATTTTTAAATTTATAGGATACTCACGAGTTAAATTTTGTTTTTTTCGATAATGAGTTTTGATAGAAGGGCTTAGGCTTGAAGGCTAATGCCAAATGATTGTAAAGCTCTATATATTACTCAGTCGTCATTTGTCAGACAATAAAAGTCTTGTTTTCAAAGTCAATATTGTATAAATAACCCTATTTTAAAGGAAGTGGGTTTGGGCATCAGGGAGCTGGTTTATGCATGACCTTACAGTAGAAGAAATAAATTCCACTCCCACCCACCCTAATAGATATACTATATATATACTATATATATAGACTACAGCGCCATCTACAATGATTGGCTAAAGAAATATAATTTTAGCAACCAACTGAGAAATATAACATTAAAATCCAACTGAGAAATATAACTTTAGAAACCAACCATCATATCAACCAACTGTTAAAAAAAAAAAAAAAAAAAAAAAAAAAAAAAATTTTTTTTTTTTTTTTTTTTTTTTTTTTTTGAGTGGGCGTGGCTTGGATTCATTCTTTATAAATAGCCGTATTCAAACCTTCATTCCTTCATTCTGTCTGCATCTAGCTAACATTGAATTGTATCAGGCCAGTTTAGAACGATCATGGAGAATTTCATACGATATGAGTTTATGGACCTGCCTGAAGAAATGGATCCTAAATCTGAGTTCTGGATTCGAGTAAAATCTAATAAAGCTGGCATTGAAAGACTCAGAAAAATATCTCTCGAAGGCATTTTTAGAAATAAAAATATTCCGATAGTGGATCGTATTGACGGGACCCTTTTAATGCAGGCAGATGGAGCCTTAGCCGCGAATTCAGCAACCATCGACCGTTTCAACGAATTTTATCTAAAACATAAAATGGATGGGTCCGAAATCCGTTTGGATGAAAATCTGGTTCTCAAGCCAAATTGCATTGTAGTTGTGAATGAATACATTTGTGGGGGACCTTTTGGCGGCACTAGATTAATTTTTCTTTACCACGACGTTGAAAAAAATGAAGCTGTGTGTAAAAGTCCTAAAACGGGTACCGAAGTCAGAATATCTCAGTCCGTACGCACTGGACGGTTTCCTATCGAACTGGGATTTGCCAGATCCATTCATATCTATCGAGATGCGATCGACGATTTGAAAATGGTTGTCAGTTTGATCGGATATGTAGATCCTGTTTCTTGGCTCTTGTATCGTGTGAATCAATTGAAACAGGTATTGGCCGTAGAGTTTTAATTTAAAAATACAACCTTGAAAAAAAAAAAAAAAAAAAAAAATATTTTTTTTTTTTTTTTTTTTTTTTGAGTGGGCGTGGCTTGGATTCATTCTTTATAAATAGCCGTATTCATTCTGTCTGCCACTCTCATCTAGCTAACATTGAATTGTATCAGGCCAACAATCATGGAGAATTTCATACGATATGAGTTTATGGACCTGCTCCGACTTGCCTTAAGACCTGCGAAATGATGTTGGACCGCTCTATGTTGAAAATGCTCACAGTCTATTTTCAAAATAACGCTGTCCCACAAACTCGATACACCCGATGTTGAAAAGCTAATTGAAACGTATAGCTTATTACGACTACGATAGCATGTCTCCTGAGTCTGTCCTGGCGAATGGTGTTATCAAGTTTGGATTCTACAATGCTTAGTTGTTACGGTGTTGCAGAGACAAAATGTGTATGTTTGATGTTTCTTTTAAAACGATGATAGACATGTTGGACACCTATGGTTATATTGGCTGACGCGACCATCCGTTTGGATTGTCTTGTTGGCTGGTCTAAAAATAACCATAAAAAATATCACGTGGATCCTGTCAATATTTTTAGCCGCTTCCATCCTGTTTTCAAGGACTTATGCTACAAATAACTTTATCTCATCCGGACTCCTTATCGCATCCTGTTTTAAAGGATATGGGTTCTACTATAAAAGCCGCTGCTCAGAGCTTACAGTTTCATTCGCTCACTAACTCTCAAGTCATGTGGATGCGATTATTTTTCCCAGGCCAGATCGGCTTGAGGTCCGCCCTAGCCTCTGACGGAAAGACTTACGTTTCGGCAGTAGATGTGGGCGTGATGCTGAAATTCAATGATATTCATGAATTTGCCAACTATCGGGCCACCAAACATCTAGACTCTTTTCCAGTCTTTGAAATATCCGAAATGTTCGACTACGTGAGCCTGTTCTCAGACGTCGAAGACATGCAGAGACTCTGGAGACACGGAAGGGTCGCCGCCGATTTTCCCATGTCTTCGGAGTATGTATTTGATGTTCATATCGAATCTGAGGGGAATGCCAGGTTGCAGGACTGGCTGCAAATCTATACTGACCTCTTCAGAAATGACCTGTTCGACGGCCCTCGTGTCAAGTCCAAGAGATTGGCTACCACCAACGAATGTAAAGTCTGCCTGACGGAAGAGAGCCAGGTGGCGTTCTTCGACTGCGGGCACGTGGTGTGCTGCATGGCCTGTTCGGACAAACTCGAATATTGTCCTGTCTGCCGAACGGTCATTGCGGAAAAGAGACGAGTCTATGTACAATAGATGTGAAAAATATTTAAAAAACTTGTGTCAAACGAGGCTTCCTCATGTCTTGACGATGGAAGCCTCGTTTGACACATTTTTTTTAAAGCGATAGGCTACCAATCTTGGATTTGTGAAAAAAAATAACTTGTAAATATTTATCGGTTTAGACGGTACTTTATGAGAGTCCATTGAATATAAGTAACTTAAAAAATTTCAAGATTTGTGAAAAAAATAAACTTAGAAATAAAAAATATAAAATCGAAATGAAAAGAATAAATTTAGAAAAAATTTCGAGATTGGTTAAAAATGACAAAGTCCAAAAAAAAAATAGATGTATAAAATCAGCCATGGTTTATATAGCCATGCCACACCCACCTTGAAAAAAAAAAAAAAAAAAAAAAAAAATATATTTTTTTTTTTTTTTTTTTTCAAGGTTGATTGATTGGTTAATTGACTCTAGCTAACCTATATATATGCCGGTTTGTCTTCTAACAGAATCATTTGCATCGTGGAAATGAATTTCATACGATATGAGTTTATGGACCTGCTCCGAAATTGCGTTCGACTTGCCTTACGTCTAGAGACCTGCGAAATGATGTTGGAATCTGAGTTTGCCCGGTCTATTTTGAAAATGCTCACAGTGTATTTTCAGAATCGCCCTAATCGCGAGATGGCCAGAATAGATACAGCCGAAAAGGCATTTAGAATGTTGAAAGGCCAATTGAAATGCATAGCGTATTGTGACTATGATAGCATGTCTCCTGAGGTTAAGAGTCTGTTGGCTGAAGATATTGTGCAGCCTTATCAAGTTTGGGTTCTACAATGCCTAATTGTTACAGCATGTACTGTTGCAGAGTGCTGGACAAACTGTAAAGTGTGTATGTTTGATGTAGCTTTTGAAACTCTGATAGACATGTTGGACACTTATGGCTATATTGCCTGTATCGAACGCGACCTAGATCGTAACTATAATCCGTTTGGTAATCCGAGCGAAATTGTCTTGTTCGCCGGTCTAAAAATAACCAATTAGAACGCGGTCATCCTGTTTTCAAGGACTTATGTAACGATTCGTATAAATAGCTATCGCATCCTGTTTTCATAGATAAGCTCGCTACTATAAAGGCCAGTGCTCAGCGCTTGCAGTTTCATTAATTCACTACCTCTCGAGTCATGTGGATGAAAATATTTTTCCCCGGCAAGATCGGTTTGAGAGCCACCCTAGCTTCTGATGGAATGGTTTACGTTTCGGCCGTAGACGTGGGTGAGATGCTGCAATTTAATGACAATTACGAGTTTGCTAAGAATCGTGTCATCAAATACATAGCCAATGCATTTCCAGTTTTTGAGATTGAAGAAATGTTCACCTACGTAGGCCTGTTTTCAGCGTTTTTAGACGTAGTTGAAATGCAGATGCTCTGGAGACATGGACGGGTCGCCACTAATTTTCCTGTGTCTACGGAAGATATATTCGACGTTCATGTTGAAACGCAGGGAGAGGTCAAATTGCAGGACTGGCTTCAAACATATGCAGACCTCTTTAAAAATCAGCTGTTGGACAGACCGGTTGAAGAGATCGAGTGCCCAGGCCTTACTTGTGACAAGACACAACTCGAAAACAGATTGACTACCTTTCGCATCTCTCCGTTTGGAGATGATACTAAATCGATAGCCGAATGCGGCATGTTTTACTTAAAGTATGGAGATTTCGTACAATGTGCTTACTGCAAAGTGATCTTGCATGATTGGAAACCTTACGATAATCCGCTAAAAGAACATATTCGCAAGAGTCCAAGATGTCCGTATTTGATTGGTTTAATCGATTGGAAAAGGCCTATGAATAAAACGAAGAACGAATGCAAGGTCTGTTTGACAGAAGAGAGCGAAGTCGCATTCTTTAACTGTGGGCATGTAGTATGCTGTCTGGCTTGTTCCAAAAAGATGGTAAATTGTCCCATATGTAGAAAAGCTATTGTAGAAAAGAGAAGAGTATATATCCAGTAATTAAAAAAAGCCACACCCACTCTCAAAAAAAAAAAAAAAAAAAAAAAAAAATTTTTTTTTTTTTTTTTTTTTTTTTTTTTTGAGAGTGGGTGTGGCAACCAACTATGCTATATAAGCACAAACTGTACCTATCGTTGCCATATTATGTACAATTATGGATACAATAATGGATCCTAAATCTGAACTCTGGGTTCGAATGAGGCCAAACGAAGCCGGCATTCAAGAAATCGTGTCACTATCTTTCGAAGACTTTTTTCGAGGCAAAGATATGCCGATAGTGAATAATATTGACGAGATATTTTTAATAGAAGCGGACGGAGACTTAATCGTGGATCCAGAAACTATTGGTCGTTTCAATGAATATTATCTAAAACATAAAATGGAGGGATCCGAAATTCGGTTGGATGAAAATCTGGTTGTGAAGCCGAATTGTATTGTAGTTGTGACTGAAAACTTATCTGAGGCGGTTATTAGAGGCACTAGTTTAATTTTTCTTTACCACGACGTCGAAAAAAATGAAGCTGTGTGTAAAAATCCTAGAAACGGTATTGAAGTCAGAATATCTCCGTCCGTACACACTGGACGTTATCCTCTCGAATTGCAATTTGTCAGACTCCTTCATAAGTATGGTTATCGGTTTAGGTGAACATACTGTACAATTATGTTGAAAGTGGATCCTAAATCTGAGGTCTGGATTCGAGTAAAATCTAATAAAGTCGGCATTCAAAGACTCGTGAAAACATCTCTCGAAGACTTTTTTCGAGATAAAAAAATTCCGATAGTGGATCGTATTGACGAGACCCTTTTAATGCAGGCAGACGGAGCCTTAGTCGTGTACCCAAAAACCAGGATACGTTTCAACGAATTTTATCTAAAACATAAAATGGATGGACCCGAAATCCGGTTGGATGACTATCTGGTTCTGAAGCCAAATTGTATTGTAGTTGCGCATTATTACTATTGTGAGGGGGTTTTAAACGGCACTAGTTTAATTTTTCTTTACCATGATGTCGAAAAAAATGAAGTTGTGTGTAAAAATCCTAAAACGGGTACCGAAATCAGATTTTCTAAAGAAGTAGACACTGGAAGATTTCCCATCGAATTGGGATTTGCCAGACCTCTTCATGACTATCCAGAGAAAATCGAACCTTCGAAAATGAAAATGGTCGTCAGTTTGGGTGGATATGAAAATAGTTTGCATGAGATTACCAGAGTCATGAATTGCGTGAATAAAATGGAACAGGTATTGGCTGTAGAGTTGTAATTAAAAAACTACAAATATATATAGCTAAGCCTCGGGAAAAAAAAAAAAAAAAAAAAAAAAAATTTTTTTTTTTTTTTTTTTTTTTTTTTTGAGTGGGCGTGGCTTAGCTATATCTATTTGTATTAATGCGATCGTGCCTATAAAATGCAGGTTTGTGTTCTAAAGGAATCATTTACATCATGTTCTTCCAATTTCGTGTGCTGTCCATCGAAAATGAGTTTCGTATCGTACTCAGGGATTGTGTTCGTCTTGCCTCTCGTCAAGAGACTTGCGAAGTGTTAGAATCTCCATTTACCCGCTCTATTTTGAAATTGCTGAAAGTATATTTTCAGAATTCATCTAGTGAATCGGAGGACATACCTGATACTGTCGAAAGGGTTATTAAGAGGTTGGATGTCAGATTGAGGAATATCATACATTCTAACTACAGTATAATCTCTCCTGATATTAAAAGTCTGTTTGGCAAGGAAATGTTGCCACATAACCATTGGAGTTATCAAGTTTGGGTTTTAAACTGTTTGATTGTTACAGCATCTACCGTTGCAGACTATGCAGAACAATTCAAAGTGGATATTTTCGATAGGGTTTTTGAAGTATTGTTTCAAAAGTTGAAATATTACGGTTATATTAAACGTATTGATGATGACCTGTCTCGCAACCACGATCCGTTTGGTAATCTAAGTAAAAGAGTACTGTTGGCAAGTGTATAAAAACTTACCAAATATAACCTTGAAAAAAAAAAAAAAAAAAAAAAAAATTTTTTTTTTTTTTTTTTTTTTTTTTTTTTTTTTTTTTAGTGGGCGTGGCTTAACTTATTTAAGACTTGAAAAAAAAACCTGGCTATATAAATGCGAGTTTACGTTCAAAATAAATCATTGGTATCATGTCTATCCGAGGTGATTTTCGTAGACTACTCCAAGATTGCGTTCGTCTCGCCTCTCGTGAAAAGGCCTACGGAATGTTCAAATTTAAATTTGCCTACTGTATTTTGAGAAAGCTTGAAATATATTTTCAGACCCCCGCTAGCCGTTTGCAAATTAGACTGGATTCAGTTGAAAAGATGATTTCCAGGTTGGACATGAAATTGAGGCTTGCTTTACATTATGAAGATGTTCGGTCCGATCCTGATGTTAGATGTCTGTTGGGTGAGAAAAAGTTGCCACGTGTCCATTGGCGTTATCAAGCTTGGGTCTTGAAATATTTGATTCTTACAACAAATACTATTGTAGATTGTACAGAACAATTGAAAGTAGATATTTTTGATAAGGCTTTTGAATTATTGATGAAAAAGATTGACTGTTATGTTTATATTAGATTTATGAAAGGCGAGCTAGCTGACAAAGACGATCCGAGTGAAATAGCCCAGAAGCGAGAGTTATCAATGACTAATATTACCAATACAGATTTAGAAAATTCTCAATTACTGTGTAATATTTGTTTTAGCAGAGAGAGACAAATTGTTTTTGAAGATTGTAAGCATTTCGTTTGTTGTAAAAGCTGTTCAAGCCATTTCACAACTTGTCCAATTTGTCGATCACCTATTACAAATTGTATTACAGTATACCTATCTTTAAAAAAAAAAAAAAAAAAAAAAAAAAAAAATATATATATATATATTTTTTTTTTTTTTTTTTTTTTCAAGTGTGGGGGGTGGCTTAGCTCTATATAAGTATGGGTTTCCACGCTCATTTCTGCCTAACATTTCGTATTGAAAAGATTAAATATATACTTAAACATAAAGGAGATATATAGTATTTATTTAACGTTGTTTATATTTTAGTTTTGCTAGAATAAATATAGTATGGATAATATAGAAGTCATATTTAGCTACATGCGAGATGACTACCATAGAACAATAGCACGTTTAGAGTCTTCGAAAGGGGTCGTTGATAAAGAATCTCTCAATAAAATAGTCAACGATTTGGTTGCCAAAGACAAAGAAATTTTTCGCATCATCGATTTCTTGACCATTGTGGAAACCACGTTCAGCAAATGGTATTTCGAATCCAGGCAAGTTCATCAGATTGTTCGAGATAGCGTAGCACAGACAGACGGCCCTTCGAAAGATGATGCGATAGCGGACGCCGTAGAAAAGTTGAAAACGTCTTTGGACTTGATAAAGAGTTATTGCGATGATGCAATGCTAACAAAGTTGAAATTTTCGTGTAAAAGGGATTGTTCTACTAGACAATCGTACCTGGATAGGTTAGATGTCGCGTTTAATTTAATGTGGGACCAGTGGGAAGACGCTATTTGTGAAGTCTGACAAAAATATTTCATGACTCATAGCATTTCAGAAGCTGATTAAACGACTGTAGTAAACTATTGTAATTCTGTCAAGGTCACATGACGGATTTATAATTGTAAAGTCTCAACTTAAATTTCTACCAACCAACCAACAAAAAAAAAAAAAAAAAAAAAAAATTTTTTTTTTTTTTTTTTTTTTTTTTTAGTACGACAGGACTATTGTTTTCAATCTGTTACATTTTGTCCGTCACCGTTTGTGGTCTATCACCTAGAATTGGCCAAAAATACTATTTATTTCTAATGTTGCCATTTAAATTCGTTACTCGTCTTTAAATATTCTGTCCAATTTGAAAGAACTTTTATGTTTTTTAAAATTGAAGAGGCAAAAATTTCGAAGCAACAATTTTATTTTCTTAAATGTGGTTTATTTCGTTTTTACAGATTACCTTATGAAGTTTTAGTTTTTCCTAATATCTTCAGGGCCTTAAGTTTCTAATAGCCTATGTTGACTTTCTAATGTCTTCATGTTGAGTTTCCAATGGTCTATGTTTAATTTCTAATGTCTGCATGGCCTATGTTGAATTTCTAATGTCTACATTCTAATGTTTAAGTTTCTAATGTCTGCATGGCCTATGTTGAATTTCTAATGTCTACATTCTAATGTTTAAGTTTCTAATCATGAGCATAGACAGGTTGCCGTACTTGCCACCAGTTTGTGGTTGAATCGCTATAAATTAAGCAGGATGTCCCCCAACATCGAAGCCGAAATTATAGCTCTTTATTTGTCTCCTAAGAAGCTATCTCAAAGACAAATTGCAGAGGCATTGGAAATCTCACAACCGACGGTTAGTTTTCATATAAAACAATATCGAAAGAAACAGCTTGGTGAAGGATCTTCTACGGAAACACCTAACAATAATAAAAATTCTTTGAAGAAATCTGATAGAAATCTTAAATGTAAACGATCCCAACGGCAAGATCCTATCTTTCGTGCTAAGGAAGTTGAAGCAAAAAGGCTATATCGTAAACGTAAAAAAATAGAACCTCTCGAAAATGACTCTAAGCGATTTAAAAGAGATGATGACTTGAATACCTCAGTATTGAATCCAGAATTTGAAAAAATTGCTATTAAATTCTTTAAAGCCATTTCTGATGGACCCATTCATGCATGTTACTGTTGTGATCGATTGTGGTTTAATAGCTCAATAAGAAATCTTACTAAACAAGACTTAAAAGACAAAGGTGCGTCTGACGAATTCTTAAGATTAACTTTTAATCAAGATGACGCTGGTAAAGGACAATTTTGCCAAACATGCTATGATGCATTAAGAAAATTAAAAATTCCTGAATTAGCAGTTAGTAACGGCTTTACATTTCCAGAAATCCCAGACTGTTTAAAAGAATTGACTAGGCTAGAAGAACGATTGGTTGCATGCCGCTTGCCATTCATGTCAATCTATCCCGTTCGCGGATGTCAATACAAATTGAAAGGTTCAGTCGTAAATGTACCTATTTCCTTGGATTCTACTGTAAATCAGCTTCCACGAAATTTAGATGAGAGTTACACCCTTCACGTTAAATTGAAGAAACGCCTGAGTCACAAATCCACCTACATGTATGAAATCATAAATCCTCGAAAAGTGTTTGAGGCAGCAGAATATCTCATGCAGCAAGAACTTTATCAAATGCTTGATATCAGTTTGTGTATGGATTGGAAACATAAATTTGAAGGAAAGAAATTTGACGTGGATTCTATGGTTATAGATGCCAGCGAAAACGAAAATTTTGAAGACAATGAGGTATTGGAAGAAGATGACGGTCTTGAAATAAAATCGGATGATGAAGACGGCGAGCATGAAGTTAACCCATCTAATACAGACACAGTAATAATGAAATTGGGTAATTTAAAATTGGATAATATAAAATTGGGTGATGAGAAAGGAATATGCCTGGCTCCTGGAGAAGACAAGACTCCCATTTCCCTCCTAGCTGACGACTTTGCTGAAGAATTAGCCTATCCAACTCTATATTGTGGTAAAATGCGGTATTTTAAAACAAACCCGACCTATACGAAAATTGCCAATTCCGAGATCAGACGAAGCGACCGACGAGCTGCTCGACCCGATCATTTGCTATACGCTTACTGTAGATATAATCATTTGAGACTTATGAGCGCAATAAATATTTCAATTCGAAAAAAGAAGGCACTCGAAGGAAATGTGACAGCTGGAAATCTTCTTGATACAGATTATTTAAATGAATTGCAAAGCCATAACGACGGCTACAAAATCTTAGCCTCTATTAAAAATTCACCTCCCCATTGGGAAAAAGAGAAAAAACGCGTGTTTGCAGCTATCAGACAATTTGGCCTTCCGACTGTTTTCATTACGGTATCTGCAGCCGAAACCCGTTGGTATGATTTGATGAAAACGCTATCTTGGAATGTTGATCGTCATCAATTAACTGAAGAAGAATTTAATAGCGAGCAGTTGTTTTCGCATGAGAAAAGGTGCGACCTGATACAAAAAGATCCTGTCACGTGCGCCTTATATTTTGATTACAAATTTAGAGAGCTTATGAAAACCTGGAAACAAACTGGTGGACCGTTCGGCCCATACAAAATTAGGGAATTCTATTACAGAATAGAATTTCAGCACCGAGGCAGTCCCCACGTGCATATGCTAACATGGTTACAAAACGCACCCTTGTATTCAAAGGAGAAGGCCGAAATATGTGAAAAATTTATCGATCAAATGATTACGTGCAGTTCTGAAAATGAATTTGTCAAATACCAGAGGCATCGTCATACCCACACTTGCTATAAAAAATCTGGTAAAGATGCAGGGTGCCGATTCAACATACCCTATTTCCCTATGGATCGAACACGAATACTAGAACCTTTACAAGACCCAGATCCAGATTTAACAAAACAATATGAATCTCTGAGAGATTATTTAGCCACGATAGCTGAGGAAAAATCTAATATGACATTTGACGCGTTTTTGTTTAGCTTAAACTATACGCTTGATGAGTACATCGCAGTTATAAGATCTGGATTAAAACGGTCTACTGTTATATTGCAACGTGAAGTGAAAGAAATTATAATAAACAATTATAACCCAAAAATTTTAAATTTGATGCAATCTAATATGGACATTCAGTACGTAACGGACGGTTACGCTTGCGTGGTATATATGGTCGATTATATTAACAAAGCGCAAAGAGGTTTGTCAAAATTCATTAAAGAATGTATCATTGAATGTTCTAAACAAAAACTAAATCTCAGAGACGGCCTTAGAAAGGTAGCGAATACTTTTCTGAATAGTGCAGAAGTGTGTGCTCAGGAAGCCGCTTGGAGCCTCTTAGAATTACCTATGAGTAAACTTTCCACTAATGACATCTTTATACCAACGTTTCAACCTGGTAATAGGGCACGAATAGTCAAAAATCAAGAAGATCTAAAAGATTTACCCAAAGACTCTTGCGAAGTATTCGAATGCTCAATATTTGACAAATATGTACAACGACCGCATGATTTGGAAGCCTTGTGTCTAGCAGATTTTGCTACGGAATATGAAATTAGTAAATCTGGATCGCCAAATTTAAAATTGCTCAACTCTCAAAATTACTTGCGAAAACGACTATCGCGTAAAATTTTAAGGTGCGTCAATTACAAGAAACCAACTGATCCAGATGAATTTTACCGAGAACAAATCACTCTGTATACCCACTGGAGAGATGAAAAGACTGAAATTTTAAGCCAAAATATGGAAGCTCTTTATCAAGAAAATGAAGCATTGATTCAAGAAAACCGAATAAAATATCACAATATTTCATTTGACATTGATGAGTATGATGTAATGAATGAAGAAGAGCTAGAAGACTCAGAAATTAAGGAAGAAGATGTACAATTCTATGATGGCTCACTATTAGAATTTGAAAATGACCCACTTCTGACAGCCGATATTAAACGGGATATGGACGAGTATGTCGGTAAAGATTTTGCCGTATTCAAAATACAAAATAGGTGGGTTGATAAGGAGTATTGGCAAAAATTTCGTCAGGCTAACATTCGACAATATGATCTTCTCAAACACGTCTTACATTTAGTAACTACAAATTCAGAACCGTTTCACATATTTATCACGGGTCCAGCGGGTTGTGGTAAATCCTATCTTATATCTACATTGGAACAATCATTAATCCGATTTTATGACAAACGTGGCAGTGATCCATCCGACTTGACGGTTTTGAAGGTTGCCCCAACTGGAAAAGCCGCATATGCCATTAGGGCTATGACGTTACACTCTGCATTCGCAATACCTCTTAAAGTATCTAAAAATGTAATCGATCTGTGTCCTAGCACGCTAAATGAATACAGATTTATGTATAAAAACGTAAAAACTCTTATCATAGACGAAATATCCATGGTAGGCTTTAACATGTTTTCCATAGTAGATCAACGTTTAAGACAAATAATGGGTATCGACAAACCGTTTGGAAACGTGAGTGTTTTAGCATTTGGAGACTTTAGGCAATTGCCACCGGTTGGAGATGCTTCCGTCTATAAAATACCAAAATCTGCAGGCTTAAGTCATTTGGTAGGAAATGTTCTTTGGAATTCGTTTCAGTTGTATGAATTAGACGAAATTATGCGACAGAAAGATGATTTGTCATTTGCCCGCTGTCTAAATAATTTGGCTAATGGAAAAATGACTTTGGAAGATATACAGTTGATAAAAAATCGTATCGTAAAAAAACCAGAAGATACTTCATCTTCAGCCATTCATATGTTTTACATGAACCATGAAGTGGATCAATATAATGCAAAGAAAATTGCCGAATATGACACACAGACCTGCGTTTCGGAAGCCTACGATACAATATCGGGATCCGGTTCTCAGGAAACTAAAAGTCGTGTATGGCAAAAAGTAAAAAGTATGAAAAGAACAGACACGTGTAATTTAGCTCGCAAAATAACTTTGAAATTGGGTGCTAAATACATGCTCGTATACAATATAAATACTGTCGATGGACTCGTAAACGGAGCTATGGGCATTCTTCGAAAAATTCAATACGGTAAAATTAAAGGTACTCAAAAGACAGCTGTTCAACGAATATGGATGGAATTCGAAGACTCAGACATTGGTAAAAATTTAAGAAAAGAATACATAAGATATATGCTGCGTCATGGCATCAATCCTGGATTGAAATGGACGCCCATTGAACGAATGAGGAAAAATATCTATAGAACAAGAAATTCGGCTTTAAGTGTCGCTAGAGACCAATTTCCAATCGTTGTATCTGAGGCAATCACCATTCATAAATCGCAAGGTGCAACGTACAAAGAGTGTGCTGTACATCTTAGCAAAAATATGGGCCGAAGTTTAGTTTATGTCGCGTTATCACGTGCGACGAAAGCTGACGGATTGTATATAGAGGGCGAATTTGTACCACCCGAGACACCATCTGAAAAGGATCCCGTGGCAAAAGAACTAGCGAGATTAAGAGCAAATCCACTAATTCCTCATTTCCAATTTCTTCATGAAAGAGGAGATTTCGCTGGCATTCAGTTTATGTACCATAATGTTGAAGGATTATCCACTCATTACGAAGACGTATTGGCCGATCCATGCTTCATGAAGAGTGATATAATTATGCTAGCAGAAACGGGAACATTACCCGCAGATTACTTTGCATTTCCAGGATTTGTAATGGCTGGTGTAATTCATAGCAATGATGATCCAAGAAAGCCTCGAAAGAAATGCGGCATTATAACTTATATCCGAGAAGGCTTATCGGGATTTATCGAAAAAAATCATTATTTTAAACAAAGACAAAGTCCAAGTTTTAGTATGTTACATATTAAATAATATAAGATTCATCTTGGTATATGCAAGTCCACAAGCCAATAACGAAAAAAAGGCGAAGTTATAGCAGAAGCTCTCCTGCAAAACGACGAAGATTTCAAAACGGTGCTGGTAGGGGATTTTAATATAGATTTTAATTCAGAAGAAGGAAAAGACTTTATGGAGGGATTACAAGTCATGAACTTGGATCTACGAACGAATCCCAAACACTATACGACGAGAGGCGGTACGACAATTGATGCAATTTTCTCTAATAAAAGTATGCGAACAGGAGTTTATATTAGTGTGTATAGCTACCACATGCCGTTATATGGACGAATAGACTAAGACAGCATGCTTATATAGTGCTAAGCCACGCCCACCTAAAAAAAAAAAAAAAAAAAAAAAAAAAATTTTTTTTTTTTTTTTTTTTTTTTTTTAGGTGGGCGTGGCTTAGCAATAGTCCTGTCGTACTAAACTAAATTCTGTCACAGACAGAATTCCTTAACGTAGTTTTTTTTTTTTTTTTTTTTTTTTTTTTTTTGTTGGTTGGTTGATTGTTATTTTTTTTTTTTTTTTTTTTTTTTTTTTTTTAGTTGGTTGTTTGCGTACTATATATGATCGCTAACAACCGTCATTGTATTTGACCAGCAGCAGTCGTCTAGTCATGTCTTCTAGTTTTTTTTTTTTTTTTTTTTTTTTTTAATGTGACCTTCATGTGTGGCTTGGGTATATATATAAGCCGTATCCTTGCTAGACCAGTTCAGATCCTTCTCTATAGCAGCGTTGTTTTAAATTGTCATTGTTAAATTACGCGTCATGGCAACTTTGGACAACGATATTAAGCATCTGCTGAGACGAAAGTTAGTGCGTGGGGTCCTGAAAGGAGAACCTTTTCGTACCTTAGAGTCTCATCGGCGAGAACTTATTGGTGAGGTAGCCCAATGGATGGGAGTTGACGTTTCGACCGAAGACGGGTTCAAGAATAGGCTCGTAACTCTGCTGGGATCTAGAGAGGTGCCCACTACTACGGCTGAGTGGACAAAGCTTCTCAACAAATGGATCAGAAATCATTGTTCTGGGGCTGTGCTCTCTTCGAGAGAGATCTACGAGATCTTGGCCGTAGACGGATTCAGAGGGTTCAGACCCAAACATCTCAAGCTCTATTTGCCTACGGTTCCACTTAGAAAAGAATACGAGGATCATGCTCGAGGCGTCAGGGCCATCTACCATTGTATCGACGAGACAGATAGCATTTCAGGCTTGACGGGTACCGATTCAGCTTGTGTTGTGTTCCTGGCTCTCTTGAGACTGTACGGATCGGCTTCTGACGATAGGGTCGCTGTCAGGATCGAGAGAGCCGTAGTTGCAGCAGAGGGACACTTGCAGCAACTCGGAGAGTATTATCCAGACGTTAAAAATGTAAACGAGGCGCTGCTGAAGAGATTTGGTAAGATCTACGTAGAGGTGGTTGGAGATTCTTGGAAGGATGTGTCAGGAGAATTGTTGGAGAGTTTGGACGACGAGATAGGTTGAGGTTCAATGAAGACTATATTATATTATGTTTCAAGGTCACATAAAAAAAAAAAAAAAAAAAAAAAAAATATATATTTTTTTTTTTTTTTTTTTTTTTTTTTCAAGTGGGTGTGTCAACTCTATATAAACATGAGCTGTGCCTATCGTTGGCATATTGTGCAATTTTGTTTGATAGAATGGATCCTAAATCTATGGTCTGGGTTCAAGTAAGGGATTCGAGTCTAATCCATAAAATATCTGTCGAAGACTTCTTTCGAGAAAAGAATATTCCGATAGTGGATCGTATTGATGATACCCTTTTAATGCTAGCGGACGGAGCCGTAGTCTTGAAACCAGCGACCAGGATACGTTTCAACGAGTTTTATCTAAAACATAAAATGGATGGACCCGAAATCCAATTGGGTAAAAATCTGGTTCTGAAGCCGAATTGTATTGTAGTTGCGACTGAAAGCTTTCCTTGGGCGCCTATTCGAGGCACTAGTTTAATTTTTCTTTACCACGACGCCGAAAAAAATCAAGTTGTGTGTAAAGATCCTGAAAAGGGTACCGAAGTCAGAATATCTCCGTACTACAATGAATGTTTTCCTATTGAGTTGGGATTTGCCAAACCCCTTCATATGTATCCAAATAGAATCGAGCATTCGAAAATGGTCATCAGTTTGGATGGATATAAAAATTTGAATCTGGTTTCCAGGGTCTTGAATCGCATTAATAAAATGGAACGGGTATTAGCCGTAGAACTTTAGGGGTTATTTGTGGCTGTGGCCTGGCTATATAAGATGGCTAACATACCCCCATTGTGTCTTGACGTCTACCAGCAACAGTTTTCTAGTTGATTGTAATTAAGTATTTTTTCTTTGTCTATATATATCGAGTCAAGATGAATAATTTAGCCGCATCAGAAATGCCTTTAGCCCCTTATTACAATTTTGATGCTACCAGAAACGATGTTGAGCAATGCATGCAGTCGTTGCTAAATGGCGTGGCTACGTTACCTAAACTTCTTTCGACGAGAGTTCATGAAATCATGCATCAGTCTGGGCCGGGCGTAAATTGTGTAATGGAAACTGGTAACATGATTATGGATGGCAATCGCCAAGAAATGGTAGTTGGCCGATTCATAAACGATAAAGGCTACCTGATGAAAAAGAGCGAAAACCTCAAGACGGGAGAAAAAGATGAAATCCAAGAGTATGTGAATTTGGATACTGAACATGATGTAGAAATGTTTGACTTGTCGTGGAAAAATCTGACTGATGTCCGATCGTAAAAAAATTATATATTTTGGCCATAATAAAGGTATAATGGATCCTGTTAAACATATTATCGACGAGTATAGAAAATATTATAGCGATACGGCTGCAGATTTGAAATCTTTAAAGTTGGGTGAAATAATAGATAAAGATGGGTTTGAAAAAGAAATGGCGTCCTTAAAATCGAATATGGATAAATTAATAGGCGTAGATAAAGAGATATTCAACATTATCGATATTTTTACCGTTTTGGCTATAATAATAAAGGAATGGAAATTTGATTTTACCAATCTTATATGTGCAGTTGATAAAGATGCTAAAGATTTGAAAAAACTAATAACGACTGGTAATCGAATTATAGATGATAAGTGCATCCATAGCTTGGAATCGTCGTTCAAATCGATAAAGGATTATCCTGACCACGTTAGATCGCTAGAACTCGATAGAGCGTTTATACCGGTTTGGCGAGATAAATATATTACAAAATTAAAAACCGCTCATGATTTGATAGAGAATCATCACAAGCAAGCATTAGAGGATAGTCAATAATTAAAATTTTTCTTAAATAAAGCATAATGGAATACGTGGGAAAAATTATTTCTAGATATGAAGATTATTACTGTGAAGTCGTTGAGTATTTGAAAGATTTAGAGATTGGGACGGATGAGTTTGAGGAAAAAACGAAATCCTTAAAAACAAATATTGATAAGCTACTCTCCAAAAATGAGAAAATTTTCAGTATTATCGATGCTTTAGCCGTTGTAACTAGAATACTGGATAACTGGGATGATGATACCATTGAGCATTTACAGGCAATTCATGAAAATGTCAAGCGACTGAGAGAATTGATAACAGACCCAACTGACAATCGAATGATAGATGACGAGTGCATTAAAAATTTGCAAAATTCATTCGAATCGATACAGAGATATTATTACGTTGGTAAACTGACGGCAAGCTATTCTATGAAGGCTTGTTCCTCGGATGTACGCGACGAATATATGGAGAAATTAAAATCATCATTAAATTTAATAAAGGATGTTTATAAGAGAGCGTTAAAAATGACCCTTAGATATATGTAAGACATATAGAATGAAAATCTGATCTGGCTATAATAAAGGCATAATGGACCATGTTAAAGAAATTATGAACGAACATAAAAAATATTATAGCGATACGGCTGCAGATTTGAAATCTTTAAAGTTGGGTGAAATAATAGATAAAGATGAGTTTGAGAAAGAAATGGCGTCCTTAAAATCGAATATGGATAAATTAATAGACATAAATGAAGGCGTTTTCAGCATTATCGATGCTTTTACAATTTGGGCTACAATAATGAATGACTGGAAATTTGATTTTATCAATCTTATACGCAAAATTCATAACGATGCTAAACGGTTGAAAAAACTAGTAACTAACCCAACTGGCAATCAAATTATAGATCATGAGTGCATAGATAAATTGGAATCGTCTCTCTTATCGATGTGTTCATATCCTGACGAGGCTGAGGGTAGCTATAACCCAAGAATACATCCACCTGATAAGCGTGATAAATATATTGCAACTTTAAAATCAACCCTAAATTTGATAGAAAATTATTATAAGAAAGCGTTAGAGGATAATTAAATAAAGTATAATGGAGTACGTGGAAAATATCATTTTTAAATATGAAGATTATTACGGTGAAATGCTTGTGGATTTGGAATTTTTAGAGACTGGGACAGTTAATAATAAAAGGTTTCAGAAAAAAGTGGAAATTTTAAAAGCAAATATTGATAAATTAATGGACAAAAATGAAAAATTTTTCAGTATTGTCGACGCTTTAGCCATTTTAATTGGAATAATGAGTGACTGGGAATCTAAGTCCACTGATCAGTTACACGCAATTTATAAAAATGTCAAGCGGCTGACAGAATTAATATCAAACCCAACTACCAATCGAATTATAGATGACGAGCACATCCAAAGATTGCAATCGTCGTTCGAATTAGTAGAGAAATATTTTCAGCATGCTAAACGGACGGCAAGCTATTCTCCAAAGGCTTGTTCATCTGATGTACGTGATGAATATATCGCTAAATTAAAATCAACATTAAATTTAATAGAGGATTATCATAAGAATATATTAGCAATTACTCCATAAATTATATATTTGTAAGACATGGCTACAAAAAAAAAAAAAAAAAAAAAAAAAAAAAAAAAATTTTTTTTTTTTTTTTTTTTTTTTTTGATGTCACGCCCACCCTTGAAGCTTGTCTATATTAACTATGGGTAACGTGACTACACCCTCATTGTGTCTCGACATTTGCCAGCAACAGTCGTCTAGTTACTATGTCTCGTAATGTGTTTTCAGTAAGATGTACATTGACCGACTCTAGATAGTTAGATTTTTCTATAAGAGCCCATGATTTCATGAAAACCTGCAATATCTTATCATTTGTCAGACAAAAGTCTATAAATATCTTGTTTTCAAAGCCAATATTGTATAAATGACACTATTTCATCCTATTTTAAAGGAAATGGGTCAGGAGCGAGTTTATGCATGACCGTACAGTAGAAGAAATAAATTCCACTCCCACCCACCCTAATAGATATACTATATATATACTATATATATAGACTGCAGCGCCATCTACAATGATTGGCTAAAGAAATATAGCGTTAGCAGCCAACTGAAAAATATAGCTTTAGCTGCCAACGTAGAAATATAACTGTAGCAGCCAACTGAGAAATATAACTTTAGAAATATAACTTTAGAAACCAACCAACCAACCTTGAAAAAAAAAAAAAAAAAAAAAAAAATTTTTTTTTTTTTTTTTTTTTTTTTTTTTTTTTTAGTACGACAGGACTATTGTTTTCAATCTGTTACATTTTGTCCGTCACCGTTTGTGGTCTATCACCTAGAATTGGCCAAAAATACTATTTATTTCTAATGTTGCCATTTAAATTCGTTACTCGTCTTTAAATATTCTGTCCAATTTGAAAGAACTTTTATGTTTTTTAAAATTGAAGAGGCAAAAATTTCGAAGCAACAATTTTATTTTCTTAAATGTGGTTTATTTCGTTTTTACAGATTACCTTATGAAGTTTTAGTTTTTCCTAATATCTTCAGGGCCTTAAGTTTCTAATAGCCTATGTTGACTTTCTAATGTCTTCATGTTGAGT
Source organism: Salticus scenicus (assembly GCA_963930645.1). Lineage (NCBI taxonomy): Eukaryota > Metazoa > Arthropoda > Arachnida > Araneae > Salticidae > Salticus > Salticus scenicus. The sequence continues at coordinate 134,382,642 of OZ005653.1, read as the reverse complement.
TTCCAATGGTCTATGTTTAATTTCTAATGTCTGCATGGCCTATGTTGAATTTCTAATGTCTACATTCTAATGTTTAAGTTTCTAATGTCTGCATGGCCTATGTTGAATTTCTAATGTCTACATTCTAATGTTTAAGTTTCTAATCATGAGCATAGACAGGTTGCCGTACTTGCCACCAGTTTGTGGTTGAATCGCTATAAATTAAGCAGGATGTCCCCCAACATCGAAGCCGAAATTATAGCTCTTTATTTGTCTCCTAAGAAGCTATCTCAAAGACAAATTGCAGAGGCATTGGAAATCTCACAACCGACGGTTAGTTTTCATATAAAACAATATCGAAAGAAACAGCTTGGTGAAGGATCTTCTACGGAAACACCTAACAATAATAAAAATTCTTTGAAGAAATCTGATAGAAATCTTAAATGTAAACGATCCCAACGGCAAGATCCTATCTTTCGTGCTAAGGAAGTTGAAGCAAAAAGGCTATATCGTAAACGTAAAAAAATAGAACCTCTCGAAAATGACTCTAAGCGATTTAAAAGAGATGATGACTTGAATACCTCAGTATTGAATCCAGAATTTGAAAAAATTGCTATTAAATTCTTTAAAGCCATTTCTGATGGACCCATTCATGCATGTTACTGTTGTGATCGATTGTGGTTTAATAGCTCAATAAGAAATCTTACTAAACAAGACTTAAAAGACAAAGGTGCGTCTGACGAATTCTTAAGATTAACTTTTAATCAAGATGACGCTGGTAAAGGACAATTTTGCCAAACATGCTATGATGCATTAAGAAAATTAAAAATTCCTGAATTAGCAGTTAGTAACGGCTTTACATTTCCAGAAATCCCAGACTGTTTAAAAGAATTGACTAGGCTAGAAGAACGATTGGTTGCATGCCGCTTGCCATTCATGTCAATCTATCCCGTTCGCGGATGTCAATACAAATTGAAAGGTTCAGTCGTAAATGTACCTATTTCCTTGGATTCTACTGTAAATCAGCTTCCACGAAATTTAGATGAGAGTTACACCCTTCACGTTAAATTGAAGAAACGCCTGAGTCACAAATCCACCTACATGTATGAAATCATAAATCCTCGAAAAGTGTTTGAGGCAGCAGAATATCTCATGCTGCAAGAACTTTATCAAATGCTTGATATCAGTTTGTGTATGGATTGGAAACATAAATTTGAAGAAAAGAAATTTGACGTGGATTCTATGGTTATAGATGCCAGCGAAAACGAAAATTTTGAAGACAATGAGGTATTGGAAGAAGATGACGGTCTTGAAATAAAATCGGATGATGAAGACGGCGAGCATGAAGTTAACCCATCTAATACAGACACAGTAATAATGAAATTGGGTAATTTAAAATTGGATAATATAAAATTGGGTGATGAGAAAGGAATATGCCTGGCTCCTGGAGAAGACAAGACTCCCATTTCCCTCCTAGCTGACGACTTTGCTGAAGAATTAGCCTATCCAACTCTATATTGTGGTAAAATGCGGTATTTTAAAACAAACCCGACCTATACGAAAATTGCCAATTCCGAGATCAGACGAAGCGACCGACGAGCTGCTCGACCCGATCATTTGCTATACGCTTACTGTAGATATAATCATTTGAGACTTATGAGCGCAATAAATATTTCAATTCGAAAAAAGAAGGCACTCGAAGGAAATGTGACAGCTGGAAATCTTCTTGATACAGATTATTTAAATGAATTGCAAAGCCATAACGACGGCTACAAAATCTTAGCCTCTATTAAAAATTCACCTCCCCATTGGGAAAAAGAGAAAAAACGCGTGTTTGCAGCTATCAGACAATTTGGCCTTCCGACTGTTTTCATTACGGTATCTGCAGCCGAAACCCGTTGGTATGATTTGATGAAAACGCTATCTTGGAATGTTGATCGTCATCAATTAACTGAAGAAGAATTTAATAGCGAGCAGTTGTTTTCGCATGAGAAAAGGTGCGACCTGATACAAAAAGATCCTGTCACGTGCGCCTTATATTTTGATTACAAATTTAGAGAGCTTATGAAAACCTGGAAACAAACTGGTGGACCGTTCGGCCCATACAAAATTAGGGAATTCTATTACAGAATAGAATTTCAGCACCGAGGCAGTCCCCACGTGCATATGCTAACATGGTTACAAAACGCACCCTTGTATTCAAAGGAGAAGGCCGAAATATGTGAAAAATTTATCGATCAAATGATTACGTGCAGTTCTGAAAATGAATTTGTCAAATACCAGAGGCATCGTCATACCCACACTTGCTATAAAAAATCTGGTAAAGATGCAGGGTGCCGATTCAACATACCTTATTTCCCTATGGATCGAACACGAATACTAGAACCTTTACAAGACCCAGATCCAGATTTAACAAAACAATATGAATCTCTGAGAGATTATTTAGCCACGATAGCTGAGGAAAAATCTAATATGACATTTGACGCGTTTTTGTTTAGCTTAAACTATACGCTTGATGAGTACATCGCAGTTATAAGATCTGGATTAAAACGGTCTACTGTTATATTGCAACGTGAAGTGAAAGAAATTATAATAAACAATTATAACCCAAAAATTTTAAATTTGATGCAATCTAATATGGACATTCAGTACGTAACGGACGGTTACGCTTGCGTGGTATATATGGTCGATTATATTAACAAAGCGCAAAGAGGTTTGTCAAAATTCATTAAAGAATGTATCATTGAATGTTCTAAACAAAAACTAAATCTCAGAGACGGCCTTAGAAAGGTAGCGAATACTTTTCTGAATAGTGCAGAAGTGTGTGCTCAGGAAGCCGCTTGGAGCCTCTTAGAATTACCTATGAGTAAACTTTCCACTAATGACATCTTTATACCAACGTTTCAACCTGGTAATAGGGCACGAATAGTCAAAAATCAAGAAGATCTAAAAGATTTACCCAAAGACTCTTGCGAAGTATTCGAATGCTCAATATTTGACAAATATGTACAACGACCGCATGATTTGGAAGCCTTGTGTCTAGCAGATTTTGCTACGGAATATGAAATTAGTAAATCTGGATCGCCAAATTTAAAATTGCTCAACTCTCAAAATTACTTGCGAAAACGACTATCGCGTAAAATTTTAAGGTGCGTCAATTACAAGAAACCAACTGATCCAGATGAATTTTACCGAGAACAAATCACTCTGTATACCCACTGGAGAGATGAAAAGACTGAAATTTTAAGCCAAAATATGGAAGCTCTTTATCAAGAAAATGAAGCATTGATTCAAGAAAACCGAATAAAATATCACAATATTTCATTTGACATTGATGAGTATGATGTAATGAATGAAGAAGAGCTAGAAGACTCAGAAATTAAGGAAGAAGATGTACAATTCTATGATGGCTCACTATTAGAATTTGAAAATGACCCACTTCTGACAGCCGATATTAAACGGGATATGGACGAGTATGTCGGTAAAGATTTTGCCGTATTCAAAATACAAAATAGGTGGGTTGATAAGGAGTATTGGCAAAAATTTCGTCAGGCTAACATTCGACAATATGATCTTCTCAAACACGTCTTACATTTAGTAACTACAAATTCAGAACCGTTTCACATATTTATCACGGGTCCAGCGGGTTGTGGTAAATCCTATCTTATATCTACATTGGAACAATCATTAATCCGATTTTATGACAAACGTGGCAGTGATCCATCCGACTTGACGGTTTTGAAGGTTGCCCCAACTGGAAAAGCCGCATACAACATTAGGGCTATGACGTTACACTCTGCATTCGCAATACCTCTTAAAGTATCTAAAAATGTAATCGATCTGTGTCCTAGCACGCTAAATGAATACAGATTTATGTATAAAAACGTAAAAACTCTTATCATAGACGAAATATCCATGGTAGGCTTTAACATGTTTTCCATAGTAGATCAACGTTTAAGACAAATAATGGGTATCGACAAACCGTTTGGAAACGTGAGTGTTTTAGCATTTGGAGACTTTAGGCAATTGCCACCGGTTGGAGATGCTTCCGTCTATAAAATACCAAAATCTGCAGGCTTAAGTCATTTGGTAGGAAATGTTCTTTGGAATTCGTTTCAGTTGTATGAATTAGACGAAATTATGCGACAGAAAGATGATTTGTCATTTGCCCGCTGTCTAAATAATTTGGCTAATGGAAAAATGACTTTGGAAGATATACAGTTGATAAAAAATCGTATCGTAAAAAAACCAGAAGATACTTCATCTTCAGCCATTCATATGTTTTACATGAACCATGAAGTGGATCAATATAATGCAAAGAAAATTGCCGAATATGACACACAGACCTGCGTTTCGGAAGCCTACGATACAATATCGGGATCCGGTTCTCAGGAAACTAAAAGTCGTGTATGGCAAAAAGTAAAAAGTATGAAAAGAACAGACACGTGTAATTTAGCTCGCAAAATAACTTTGAAATTGGGTGCTAAATACATGCTCGTATACAATATAAATACTGTCGATGGACTCGTAAACGGAGCTATGGGCATTCTTCGAAAAATTCAATACGGTAAAATTAAAGGTACTCAAAAGACAGCTGTTCAACGAATATGGATGGAATTCGAAGACTCAGACATTGGTAAAAATTTAAGAAAAGAATACATAAGATATATGCTGCGTCATGGCATCAATCCTGGATTGAAATGGACGCCCATTGAACGAATGAGGAAAAATATCTATAGAACAAGAAATTCGGCTTTAAGTGTCGCTAGAGACCAATTTCCAATCGTTGTATCTGAGGCAATCACCATTCATAAATCGCAAGGTGCAACATACAAAGAGTGTGCTGTACATCTTAGCAAAAATATGGGCCGAAGTTTAGTTTATGTCGCGTTATCACGTGCGACGAAAGCTGACGGATTGTATATAGAGGGCGAATTTGTACCACCCGAGACGCCATCTGAAAAGGATCCCGTGGCAAAAGAACTAGCGAGATTAAGAGCAAATCCACTAATTCCTCATTTCCAATTTCTTCATGAAAGAGGAGATTTCGCTGGCATTCAGTTTATGTACCATAATGTTGAAGGATTATCCACTCATTACGAAGACGTATTGGCCGATCCATGCTTCATGAAGAGTGATATAATTATGCTAGCAGAAACGGGAACATTACCCGCAGATTACTTTGCATTTCCAGGATTTGTAATGGCTGGTGTAATTCATAGCAATGATGATCCAAGAAAGCCTCGAAAGAAATGCGGCATTATAACTTATATCCGAGAAGGCTTATCGGATTTATCGAAAAAAATCATTATTTTAAACAAAGACAAAGTCCAAGTTTTAGTATGTTACATATTAAATAATATAAGATTCATCTTGGTATATGCAAGTCCACAAGCCAATAACGAACAAAAAGGCGAAGTTATAGCAGAAGCTCTCCTGCAAAACGACGAAGATTTCAAAACGGTGCTGGTAGGGGATTTTAATATAGATTTTAATTCAGAAGAAGGAAAAGACTTTATGGAGGGATTACAAGTCATGAACTTGGATCTACGAACGAATCCCAAACACTATACGACGAGAGGCGGTACGACAATTGATGCAATTTTCTCTAATAAAAGTATGCGAACAGGAGTTTATATTAGTGTGTATAGCTACCACATGCCGTTATATGGACGAATAGACTAAGACAGCATGCTTATATAGTGCTAAGCCACGCCCACCTAAAAAAAAAAAAAAAAAAAAAATTTTTTTTTTTTTTTTTTTTTTTAGGTGGGCGTGGCTTAGCAATAGTCCTGTCGTACTAAACTAAATTCTGTCACAGACAGAATTCCTTAACGTAGTTTTTTTTTTTTTTTTTTTTTTTTTTTGTTGGTTGGTTGATTGTTATTTTTTTTTTTTTTTTTTTTTTTTTAGTTGGTTGTTTGCGTACTATATATGATCGCTAACAACCGTCATTGTATTTGACCAGCAGCAGTCGTCTAGTCATGTCTTCTAGTTTTTTTTTTTTTTTTTTTTTAATGTGACCTTCATGTGTGGCTTGGGTATATATATAAGCCGTATCCTTGCTAGACCAGTTCAGATCCTTCTCTATAGCAGCGTTGTTTTAAATTGTCATTGTTAAATTACGCGTCATGGCAACTTTGGACAACGATATTAAGCATCTGCTGAGACGAAAGTTAGTGCGTGGGGTCCTGAAAGGAGAACCTTTTCGTACCTTAGAGTCTCATCGGCGAGAACTTATTGGTGAGGTAGCCCAATGGATGGGAGTTGACGTTTCGACAGAAGACGGGTTCAAGAATAGGCTCGTAACTCTGCTGGGATCTAGAGAGGTGCCCACTACTACGGCTGAGTGGACAAAGCTTCTCAACAAATGGATCAGAAATCATTGTTCTGGGGCTGTGCTCTCTTCGAGAGAGATCTACGAGATCTTGGCCGTAGACGGATTCAGAGGGTTCAAACCCAAACATCTCAAGCTCTATTTGCCTACGGTTCCACTTAGAAAAGAATACGAGGATCATGCTCGAGGCGTCAGGGCCATCTACCATTGTATCGACGAGACAGATAGCATTTCAGGCTTGACGGGTACCGATTCAGCTTGTGTTGTGTTCCTGGCTCTCTTGAGACTGTACGGATCGGCTTCTGACGATAGGGTCGCTGTCAGGATCGAGAGAGCCGTAGTTGCAGCAGAGGGACACTTGCAGCAACTCGGAGAGTATTATCCAGACGTTAAAAATGTAAACGAGGCGCTGCTGAAGAGATTTGGTAAGATCTACGTAGAGGTGGTTGGAGATTCTTGGAAGGATGTGTCAGGAGAATTGTTGGAGAGTTTGGACGACGAGATAGGTTGAGGTTCAATGAAGACTATATTATATTATGTTTCAAGGTCACATAAAAAAAAAAAAAAAAAAAAAATATATATATATATTTTTTTTTTTTTTTTTTTTTTTTTTTTTCAAGTGGGTGTGTCAACTCTATATAAACATGAGCTGTGCCTATCGTTGGCATATTGTGCAATTTTGTTTGATAGAATGGATCCTAAATCTATGGTCTGGGTTCAAGTAAGGGATTCGAGTCTAATCCATAAAATATCTGTCGAAGACTTCTTTCGAGAAAAGAATATTCCGATAGTGGATCGTATTGATGATACCCTTTTAATGCTAGCGGACGGAGCCGTAGTCTTGAAACCAGCGACCAGGATACGTTTCAACGAGTTTTATCTAAAACATAAAATGGATGGACCCGAAATCCAATTGGGTAAAAATCTGGTTCTGAAGCCGAATTGTATTGTAGTTGCGACTGAAAGCTTTCCTTGGGCGCCTATTCGAGGCACTAGTTTAATTTTTCTTTACCACGACGCCGAAAAAAATCAAGTTGTGTGTAAAGATCCTGAAAAGGGTACCGAAGTCAGAATATCTCCGTACTACAATGAATGTTTTCCTATTGAGTTGGGATTTGCCAAACCCCTTCATATGTATCCAAATAGAATCGAGCATTCGAAAATGGTCATCAGTTTGGATGGATATAAAAATTTGAATCTGGTTTCCAGGGTCTTGAATCGCATTAATAAAATGGAACGGGTATTAGCCGTAGAACTTTAGGGGTTATTTGTGGCTGTGGCCTGGCTATATAAGATGGCTAACATACCCCCATTGTGTCTTGACGTCTACCAGCAACAGTTTTCTAGTTGATTGTAATTAAGTATTTTTTCTTTGTCTATATATATCGAGTCAAGATGAATAATTTAGCCGCATCAGAAATGCCTTTAGCCCCTTATTACAATTTTGATGCTACCAGAAACGATGTTGAGCAATGCATGCAGTCGTTGCTAAATGGCGTGGCTACGTTACCTAAACTTCTTTCGACGAGAGTTCATGAAATCATGCATCAGTCTGGGCCGGGCGTAAATTGTGTAATGGAAACTGGTAACATGATTATGGATGGCAATCGCCAAGAAATGGTAGTTGGCCGATTCATAAACGATAAAGGCTACCTGATGAAAAAGAGCGAAAACCTCAAGACGGGAGAAAAAGATGAAATCCAAGAGTATGTGAATTTGGATACTGAACATGATGTAGAAATGTTTGACTTGTCGTGGAAAAATCTGACTGATGTCCGATCGTAAAAAAATTATATATTTTGGCCATAATAAAGGTATAATGGATCCTGTTAAACATGTTATCGACGAGTATAGAAAATATTATAGCGATACGGCTGCAGATTTGAAATCTTTAAAGTTGGGTGAAATAATAGATAAAGATGGGTTTGAAAAAGAAATGGCGTCCTTAAAATCGAATATGGATAAATTAATAGGCGTAGATAAAGAGATATTCAACATTATCGATATTTTTACCGTTTTGGCTATAATAATAAAGGAATGGAAATTTGATTTTACCAATCTTATATGTGCAGTTGATAAAGATGCTAAAGATTTGAAAAAACTAATAACGACTGGTAATCGAATTATAGATGATAAGTGCATCCATAGCTTGGAATCGTCGTTCAAATCGATAAAGGATTATCCTGACCACGTTAGATCGCTAGAACTCGATAGAGCGTTTATACCGGTTTGGCGAGATAAATATATTACAAAATTAAAAACCGCTCATGATTTGATAGAGAATCATCACAAGCAAGCATTAGAGGATAGTCAATAATTAAAATTTTTCTTAAATAAAGCATAATGGAATACGTGGGAAAAATTATTTCTAGATATGAAGATTATTACTGTGAAGTCGTTGAGTATTTGAAAGATTTAGAGATTGGGACGGATGAGTTTGAGGAAAAAACGAAATCCTTAAAAACAAATATTGATAAGCTACTCTCCAAAAATGAGAAAATTTTCAGTATTATCGATGCTTTAGCCGTTGTAACTAGAATACTGGATAACTGGGATGATGATACCATTGAGCATTTACAGGCAATTCATGAAAATGTCAAGCGACTGAGAGAATTGATAACAGACCCAACTGACAATCGAATGATAGATGACGAGTGCATTAAAAATTTGCAAAATTCATTCGAATCGATACAGAGATATTATTACGTTGGTAAACTGACGGCAAGCTATTCTATGAAGGCTTGTTCCTCGGATGTACGCGACGAATATATGGAGAAATTAAAATCATCATTAAATTTAATAAAGGATGTTTATAAGAGAGCGTTAAAAATGACCCTTAGATATATGTAAGACATATAGAATGAAAATCTGATCTGGCTATAATAAAGGCATAATGGACCATGTTAAAGAAATTATGAACGAACATAAAAAATATTATAGCGATACGGCTGCAGATTTGAAATCTTTAAAGTTGGGTGAAATAATAGATAAAGATGAGTTTGAGAAAGAAATGGCGTCCTTAAAATCGAATATGGATAAATTAATAGACATTAATGAAGGCGTTTTCAGCATTATCGATGCTTTTACAATTTGGGCTACAATAATGAATGACTGGAAATTTGATTTTATCAATCTTATACGCAAAATTCATAACGATGCTAAACGGTTGAAAAAACTAGTAACTAACCCAACTGGCAATCAAATTATAGATCATGAGTGCATAGATAAATTGGAATCGTCTCTCTTATCGATGTGTTCATATCCTGACGAGGCTGAGGGTAGCTATAACCCAAGAATACATCCACCTGATAAGCGTGATAAATATATTGCAACTTTAAAATCAACCCTAAATTTGATAGAAAATTATTATAAGAAAGCGTTAGAGGATAATTAAATAAAGTATAATGGAGTACGTGGAAAATATCATTTTTAAATATGAAGATTATTACGGTGAAATGCTTGTGGATTTGGAATTTTTAGAGACTGGGACAGTTAATAATAAAAGGTTTCAGAAAAAAGTGGAAATTTTAAAAGCAAATATTGATAAATTAATGGACAAAAATGAAAAATTTTTCAGTATTGTCGACGCTTTAGCCATTTTAATTGGAATAATGAGTGACTGGGAATCTAAGTCCACTGATCAGTTACACGCAATTTATAAAAATGTCAAGCGGCTGACAGAATTAATATCAAACCCAACTACCAATCGAATTATAGATGACGAGCACATCCAAAGATTGCAATCGTCGTTCGAATTAGTAGAGAAATATTTTCAGCATGCTAAACGGACGGCAAGCTATTCTCCAAAGGCTTGTTCATCTGATGTACGTGATGAATATATCGCTAAATTAAAATCAACATTAAATTTAATAGAGGATTATCATAAGAATATATTAGCAATTACTCCATAAATTATATATTTGTAAGACATGGCTACAAAAAAAAAAAAAAAAAAAAAAAAAAAAAAAAAAAAAATTTTTTTTTTTTTTTGATGTCACGCCCACCCTTGAAGCTTGTCTATATTAACTATGGGTAACGTGACTACACCCTCATTGTGTCTCGACATTTGCCAGCAACAGTCGTCTAGTTACTATGTCTCGTAATGTGTTTTCAGTAAGATGTACATTGACCGACTCTAGATAGTTAGATTTTTCTATAAGAGCCCATGATTTCATGAAAACCTGCAATATCTTATCATTTGTCAGACAAAAGTCTATAAATATCTTGTTTTCAAAGCCAATATTGTATAAATGACACTATTTCATCCTATTTTAAAGGAAATGGGTCAGGAGCGAGTTTATGCATGACCGTACAGTAGAAGAAATAAATTCCACTCCCACCCACCCTAATAGATATACTATATATATACTATATATATAGACTGCAGCGCCATCTACAATGATTGGCTAAAGAAATATAGCGTTAGCAGCCAACTGAAAAATATAGCTTTAGCTGCCAACGTAGAAATATAACTGTAGCAGCCAACTGAGAAATATAACTTTAGAAATATAACTTTAGAAACCAACCAACCAACCTTGAAAAAAAAAAAAAAAAAAAAAAAAAAATTTTTTTTTTTTTTTTTTAGTACGACAGGACTATTGTTTTCAATCTGTTACATTTTGTCCGTCACCGTTTGTGGTCTATCACCTAGAATTGGCCAAAAATACTATTTATTTCTAATGTTGCCATTTAAATTCGTTACTCGTCTTTAAATATTCTGTCCAATTTGAAAGAACTTTTATGTTTTTTAAAATTGAAGAGGCAAAAATTTCGAAGCAACAATTTTATTTTCTTAAATGTGGTTTATTTCGTTTTTACAGATTACCTTATGAAGTTTTAGTTTTTCCTAATATCTTCAGGGCCTTAAGTTTCTAATAGCCTATGTTGACTTTCTAATGTCTTCATGTTGAGTTTCCAATGGTCTATGTTTAATTTCTAATGTCTGCATGGCCTATGTTGAATTTCTAATGTCTACATTCTAATGTTTAAGTTTCTAATGTCTGCATGGCCTATGTTGAATTTCTAATGTCTACATTCTAATGTTTAAGTTTCTAATCATGAGCATAGACAGGTTGCCGTACTTGCCACCAGTTTGTGGTTGAATCGCTATAAATTAAGCAGGATGTCCCCCAACATCGAAGCCGAAATTATAGCTCTTTATTTGTCTCCTAAGAAGCTATCTCAAAGACAAATTGCAGAGGCATTGGAAATCTCACAACCGACGGTTAGTTTTCATATAAAACAATATCGAAAGAAACAGCTTGGTGAAGGATCTTCTACGGAAACACCTAACAATAATAAAAATTCTTTGAAGAAATCTGATAGAAATCTTAAATGTAAACGATCCCAACGGCAAGATCCTATCTTTCGTGCTAAGGAAGTTGAAGCAAAAAGGCTATATCGTAAACGTAAAAAAATAGAACCTCTCGAAAATGACTCTAAGCGATTTAAAAGAGATGATGACTTGAATACCTCAGTATTGAATCCAGAATTTGAAAAAATTGCTATTAAATTCTTTAAAGCCATTTCTGATGGACCCATTCATGCATGTTACTGTTGTGATCGATTGTGGTTTAATAGCTCAATAAGAAATCTTACTAAACAAGACTTAAAAGACAAAGGTGCGTCTGACGAATTCTTAAGATTAACTTTTAATCAAGATGACGCTGGTAAAGGACAATTTTGCCAAACATGCTATGATGCATTAAGAAAATTAAAAATTCCTGAATTAGCAGTTAGTAACGGCTTTACATTTCCAGAAATCCCAGACTGTTTAAAAGAATTGACTAGGCTAGAAGAACGATTGGTTGCATGCCGCTTGCCATTCATGTCAATCTATCCCGTTCGCGGATGTCAATACAAATTGAAAGGTTCAGTCGTAAATGTACCTATTTCCTTGGATTCTACTGTAAATCAGCTTCCACGAAATTTAGATGAGAGTTACACCCTTCACGTTAAATTGAAGAAACGCCTGAGTCACAAATCCACCTACATGTATGAAATCATAAATCCTCGAAAAGTGTTTGAGGCAGCAGAATATCTCATGCTGCAAGAACTTTATCAAATGCTTGATATCAGTTTGTGTATGGATTGGAAACATAAATTTGAAGAAAAGAAATTTGACGTGGATTCTATGGTTATAGATGCCAGCGAAAACGAAAATTTTGAAGACAATGAGGTATTGGAAGAAGATGACGGTCTTGAAATAAAATCGGATGATGAAGACGGCGAGCATGAAGTTAACCCATCTAATACAGACACAGTAATAATGAAATTGGGTAATTTAAAATTGGATAATATAAAATTGGGTGATGAGAAAGGAATATGCCTGGCTCCTGGAGAAGACAAGACTCCCATTTCCCTCCTAGCTGACGACTTTGCTGAAGAATTAGCCTATCCAACTCTATATTGTGGTAAAATGCGGTATTTTAAAACAAACCCGACCTATACGAAAATTGCCAATTCCGAGATCAGACGAAGCGACCGACGAGCTGCTCGACCCGATCATTTGCTATACGCTTACTGTAGATATAATCATTTGAGACTTATGAGCGCAATAAATATTTCAATTCGAAAAAAGAAGGCACTCGAAGGAAATGTGACAGCTGGAAATCTTCTTGATACAGATTATTTAAATGAATTGCAAAGCCATAACGACGGCTACAAAATCTTAGCCTCTATTAAAAATTCACCTCCCCATTGGGAAAAAGAGAAAAAACGCGTGTTTGCAGCTATCAGACAATTTGGCCTTCCGACTGTTTTCATTACGGTATCTGCAGCCGAAACCCGTTGGTATGATTTGATGAAAACGCTATCTTGGAATGTTGATCGTCATCAATTAACTGAAGAAGAATTTAATAGCGAGCAGTTGTTTTCGCATGAGAAAAGGTGCGACCTGATACAAAAAGATCCTGTCACGTGCGCCTTATATTTTGATTACAAATTTAGAGAGCTTATGAAAACCTGGAAACAAACTGGTGGACCGTTCGGCCCATACAAAATTAGGGAATTCTATTACAGAATAGAATTTCAGCACCGAGGCAGTCCCCACGTGCATATGCTAACATGGTTACAAAACGCACCCTTGTATTCAAAGGAGAAGGCCGAAATATGTGAAAAATTTATCGATCAAATGATTACGTGCAGTTCTGAAAATGAATTTGTCAAATACCAGAGGCATCGTCATACCCACACTTGCTATAAAAAATCTGGTAAAGATGCAGGGTGCCGATTCAACATACCCTATTTCCCTATGGATCGAACACGAATACTAGAACCTTTACAAGACCCAGATCCAGATTTAACAAAACAATATGAATCTCTGAGAGATTATTTAGCCACGATAGCTGAGGAAAAATCTAATATGACATTTGACGCGTTTTTGTTTAGCTTAAACTATACGCTTGATGAGTACATCGCAGTTATAAGATCTGGATTAAAACGGTCTACTGTTATATTGCAACGTGAAGTGAAAGAAATTATAATAAACAATTATAACCCAAAAATTTTAAATTTGATGCAATCTAATATGGACATTCAGTACGTAACGGACGGTTACGCTTGCGTGGTATATATGGTCGATTATATTAACAAAGCGCAAAGAGGTTTGTCAAAATTCATTAAAGAATGTATCATTGCATGTTCTAAACAAAAACTAAATCTCAGAGACGGCCTTAGAAAGGTAGCGAATACTTTTCTGAATAGTGCAGAAGTGTGTGCTCAGGAAGCCGCTTGGAGCCTCTTAGAATTACCTATGAGTAAACTTTCCACTAATGACATCTTTATACCAACGTTTCAACCTGGTAATAGGGCACGAATAGTCAAAAATCAAGAAGATCTAAAAGATTTACCCAAAGACTCTTGCGAAGTATTCGAATGCTCAATATTTGACAAATATGTACAACGACCGCATGATTTGGAAGCCTTGTGTCTAGCAGATTTTGCTACGGAATATGAAATTAGTAAATCTGGATCGCCAAATTTAAAATTGCTCAACTCTCAAAATTACTTGCGAAAACGACTATCGCGTAAAATTTTAAGGTGCGTCAATTACAAGAAACCAACTGATCCAGATGAATTTTACCGAGAACAAATCACTCTGTATACCCACTGGAGAGATGAAAAGACTGAAATTTTAAGCCAAAATATGGAAGCTCTTTATCAAGAAAATGAAGCATTGATTCAAGAAAACCGAATAAAATATCACAATATTTCATTTGACATTGATGAGTATGATGTAATGAATGAAGAAGAGCTAGAAGACTCAGAAATTAAGGAAGAAGATGTACAATTCTATGATGGCTCACTATTAGAATTTGAAAATGACCCACTTCTGACAGCCGATATTAAACGGGATATGGACGAGTATGTCGGTAAAGATTTTGCCGTATTCAAAATACAAAATAGGTGGGTTGATAAGGAGTATTGGCAAAAATTTCGTCAGGCTAACATTCGACAATATGATCTTCTCAAACACGTCTTACATTTAGTAACTACGAATTCAGAACCGTTTCACATATTTATCACGGGTCCAGCGGGTTGTGGTAAATCCTATCTTATATCTACATTGGAACAATCATTAATCCGATTTTATGACAAACGTGGCAGTGATCCATCCGACTTGACGGTTTTGAAGGTTGCCCCAACTGGAAAAGCCGCATACAACATTAGGGCTATGACGTTACACTCTGCATTCGCAATACCTCTTAAAGTATCTAAAAATGTAATCGATCTGTGTCCTAGCACGCTAAATGAATACAGATTTATGTATAAAAACGTAAAAACTCTTATCATAGACGAAATATCCATGGTAGGCTTTAACATGTTTTCCATAGTAGATCAACGTTTAAGACAAATAATGGGTATCGACAAACCGTTTGGAAACGTGAGTGTTTTAGCATTTGGAGACTTTAGGCAATTGCCACCGGTTGGAGATGCTTCCGTCTATAAAATACCAAAATCTGCAGGCTTAAGTCATTTGGTAGGAAATGTTCTTTGGAATTCGTTTCAGTTGTATGAATTAGACGAAATTATGCGACAGAAAGATGATTTGTCATTTGCCCGCTGTCTAAATAATTTGGCTAATGGAAAAATGACTTTGGAAGATATACAGTTGATAAAAAATCGTATTGTAAAAAAACCAGAAGATACTTCATCTTCAGCCATTCATATGTTTTACATGAACCATGAAGTGGATCAATATAATGCAAAGAAAATTGCCGAATATGACACACAGACCTGCGTTTCGGAAGCCTACGATACAATATCGGGATCCGGTTCTCAGGAAACTAAAAGTCGTGTATGGCAAAAAGTAAAAAGTATGAAAAGAACAGACACGTGTAATTTAGCTCGCAAAATAACTTTGAAATTGGGTGCTAAATACATGCTCGTATACAATATAAATACTGTCGATGGACTCGTAAACGGAGCTATGGGCATTCTTCGAAAAATTCAATACGGTAAAATTAAAGGTACTCAAAAGACAGCTGTTCAACGAATATGGATGGAATTCGAAGACTCAGACATTGGTAAAAATTTAAGAAAAGAATACATAAGATATATGCTGCGTCATGGCATCAATCCTGGATTGAAATGGACGCCCATTGAACGAATGAGGAAAAATATCTATAGAACAAGAAATTCGGCTTTAAGTGTCGCTAGAGACCAATTTCCAATCGTTGTATCTGAGGCAATCACCATTCATAAATCGCAAGGTGCAACGTACAAAGAGTGTGCTGTACATCTTAGCAAAAATATGGGCCGAAGTTTAGTTTATGTCGCGTTATCACGTGCGACGAAAGCTGACGGATTGTATATAGAGGGCGAATTTGTACCACCCGAGACACCATCTGAAAAGGATCCCGTGGCAAAAGAACTAGCGAGATTAAGAGCAAATCCACTAATTCCTCATTTCCAATTTCTTCATGAAAGAGGAGATTTCGCTGGCATTCAGTTTATGTACCATAATGTTGAAGGATTATCCACTCATTACGAAGACGTATTGGCCGATCCATGCTTCATGAAGAGTGATATAATTATGCTAGCAGAAACGGGAACATTACCCGCAGATTACTTTGCATTTCCAGGATTTGTAATGGCTGGTGTAATTCATAGCAATGATGATCCAAGAAAGCCTCGAAAGAAATGCGGCATTATAACTTATATCCGAGAAGGCTTATCGGATTTATCGAAAAAAATCATTATTTTAAACAAAGACAAAGTCCAAGTTTTAGTATGTTACATATTAAATAATATAAGATTCATCTTGGTATATGCAAGTCCACAAGCCAATAACGAAAAAAAGGCGAAGTTATAGCAGAAGCTCTCCTGCAAAACGACGAAGATTTCAAAACGGTGCTGGTAGGGGATTTTAATATAGATTTTAATTCAGAAGAAGGAAAAGACTTTATGGAGGGATTACAAGTCATGAACTTGGATCTACGAACGAATCCCAAACACTATACGACGAGAGGCGGTACGACAATTGATGCAATTTTCTCTAATAAAAGTATGCGAACAGGAGTTTATATTAGTGTGTATAGCTACCACATGCCGTTATATGGACGAATAGACTAAGACAGCATGCTTATATAGTGCTAAGCCACGCCCACCTAAAAAAAAAAAAAAAAAAAAAAAAAATTTTTTTTTTTTTTTTTTAGGTGGGCGTGGCTTAGCAATAGTCCTGTCGTACTAAACTAAATTCTGTCACAGACAGAATTCCTTAACGTAGTTTTTTTTTTTTTTTTTTTAAAAGAGTGGGTGTGGCCTTGAACAGACTATATATACCCTTAACAAATGAATATATAAACTATTATCTTTTTTTTTTTTTTTTTTTTTCAAATTGGGTGTGGCATCGCACCGCTTTCGAGTATATATAAGGTAGTCTCTTGCCACCCACAATCAAATAACATGGCTTTTTATAGTAATGAGCCCATATACTATGGCTATTCTCCTCGACCCAACTTCGATGCTATGAACGATGACGAACTTCGGGCGTGGTTGGAATATTCTCGTAGAGAATTGGATGCAATGAATTCTTGGGAACGCTACAATCGGCCGAGAAAAAATTACCGTCAGCGTGCTCGGAAATCCCCTGAAGTCCCAAAGATTTCTTCACCTGTATGCCGGATCGTGAACGGTACTTGTGCGGCTTGCGAACAAAGAAGAAAACTGTTTAAACCTGGCCAAGTCATGGGTGGTCCAGATCGTTTCTCTAGAATCAGAGAATGTGAGCGATAATAGTGATTCATTTAAAAAAAATCAGAGGGTCATGAATAAAGATATGGATTGGATGCTTATGTTATTATTTATGGTGATTGGCATGGCTATTAGTTACGTTGATTCTTACTTCAAGCAAAGTAGATTAATGATTATGTCGTCACTAATGAAATTGCTAGACAACGCCCAAAAGACTAACGATGGCCAGTCGACATGAAAAAAAGATGGATCCTGAATGCGTTATCTGCGGAGGCGGAGTGCCTACCGAAGAATTATTCTATACAGAGTGCGGACATCCTTATCATTTAGAATGCGTGCGAGGATTACGTAGGCAGCGTATACGTCGTGTGGCACGCGGAAAAATAACCAAAGATCGAATAAAGCGACTAGCTCTTAAGAAAAAGATAAAAGCTAGCGGTAAAATTCCAAAAAATTTATCTTTGCCTCAATGTCCAGCCTGCAATAGATATTTTACCAGAAATGATGTCCGAAGAATAAGTCGCATGATGGGAGACACGTTGAGAAGATGGGAACGAGAACTTAACTTGCCAGGTTCTGATAGCGATAGGTCCAGATCCAGGTCCAGATCCAGGTCCAGATCCAGATCCAGATCAAGATCCAGATCCAGATCACCTCCCAATCTTGGTGTCGTAGCTTAAAAAAATTAGAGTATCGTTATGTTCGAATTTATGTTTATTGGCATGGCTACGTTAATTCTTACTTCAAACAAAATAAATTAATGGTTATTTCGTCGCTAATGAAATTATTGGACAATACCCCAAAGACTGACGATAGCCAGTCGACATGAAAAAAAAAGATGGATCCTGAATGCGTTGTTTGCCAAGGCGATGTGCTTACCGAAGAATTATTTTCTCCTGAGTGTGGGCATCCTTATCATTTAGAATGCGCGCGAGGATTACGTAGGCAGCGTATACGTTCCGTGGCACGTGGAGACATAACCAAAGATCGAATAAAACGACTAGCTCTTAGAAAAAAGATAGGAGCTAGTGGTAAAATTCCAAAAAATTTATCTTTGCCTCAATGTCCAGCCTGCAATAGATATTTTACCAGAAAGGATATCCGAAGAATAGGTGGCAGGATGAAAGACAGGTGGCGCCTGATGGAAGCCGTGGTGAGAAGATGGGGACGAGATCATAACTTGTCGGGCTCTGATAGCGATACGTCCAGATCAAGTTCAAGATCAAGTTCAAGATCCAGATCAAGATCAAGATCAAGATCAAGATCACCTCCCAATCTTGGTGTCGTAGTTTAAAAAAGTATGAAATATAAATGTGCAATTTGCCGAGAAAGGAAAGGAAATCTATTTATTGCTGAATGCAGACATCGTTTCCATGCGCAATGCGCCAATCGATTATATAATAAACGAAAACGGAACGCTTCGAATAAAAAAGCCTCCAATAAATATTCTAAGGGTAAAAACTCAAATGTATCCAAATTACCACCTTGCCCATCTTGTAAAAAACGCCTTACTAGAAAAGATATCAGAAAGATGCTCAACTTGAAACAGTCAGAAAAATTTGAGCAATTACATGGCCTGGATTATTCAGACTCTGAACTCTATTATTCTGATTTGGATTACACAGGCCTCAACGATTCAGATTTTTACAGCGATCGGTCCAGTTCCAGATCAAGATCTAGATCTCCACCCAGATCACCACCACCTAGCATACAACCATTAGTATATTTGTAGTAAAACAAGCAACGATGAACCTCAAAACAATATTATGCGGAACACTTCTATTTATAATAGCAATGAATGTTATTATGTACTCTTATCTAATTTATACTATAAATACTACCACGACGAGTCAGTCAGGGGGAGATATTGTAAAAGCTCATACAGTAGCAGTTTATGCCCAATTCATAATGCAATTTTTACAATTGACGTTTGCTGGTCTTTTAATGTATGAGTCATGGTAACATGTAGTTGTAAAGTCTCAACTTAAATTTCTACCAACCAACTGTTAAAAAAAAAAAAAAAAAAAAAAAAAAAAAAAAAAATTTTTTTTTTTTTTTTTTTTTTTTATGTGACCTTGGATATTTTTTGAAGGTCATAATAAATAAAATTTAGTATAAATAGAAGAACTTGATTCAGTAATATTATTAACATGTCTGATTTAAATGTAACGTTCGATCCCAGCTTCATTTCAAAACCTGGTAAATATTTAAATTTGTTGGAGAAGGAAATAGTTTATATAAAAAATTATAAAATTTATCACACGCATTCTGTTCCGCGTCTCGTGGCTGGCTATGGCGACAACAGTTTCATAACCTATTCGTATTCTGGCACAAATGTTCCAGCCAAAGTATGGACGCCAACGCTATTTCGCATTAAACAGATGGTGGAATTGGCTACTAATTATAAATATAATTTCTGTTTGGTTAATAAATATCGTAACGGATACGATAGTATTGGGAAACATAAAGACGATGAAAAAGACATTGCTGCTGATTCACCCATAGCATGCGTTAGTTTTGGCCAAGAGAGAAAATTCAAATTTTCAAAGTTGGGTGCTAAACCAGTCTATTATAACATGACGAGTGGTAGCTTAATGGTAATGCGCCCACCAACCAACAAATATTGGTTTCATGAAATATCAAAAGAACCAGAAAAATTAGGTGTCCGCATAAGCTTAACATTCAGAAAATTAGACAAAGGCATCAATTATAGGTAATGCAAGCTTACGTTAGGTTGGGCAAGATAATAAAAACATAATCTCATGCCGATATCATGAAATTGGCTTAGACAACAACACTATAGCTGACATACATAATCCGGACTACAAACTTGCGTTGGGAGACAATAAAGAGTGTAGTCTTATGCTGATATACTGAAACTGGCTTAGACAACAACGCTATAGCTGGCATACACAATCTGTCCTGTCTACAAACTTACGTTGAGTTTGGCAAGACAATAAAGAGTGTAGTCTTATGCTGATATCTTGAAACTGGCTGAGACAACGACACTATAATTGACATACCAATTCCAGACTTGCGTTGGGTTTGGCAAGACAATAAAGAGTGTAGTCTCATGCTGATATAGTGAAACTGACTTAGACAGAGACACTATAATTGACATACAAATCCAGACTACAAAATTATAATCACTTAAATTAAAAGATGTTTTACAGTAATTTCTGAGTATACAAGTATATATATATATATATATATATATATATATATATATATATTATAATATAAATATTATTATAATATAAATATAATATAAATATTATTATAATATAAATATAATATAAATATTATTATAAATATATTATAAATATATTATAATATAAATATAATATAATATAATATAATATAAATATATTATAAATATATTATAATATAAATATAAAAAAAAAAAAAAAAAAAAAAAAAAATCTATCCATTTCTATAGGGTAGCTACGATTCATGCTCCTACCTTCTCCTATTTTGCTCCGACTTGCTTTTTGTGGCAACGAGCTTCAAGGTCATCATAAACATAGTTGAAAAAAAAAAAAAAAAAAAAAAATTTTTTTTTTTTTTTTTTTTTTTTTTTTTTTTTTTTAACTATGTTTATGATACCACACAAGCGGTATCGTCTTGCGCTTCCATTTTCCTGATTCTGGCTTCATTTATAAAATCTACAATTTTTTCGCTCGTATAAAATTTGACCTGGTTATCAGTCAAGTCCACGCGTTCCGTAGGTTCGTTCGTGGCTATTAAATTGTAACATATGTTGTGTTTGGATAACATGAGGGCCAATCGGACGAGGCTGATATCTATTTCAAACGTGTTCGGTTTAGCTTCCGTGAAAAATTGTAACCATTCTTTTACGAGGTATGGTAATTTAAAACTTCTGAGTTTGGGATGTTTATTTTCGGCTACGGTCAAGCACCAAGTTTCTAACGAGATGTTTTTCAGTGCCACGCGTCTCAGCGAATATTTATCATCGTATTTTAAACTCTCTAGAATGCGTATATTGGGATCCGATTCGAGATCTTCGATAGTGGCTACGGACAGTATGTGTTCGGTATTCAATATAGCCTTTCTCGCTGGCCTACCTTCCAATAATGGATAACTGAGACAGAAAAACACTTGTCTGTAAACGAGGCCTATGACGACTGTGTCCACGATAACTTTCTGAATGGTTATGTCTGTCAGCAACGTGGTATATACAAAAGATATTGGTGTCCAGACGGTAGATGCTGGCACTTCGCTATATTCTATGTATCGATCGTACGGATGCAAGACTTGTACAACGCGTTTCGGGCTGGTGCCGTTGATGCTGAGAGTTATAAATTTTCTGTCTTCGTACGTTCTCTCGATCGGTTTTGAGTTTTCGAATATGATTTCCAGGGGCCATTCTATAATCAGACCCAGAGGCACCAATTTAGAAAAAATTTGTTCGTCCATATACCTAGACATATTTCTGTAATAGGATGTTAAAATATCTTGGATCACGAGCTCAGGCTTCTCTGGACTCAGCCTACGTTGTATCATACCACTGGAAGTGACGCTAGATTCCGAAAACCCAAAGCCGCTTACGGGTTTGACGTCCATGAATTTAGGTTCAACTACCTTACTCATGGTCATGAAAGGTATGTTTAAGACGTCGTGTCGGTTTTGCCATACTGCAGCCAGATTGAGTACGTATTCTATAGGTTCGTCGGACAAAAAACAGAGTCTATAGAAATCGGTCGGACCGTGTTCGCTAAAGTAACAGCCTCCTGGAAAGGGTGCATCATAATTATCCAAATACATGATTGTGCTTTTGTAGAAATATATGTTTTCGTAAGCCGGTTTGATCATACTTTGCACATATCGACTGACTACTTGTGGGTTTGTCACGAAATAAGGGGTCGCGTAAAAACGTAAAGTGTTATTTGCATTCGTGTCTCGACTGATGGGATAAATCATGCGTTCGTTGCCTAAAAGAACAGTCCATAGATAATTGGGATTGGAAACAACAGACGCGGTCACATCCGATTTAAAAAATGATTTGAGGGCCAGCAAAAAAGGTCTGTTGGAATCGATGGCGATGGACTCGTAAGGATACATGCGAGACACGGTCCAAGTTTCGTATGGCGAATTCCCCAAATCAAATATGATAACGTCGTTTCGGATCATAGACAAAGAACATTGCTTAAAATTGGAATATATGGATCCGTACGTATTAAAATTCATGATCCTCTTGTTTTAAAACAAAGATTTAAATTAAAGAGACTGGCTTGGGACTAGATTAGACCATAGTTTATGGATGCCGACAATAAAAATGCATGGAACTTGGAAAACATGTTTCTTCTTCGAGATTGTATCTATTGGAATGTATGTCAAAATTTAACGAGCCAGATTCGATATTGTTTTTGACAGACTAAAAGAAATTTATGACTACTGTCATGGCTGAAGATATTTATGTATCAGAATTAAATCTATTTGGTAAATTTTACATGATAAATAAGTATATATGTATTGAAAATAATTTATACTAAAACTAAAAGATGGAGGGATTTTTAGAAATGACTCAGATAGCCAAACCTGGCTGGTATTTTAGTTATTTTAATTTACCATGTTACGTGTTTAATGATGAAATAAACATGACTCTTTCCATACGCTATTTTCAACATATTATAGATCAAAATCCCTCTAATTTAGAAACGGATGATAAGTTAGAATATTCTTCAGCATTAGATGATAAATATTTACCTTTGTCGAATTTAAATCCTACGAAAGATATAGAAAAGGATATATCCGAAAAATGGGAGGCCAAACGGACGTGGAAATTCGTAATAGCTCATGTAAAATGGATGTTTTCAGAATCTTATTTTCCCATTGAAAATTTGGACGACTTTTATTTTTATTCTGTAATAGGAATGGTTATTGCCGTTAATCGATCTTCTAAAACACTTTATTGGAAGGGTAGTAAATATAATTTCGATAAACCGTGTATTTTAATTGACCCAAATTACGATCATGAACCTTATTTTAAAGTCAGGCCATCAAGGAGAAATTCTATTTCTATAGAATGTATTTATAATCATGAATGCGGATGTGAAAAAGGGGAACAAATAATGATGCCCAATAAATTACTTTGGACAGAGACGCAACAAACCGATTACCGTGTAAAAGAGAACGATATTATGGAAAATACAACCATATCATATTATAATTATCCATATAATGGCCATATTTTACAATTTAAAGACTTTTGTTTTTGCGATAAGAATATTGCTAAAGACTGTATGTATAAATAAGTACATGATGGAAGTCATTGAAACTCTAATCAAAATTTCGCCTCATGATAATGATGAGAATTTTTATAAAAAGCTATTGATATTGCCAGAGGGCATGCTGCAGAAATATAAGCAGGATTTCAACAAATATGAAAAATATGCAACATTGTTAAAATTTCATTTAGCTTCGCTTAAAAGGCCAGAATTAAACATTCGATTGATATATAGTGACGAAAATGGTTGGCATATATCATCCTGCCTAAAAAGCGTTTCTGGAGTAACCCATAGCGAAACATGCACGTGTGAAGAAGATTTTAAGGTACCAGATAATTTTTTTAACATAGTAAGACAGGAGGCAGCATTATCACTTAGATGTAGAGTGTGTAAACATTATGCACCTGACTGGGTAGATACAAATAAACCTGACATGGAAAGAGAAAGAGAGAAATAAAATAATCATGTAATAATCTATATATAGCCAAACCTTAAAAAAAAAAAAAAAAAAAAAAAAAAATATTTTTTTTTTTTTTTTTTTTTTTTTTGAGAGAGTGGGTGTGGCCTACATTATAACACTATGGTCTACACCTACTTTTTTAAACCAGTCGTTTCTATATCCAAAAAAATTTGTCGTTGGCTCATAGTACTTTTTTTGTCGGATCAATTCTACTGCAGTCTTTTTCGTTTTTTTCCTTTTGGATTCTTAAATTTCTCCAAATAATTATATCCAACAAGCTTTCTCATTAAAGCGGTTTCTTCCAAGTCGTCGTTTTCTACTCGAGGTATAGGTTTACCATACGTGTGTGGCGTTATCGGAAAAATTTGAATTTTATGGGGCCAATGATTGGAAGTCCGTCTCTGTTCAAAACGTAGTATTCGCGTCTTTAATACCGATTCGGATACTAAAGACGCAGGTGTCATACAGACATACAATACGCAGCGAATATTTGGTTTTTCTCTGAAATGCTGAGGTTGTATGCCCTGATGAATTGTTCTGCTGTCCCATAGAAGAAGCGAACCAGCTTTAGCTTTTACGCAAATATCGGAATCGTGTCCTAATTTGTCCATGTAAAATTGTTTCTGTTCGTCTGTTATTACGTACCAGTCTTTTGGATTATTAATATGATATTGTTCTCGAAACGCTTTGTGTAATTTATGACTGCCTCTCAGCACTCGAAGGGTAGCGTCTCCCTCATTGACGTCGAATAAATTGACCAACCCTTGTACGCATTCAAATCCATTTCTCATAAACGACTGATCTGTATGAAGTTTATCTGTTCCTCGATACCAACCTCGATTAGTTATTTCGCATGGCAAAGATATGCTGAGACCGTCGTAGCTAGTTAATAATTCGTCGGTTTTCCAAATTTTACTAAATGTATCGATAACTTTTTGATTTTGACGAATAGCCCAAGACATGGGATTGTGTCCGAAATCCCAATTCTGTAATAGCATTCCAGACTTTGGAAAAAATTCAAATATTGATTCATACGTCAACGGTTTGTTTTTTACGATTGGAGTTGATAAATATTTAGTTTTGTCGCTAAGCCATTGCCACATTTTATCTTGTAGCGCTGAAAGCTCTTCTGGAGTCAATATGTTATCGATGACTTTGACTCCATCCTCTGCTAGAGTAAAACCCTCGCAAGTGTTGTAAATCATGTTTGAAGAAAGAAATAATAACTGTAGGTTGTTGGCAGGGTCTTTTATAGTGTAGGCCACACCCACTCTCAAAAAAAAAAAAAAAAAAAAAAAAAACTACGTTAAGGAATTCTGTCTGTGACAGAATTTAGTTTAGTACGACAGGACTATTGCTAAGCCACGCCCACCTAAAAAAAAAAAAAAAAAAAAAAAAATTTTTTTTTTTTTTTTTTTTTTTTTTTTTTTAGGTGGGCGTGGCTTAGCACTATATAAGCATGCTGTCTTAGTCTATTCGTCCATATAACGGCATGTGGTAGCTATACACACTAATATAAACTCCTGTTCGCATACTTTTATTAGAGAAAATTGCATCAATTGTCGTACCGCCTCTCGTCGTATAGTGTTTGGGATTCGTTCGTAGATCCAAGTTCATGACTTGTAATCCCTCCATAAAGTCTTTTCCTTCTTCTGAATTAAAATCTATATTAAAATCCCCTACCAGCACCGTTTTGAAATCTTCGTCGTTTTGCAGGAGAGCTTCTGCTATAACTTCGCCTTTTTGTTCGTTATTGGCTTGTGGACTTGCATATACCAAGATGAATCTTATATTATTTAATATGTAACATACTAAAACTTGGACTTTGTCTTTGTTTAAAATAATGATTTTTTTCGATAAATCCGATAAGCCTTCTCGGATATAAGTTATAATGCCGCATTTCTTTCGAGGCTTTCTTGGATCATCATTGCTATGAATTACACCAGCCATTACAAATCCTGGAAATGCAAAGTAATCTGCGGGTAATGTTCCCGTTTCTGCTAGCATAATTATATCACTCTTCATGAAGCATGGATCGGCCAATACGTCTTCGTAATGAGTGGATAATCCTTCAACATTATGGTACATAAACTGAATGCCAGCGAAATCTCCTCTTTCATGAAGAAATTGGAAATGAGGAATTAGTGGATTTGCTCTTAATCTCGCTAGTTCTTTTGCCACGGGATCCTTTTCAGATGGTGTCTCGGGTGGTACAAATTCGCCCTCTATATACAATCCGTCAGCTTTCGTCGCACGTGATAACGCGACATAAACTAAACTTCGGCCCATATTTTTGCTAAGATGTACAGCACACTCTTTGTACGTTGCACCTTGCGATTTATGAATGGTGATTGCCTCAGATACAACGATTGGAAATTGGTCTCTAGCGACACTTAAAGCCGAATTTCTTGTTCTATAGATATTTTTCCTCATTCGTTCAATGGGCGTCCATTTCAATCCAGGATTGATGCCATGACGCAGCATATATCTTATGTATTCTTTTCTTAAATTTTTACCAATGTCTGAGTCTTCGAATTCCATCCATATTCGTTGAACAGCTGTCTTTTGAGTACCTTTAATTTTACCGTATTGAATTTTTCGAAGAATGCCCATAGCTCCGTTTACGAGTCCATCGACAGTATTTATATTGTATACGAGCATGTATTTAGCACCCAATTTCAAAGTTATTTTGCGAGCTAAATTACACGTGTCTGTTCTTTTCATACTTTTTACTTTTTGCCATACACGACTTTTAGTTTCCTGAGAACCGGATCCCGATATTGTATCGTAGGCTTCCGAAACGCAGGTCTGTGTGTCATATTCGGCAATTTTCTTTGCATTATATTGATCCACTTCATGGTTCATGTAAAACATATGAATGGCTGAAGATGAAGTATCTTCTGGTTTTTTTACGATACGATTTTTTATCAACTGTATATCTTCCAAAGTCATTTTTCCATTAGCCAAATTATTTAGACAGCGGGCAAATGACAAATCATCTTTCTGTCGCATAATTTCGTCTAATTCATACAACTGAAACGAATTCCAAAGAACATTTCCTACCAAATGACTTAAGCCTGCAGATTTTGGTATTTTATAGACGGAAGCATCTCCAACCGGTGGCAATTGCCTAAAGTCTCCAAATGCTAAAACACTCACGTTTCCAAACGGTTTGTCGATACCCATTATTTGTCTTAAACGTTGATCTACTATGGAAAACATGTTAAAGCCTACCATGGATATTTCGTCTATGATAAGAGTTTTTACGTTTTTATACATAAATCTGTATTCATTTAGCGTGCTAGGACACAGATCGATTACATTTTTAGATACTTTAAGAGGTATTGCGAATGCAGAGTGTAACGTCATAGCCCTAATGTTGTATGCGGCTTTTCCAGTTGGGGCAACCTTCAAAACCGTCAAGTCGGATGGATCACTGCCACGTTTGTCATAAAATCGGATTAATGATTGTTCCAATGTAGATATAAGATAGGATTTACCACAACCCGCTGGACCCGTGATAAATATGTGAAACGGTTCTGAATTTGTAGTTACTAAATGTAAGACGTGTTTGAGAAGATCATATTGTCGAATGTTAGCCTGACGAAATTTTTGCCAATACTCCTTATCAACCCACCTATTTTGTATTTTGAATACGGCAAAATCTTTACCGACATACTCGTCCATATCCCGTTTAATATCGGCTGTCAGAAGTGGGTCATTTTCAAATTCTAATAGTGATCCATCATAGAATTGTACATCTTCTTCCTTAATTTCTGAGTCTTCTAGCTCTTCTTCATTCATTACATCATACTCATCAATGTCAAATGAAATATTGTGATATTTTATTCGGTTTTCTTGAATCAATGCTTCATTTTCTTGATAAAGAGCTTCCATATTTTGGCTTAAAATTTCAGTCTTTTCATCTCTCCAGTGGGTATACAGAGTGATTTGTTCTCGGTAAAATTCATCTGGATCAGTTGGTTTCTTGTAATTGACGCACCTTAAAATTTTACGCGATAGTCGTTTTCGCAAGTAATTTTGAGAGTTGAGCAATTTTAAATTTGGCGATCCAGATTTACTAATTTCATATTCCGTAGCAAAATCTGCTAGACACAAGGCTTCCAAATCATGCGGTCGTTGTACATATTTGTCAAATATTGAGCATTCGAATACTTCGCAAGAGTCTTTGGGTAAATCTTTTAGATCTTCTTGATTTTTGACTATTCGTGCCCTATTACCAGGTTGAAACGTTGGTATAAAGATGTCATTAGTGGAAAGTTTACTCATAGGTAATTCTAAGAGGCTCCAAGCGGCTTCCTGAGCACACACTTCTGCACTATTCAGAAAAGTATTCGCTACCTTTCTAAGGCCGTCTCTGAGATTTAGTTTTTGTTTAGAACATTCAATGATACATTCTTTAATGAATTTTGACAAACCTCTTTGCGCTTTGTTAATATAATCGACCATATATACCACGCAAGCGTAACCGTCCGTTACGTACTGAATGTCCATATTAGATTGCATCAAATTTAAAATTTTTGGGTTATAATTGTTTATTATAATTTCTTTCACTTCACGTTGCAATATAACAGTAGACCGTTTTAATCCAGATCTTATAACTGCGATGTACTCATCAAGCGTATAGTTTAAGCTAAACAAAAACGCGTCAAATGTCATATTAGATTTTTCCTCAGCTATCGTGGCTAAATAATCTCTCAGAGATTCATATTGTTTTGTTAAATCTGGATCTGGGTCTTGTAAAGGTTCTAGTATTCGTGTTCGATCCATAGGGAAATAGGGTATGTTGAATCGGCACCCTGCATCTTTACCAGATTTTTTATAGCAAGTGTGGGTATGACGATGCCTCTGGTATTTGACAAATTCATTTTCAGAACTGCACGTAATCATTTGATCGATAAATTTTTCACATATTTCGGCCTTCTCCTTTGAATACAAGGGTGCGTTTTGTAACCATGTTAGCATATGCACGTGGGGACTGCCTCGGTGCTGAAATTCTATTCTGTAATAGAATTCCCTAATTTTGTATGGGCCGAACGGTCCACCAGTTTGTTTCCAGGTTTTCATAAGCTCTCTATAAATTTGTAATCAAAATATAAGGCGCACGTGACAGGATCTTTTTGTATCAGGTCGCACCTTTTCTCATGCGAAAACAACTGCTCGCTATTAAATTCTTCTTCAGTTAATTGATGACGATCAACATTCCAAGATAGCGTTTTCATCAAATCATACCAACGGGTTTCGGCTGCAGATACCGTAATGAAAACAGTCGGAAGGCCAAATTGTCTGATAGCTGCAAACACGCGTTTTTTCTCTTTTTCCCAATGGGGAGGTGAATTTTTAATAGAGGCTAAGATTTTGTAGCCGTCGTTATGGCTTTGCAATTCATTTAAATAATCTGTATCAAGAAGATTTCCAGCTGTCACATTTCCTTCGAGTGCCTTCTTTTTTCGAATTGAAATATTTATTGCGCTCATAAGTCTCAAATGATTATATCTACAGTAAGCGTATAGCAAATGATCGGGTCGAGCAGCTCGTCGGTCGCTTCGTCTGATCTCGGAATTGGCAATTTTCGTATAGGTCGGGTTTGTTTTAAAATACCGCATTTTACCACAATATAGAGTTGGATAGGCTAATTCTTCAGCAAAGTCGTCAGCTAGGAGGGAAATGGGAGTCTTGTCTTCTCCAGGAGCCAGGCATATTCCTTTCTCATCACCCAATTTTATATTATCCAATTTTAAATTACCCAATTTCATTATTACTGTGTCTGTATTAGATGGGTTAACTTCATGCTCGCCGTCTTCATCATCCGATTTTATTTCAAGACCGTCATCTTCTTCCAATACCTCATTGTCTTCAAAATTTTCGTTTTCGCTGGCATCTATAACCATAGAATCCACGTCAAATTTCTTTTCTTCAAATTTATGTTTCCAATCCATACACAAACTGATATCAAGCATTTGATAAAGTTCTTGCTGCATGAGATATTCTGCTGCCTCAAACACTTTTCGAGGATTTATGATTTCATACATGTAGGTGGATTTGTGACTCAGGCGTTTCTTCAATTTAACGTGAAGGGTGTAACTCTCATCTAAATTTCGTGGAAGCTGATTTACAGTAGAATCCAAGGAAATAGGTACATTTACGACTGAACCTTTCAATTTGTATTGACATCCGCGAACGGGATAGATTGACATGAATGGCAAGCGGCATGCAACCAATCGTTCTTCTAGCCTAGTCAATTCTTTTAAACAGTCTGGGATTTCTGGAAATGTAAAGCCGTTACTAACTGCTAATTCAGGAATTTTTAATTTTCTTAATGCATCATAGCATGTTTGGCAAAATTGTCCTTTACCAGCGTCATCTTGATTAAAAGTTAATCTTAAGAATTCGTCAGACGTACCTTTGTCTTTTAAGTCTTGTTTAGTAAGATTTCTTATTGAGCTATTAAACCACAATCGATCACAACAGTAACATGCATGAATGGGTCCATCAGAAATAGCTTTAAAGAATTTAATAGCAATTTTTTCAAATTCTGGATTCAATACTGAGGTATTCAAGTCATCATCTCTTTTAAATCACTTAGAGTCATTTTCGAGAGGTTCTATTTTTTTACGTTTACGATATAGCCTTTTTGCTTCAACTTCCTTAGCACGAAAGATAGGATCTTGCCGTTGGGATCGTTTACATTTAAGATTTCTATCAGATTTCTTCAAAGAATTTTTATTATTGTTAGGTGTTTCCGTAGAAGATCCTTCACCAAGCTGTTTCTTTCGATATTGTTTTATATGAAAACTAACCGTCGGTTGTGAGATTTCCAATGCCTCTGCAATTTGTCTTTGAGATAGCTTCTTAGGAGACAAATAAAGAGCTATAATTTCGGCTTCGATGTTGGGGGACATCCTGCTTAATTTATAGCGATTCAACCACAAACTGGTGGCAAGTACGGCAACCTGTCTATGCTCATGATTAGAAACTTAAACATTAGAATGTAGACATTAGAAATTCAACATAGGCCATGCAGACATTAGAAACTTAAACATTAGAATGTAGACATTAGAAATTCAACATAGGCCATGCAGACATTAGAAATTAAACATAGACCATTGGAAACTCAACATGAAGACATTAGAAAGTCAACATAGGCTATTAGAAACTTAAGGCCCTGAAGATATTAGGAAAAACTAAAACTTCATAAGGTAATCTGTAAAAACGAAATAAACCACATTTAAGAAAATAAAATTGTTGCTTCGAAATTTTTGCCTCTTCAATTTTAAAAAACATAAAAGTTCTTTCAAATTGGACAGAATATTTAAAGACGAGTAACGAATTTAAATGGCAACATTAGAAATAAATAGTATTTTTGGCCAATTCTAGGTGATAGACCACAAACGGTGACGGACAAAATGTAACAGATTGAAAACAATAGTCCTGTCGTACTAAAAAAAAAAAAAAAAAAAAAAAAAATTTTTTTTTTTTTTTTTTTTTTTTTTTTTTTTTTTTTTTTTTTTCAAGTCACGTGGGCGGAGCATTTTGTAAGTACTGGCAGTGAAAATATTTATTTACTTATATAATATAATAATTTTATTTTTTACAGATCTCATATCTGTTAATGTTTTAACTTTAAATTTACTCGACTTGCATAAAGAACATAGCAACTCAAAATGCATGGCTGGATAAATATGTTGCCTTAGCATATCTTCTTTAGCAGTATAATATTTTTTATGTATTCTTTCGTACAAATCACAATTTGCTCTATAATAGCCTTTGCTCAATGTACAACAAGGTACTAAATATAATTCTGAAGAGTTTGAAGCGTATTTTTCAAACATTTCTATTATTCGTATGGGTAATCCTCTACAAGTGTGAATGGCTACCCATACATTATAGGATGGTATTATTTTTTCAAATTTATCGTCATTGATGTTGCATTGTATAAAATTACATACATTCATATTATGTAATAATTTCATGCCTTTGTACTGTTTCAAATCAACGCATGTCATTTTGGTGTTTACAAGATGAATTCCACAAGCATTTCCAGCACATATATTAATTATATTTTTATTTTTTAAGTCTATGAGATTAAATACAGACAGGGTCTCTGAATATTCTTTCAACAAAAATCTTTTACCAAAGCTATGCTGATAATAATAATCTACAAAATATTTTCGTTTTAAATTTGTAGACTTGTTTAAATTAAGCAATTGGTTAAAAATAAAAGTATTAAGGCATTCTATTGGATTTATGTCGTCTTGCTCTAGATAAAATCCCATATAGTGTCTCAAACTGGAATTGTAAAATATATTCATATTTAGTCTATTGTTCATGTAATAGCAAATCATTAAAATTTTCACAATAGGATGTATGTTATATAGATAGGCTATAATAGAAATAAAATAATGCGTAGATCCATTCCATTGAAGATACTTATCTACGACTTTAGAATCCTCATATATTACTAAAGCGCTGTAAATTTTTTTACATTTCGGATCAGAAAACGATTCACGAAAAGTATATTTCAACGAGTCTATATTTTTCAAAATAGTTATGATTTCATCATTCTTATAATAGAACAATTTTTGGACGTCTGAGTAAATTAAACGTAAACCAGAACAATACCGATAGATTATCCATAAAATAACGCAAATATATAATATTGACGAATCCATCTTTCAAAATTATGAAAAAGCGTTATGGCAAGTTATACGCAAGTTATACTCTAAAGACTTTCCCATCCGATATATATACATACTGTAATAGTAAAGCCACGCCCACTCACAAAAAAAAAAAAAAAAAAAAAAAAAAAAAAAAAATTTTTTTTTTTTTTTTTTTTTTTTTCAAGTTGGTTGGTTGGTTGATTCATTTTCTAAGCAGTGAAAATATTATTTCTTACTTTAAAAATTTTTGTAAAACAACATTGTAAAAAATAAGCAACATGACCAAACATGTATCCAATTTAAAAATACCAATGTCAGAAAAATCATTACAAATAGGATACATTTAAATAGAGTACTGTTCCAATCATTTTTTTCTAACCAAACAAACTCTGTTAATGAATTATTTTTTGTTTTTTCTATGTTTTTATGATATTCGTTGGCTGGTATTGCGTGCAATGCCGTCAGATATTCTTCTACTTTAGAAGTCATAAAGTTTAAGCGTTCGTTTTCGTCAATTTCTAAAATTTCATGTTCCCAAATATAATCTGGAGTTAGTTCGGGGCGAATGGGACCGTCTTGATAATATGTGTAATCCAATTCTCGGTCAATTTTTTCTAGTGTTTGTTTGTCTATAACTTTTGAGTAATCGTATGGATCCATACTATCTAATATCCCATTTACCAATTCGTATATGGCATAAGTTGTAGTAATGACACCAATACTCGTTCCCAAAGCTCTCAGAGACATTGTTCCAATT
Source organism: Salticus scenicus (assembly GCA_963930645.1). Classification (NCBI taxonomy): domain Eukaryota; kingdom Metazoa; phylum Arthropoda; class Arachnida; order Araneae; family Salticidae; genus Salticus; species Salticus scenicus. Next base: position 134,348,984 of record OZ005653.1, on the reverse strand, counting down.
TGTTTCATAGACAAGACGATCGAATTTTTCAAGACAATTTTTGCCGCAATGCTATTGGCCGCTTTGGATAATAGTTTTGGGGCCTTGCGTTTCAAAAAATTTTCAACGGCGTATTCCGAGATCTCTCTGCCCAAGTCTTTAGACAGCTCGAACGCTATGTCGTGAAAGACACTTACATTTTCGATAGGCTCTTCAATGGCTTCGCGTCTGATACGGCTGCTTCTACCAGCTCGAATTGTATATATCATGTAATTTGGAATTTTAGGCGGTTTATCTTTCAACGGCTTCAAGTTACCCACCTTGGCGGCTCGGATGGCAGTCGTACCCAGTAACCATTCGCCGAATTTCTGACCACCAGACCTGGTGCATTCGTCGTTCTGAAAATCTAAACCGTACGCGTCGCAGTATGTCTTGTTAATTTTCAAACGACCCTCGACTATATCAAATCCGCCATGAAAAATATGTCTCGAGGCCCTTTCGAAAATTTTTTCAGGCATCGATGCAAAAGATTTTTTTAAAGGATTCGAGAGAACGCATTTTCCATCTGGAGTCCACTCCGTATCGATAGAATGGTCTTTGCAAGACAGTTGACATGCCATCGCATATCTGCTGCCTATTCTGACCCACTGATCGAAATCGATGTCACTACAGACTTCCCAATTTTTCTTGAACGGATAGCAACCGAATCTCTTGCATCCAATCTCGTTGAAACGAATCGAGGTGACAACAATGCATCGATCTGCGATAGAAGGCGGTATGAAATAATCTTGGTCTGTAGCGGGCCTCGTTTCCAAAAACGCATAATCGAAATAATGAGGATATTGTTTTTTGTAATATTCCAACAGATAAACTTGTGTGGCTTCGGTAGCATATCGCAACGCGTGTGTGTATTCTGGCTTATTCATGAGCTTGGTTTTGGATAAATGACGCTTTGTAGCGCGGGACCTTTTCCGAAAGGCGATACGACCATTCCACGTAACATGAATACGGGGTCGTCTTTTAATACGAAAAAGTCGCAGCAAATGGTAGACTGGACTTGGAACCATTTATTCTTGTGAAGCGATCTATACATGGCCGAAGCATGGGCTGCTGTGTAATAACAATTCATGGCGTTTCTCATTAACCAGGCCACGATCGTGAAAGACTCTTCGAACGTACAGTCCTCCGGTAAAGCGTAACACGGATAACATAGAGATTGATGCTTGTCCTTTTTAGCGGCGACAGTTCTTCCTTTTATGGCCAAGTCGTCTCGCGTACCGCAGGCGCATTTTCGAGCTCGGTCGAACAGCGCGTAGGGTAAGGCCTGATTGACTATTGTGATGAGCCTTTCTTCGGCAGCCAAGTTTAGAAAGTCTCTTGGTACGTTGTCTGGCACAATCAATGAGGCGCATACCATGATCGAAATTGTAAATTTTAAAGCGTATTAGGACAAACGAACCTTGAAAATACCAAGTGTTGGGAAAGACTTTGATGGTAATGCGACCTAGATGAAAGAGACGAAAATAGGTAACGAGATAGTAACCCAATAACTTTTTGTGGAAAGCTAGGCAGGGGCTCCTCACTCGAACACGGAATGAGAAGAATGACATGACTGATTCAAACAGAGATGCCATTTATATATAAATAGGTTATGGTAAAAAATACAACCTTGAAAAAAAAAAAAAAAAAAAAATATATATTTTTTTTTTTTTTTTTAAGATTGGTTGACTGGTAGATTTTTTTAATGGTAAAATGATAGTTTATTAATATTATCTTTATCAAGTATACAATAATTATATTCAAAATCTTCTGTAAAAAGTGGATCGTTTGGAAATACATATTGTTCTCCCCAATCACATTCGTCACAATTTATATCTATGCATTCTACAATTATACCGTAGCCGTAATATGGTTTTACTACCATATGTGCTTTGTCTTCAGTATCGTAATTCAAGATAAAGGGTTTATCAAATACATATTTTTTACAATTGTGATAAAGTAATTTCAATTTATGATTTATAACAATGTTATCGTATACCAATTCGTAATATTTCATATCTTCATCGATGGGTATAATTTGTTCTGGAAGCAAAATTTCACGATGGTAATCTGCCATTAACAAATTTTCCGAAAATTTATATTTTACACTTTTTCTCATTTCTCCAATATTTAGACATTCTATAGGTAAATAAATATCACCTGGATCACGTCCCAGTTTTAAACATTCGAAATGGCGATAGCATATACTCATATTTTTTGCGTCTATAAATACGTAATACGGTTCATTGTTAAGTCCAAGGAACCAGCCATATTTTATCATAGAGGTTAAATGTAGAAATATTTTTTCTTTGAGAGTCCATGCATGTTCATAGGCCAACACTTCCTTATATTCAGATATGGCATCCAGACCGTTAACTTTATCGTACAGAGAAAAATATTTTCTACAGAGCAACATTTTAATGTCAAAGGGTAAGCTGAGAAATGAAATTGGTTCAGCCATTTCTATCGTCTGAACAAACCCTTCACTAAATCACGAATGATTCGATAGCGCTGGGCTTTATATACTGATCGGCCAGGCCGTTGCATAAGCTTTTTCCATGAAAACAGGATATGATAAAGTTATTTATAGACTGTTATATTTTCACCGTCAGTAATTAGAAAATGCTCCGCCCACGTGACCACATTAAAAAAAAAAAAAAAAAAAAAAAATTTTTTTTTTTTTTTTTTTTTTTTGAGGGGGGGGGGGTGTATATTGTTTAATGATACAATGTTTGTTTTTCAATATTATCCTTATCGATTATACGATAATTGCATTGAAATTCTTCTGTCCAAAGTGAATCAACTGGAAATATATATTGTTCTCCCTTATCACACACATCACAATACATATTGATACATTCTACAATAATACAGTGGTCGTCATATGGCTTTATTTCAATATGTATTTCGTTACAATCCTCGTAGCACATGATATAGGGTTTATTAAATGCATATTGTCTGCAATGTTGATAAATTAAATTCAGTCTATGATTTACAACGATAGTACCATAATATCGCAAGTTATAATATTTCAAATCCTCCAAGTTTTCAACAGACATAACTATTTTTGAAGGCAAAATTTCACGAAAGCAATCTACCATTGAATAATATCTCGTACATCTAATTTTTATATTTTTTCTCATTTCTCCAATATTTACGTATAACATAGGTAAATAAATATCACTTGAGTCCTGTTCCGGATCTAAGTAGTTGAAATAGCGATAGCATATACTCATATTTTTTGCATCCATAAACACGTAACATGGCTTATTGTTAAATCCAAGGTGCCAGCCAAATTTTATCATGGAGGTTATACGTAAAAATAGTTTTTCTTTGGGAGTCCATGCATATGGATTGACCAACACTTTCTTATATTCAGATATAGTATTCAAACTGTGAACTTTATCGTACAGAGAAATATATTTTCTACAGAGCAGTATTTTAATATCAAAGGGTAAGTTGAGAAATGAAATTCGTTCAGCCATTTCTATCGTCTGAACAAACTCTTCACTAAGGCACGAATGATTTGATAGCGCTGGGCTCTGGGCCTTATATACTGGTTTGCCACACCCACTGAAACTGTTGCATAAGCCTTTTTCATGAAACCGGATATGATAAAGTTATTTATAGACTGTGACATTTTCACCGTCATTACTTAGAAAATGCACCGCCCACGTGACTTGAAAAAAAAAAAAAAAAAAAAAAAATATTTTTTTTTTTTTTTTTCAAGTCACGTGGGCGGTGCATTTTCTAAGTAATGACGGTGAAAATATCTTTTTTTTAATTTTACCAATGTTATTTTTTTCAAGCCTTGTACAAATAAAGATGAAACATTCTACGTATAAAAAATTATACCAAGCCCATCTAGGAGTCGTTAATGAAACGGATTTGTTACTATCTCGAAACGAAGAGTCTGACCCCTTTTACCAAAATCTAATTGATATCATTGTTTCAAAGAACGCGCCTACGATTGCATGGGATACTAAACCCTTCACAACCGAATTCATTTCAGGGCCTGTACGTCAAAGATTAGATGAAACATTTTTCGCTTTCGTATTGAGAACGGCTGCTATCATCAAAGAAGAGAGCTACATACGCACGTATCGAAAACCTGAATCGCATCAAGCCGTTTTAGCATGGATTTCTATTTTACGTAACGTTATGATGACCGGTTTGGCTTTACTCTATAATGTAAAATGGACTCCCGAAATCATCCTCAATCATTTGGAGCCTACCATCGTGAAAATGTTTAGCCAAGGTGACGCGTCGGCATTACGCAAGCTCATGTTGGATTTGGGCATAAAGCTGGCCCAAGAAGAACTTTATCCGGCAGAACTTTCATTTGAAAAAATGAGTTTTTTACAAATTACACAATTCGGTTCATTTTACTGGAGATATTTACACTGGATGGCTGAAGCGATTGCCATAAGAGATGAAGGTATGAATTTGTATAAAGACGTATGGTTAGATTTGTTGAAAGGCCCAATTTATCGGACCCTTCGATGCGGAATATGTATGGTGCATTTCCAAAACATGATAAAAGAAAACCATGAGAGGTTAACGTACGAGAATTTACCTAAACTGTTTTTCGAAATGCATAATAAAACTCATGCGATCCGGCGAGAACATTACAAATTTTTACAAGAACCCAACTATTCAGAATCGCAATACGAGGCAGATTCGGCATTCATGCGCCAAGCTCTATTGCCATAATAAGATGATTTACCAGACGCTGGTTTTCTGATCTCGTTGATTTGCATGCGCTTGAAAATGGATGGTGTCACAGCCACTCGATCTTTGAAAGAGAGTGCAGCTTGGTCGCCGATCGCTTCAGGATAAGACTCCCACCAGACCAAAGACTGATCGTTTCCTATATCTTCTGAAATATATCTGCCATCTATTTCTTGAAGAACGCTGTTATGTAATATGCCACCATACGTTCCGTGATACAAACGAGGATTCACTAAGACAAAATTCGGTGCTGGCTTTTCTTGCTGGGGTGTAACAGCATATCTAAACACGCTTGTCTGTTGAAATATTTTTATCAACTGCTCTACTGATGTGTGAGGGATGTAAAGAAAAGACATCTTGAATGAAATGGTAGCACAAATCTGATGCTTATATAGAGTGAAGCCACGCCCACACACAAAAAAAAAAAAAAAAAAAAAAAAAAAAAAAAAATTTTTTTTTTCTTTTTTTTTTTTCGGTTGGTTGGTTGGTTGGTTGATGAAGTTGGTTTCTAAAGTTATATTTCACAGTTGGCTTCTAAATTATATTTTCTTTAGCCAATCATTGTAGATGGCGCTGTAGTCAATATATATAGTATATATATAGTATATCTATTTGGGTGGGTGGGAGTGGAATTTATTTCTTCTACTGTACGGTCATGCATAAACTCGCTCCTGACCCACTTCCTTTAAAATAGGATGGGTAATTTATACAATATTAGCTTTGAAAACGAGATATTTATAAACTTTTCTCTGACAAATCACAAGATATTGCAGGTTTTCATGAAATCAGAATAGATCATGAGTTTTTATAGAAATTTTTTTTTCAGTTTATGAGACACTAGCAAAAATGTTTTCTGTTGGACAGTATTCTATTTCTTCAGGTATACAATCTGAAAAGAAAATACGTCCAGCAACTATGTTTTTTTCATCTTCTTCAGATAATTTGTAAGGTATAAAATCTGAGACAAATCTATAGGCAGCTGATAAAGTCTTATCTCTTCCATTATAGTCATAATCTAACAATATAATAGAATCGTAAAATTTTTTCAAATAGGTATACGTTGGTCTGTCGATAGCCACTATCTCAATCTCTTGATCACTTTCTAAAAATTTTTGTACATATTTAAGCATGGCTTTGAAATTAAGCAAACTAATTTCATGATTTAGTTTCATAAATGACTGATAATTGTCAGATTGTACAAAATCATACTTTTGATCTTCATTATTCCATTTAAAATATTTCGTAAACAATCCAAGTTTAATGGTTTTGAATGGCGGTTTGGTTGAAGTCAGAGTCATTTCCCACGGAATTGGTTTATTTTCGAAAAGGATAAACGAAATATGAACAGTGCATAATTCTGGCATCGTCAGATCTCAGAGAGCTCAGAAGCTTAAATAACATTTTACCAGAAAAGCAAATGCTTATATATGCACGGGCCATTAAAAAAAAAAAAAAAAAAAAAAAAAAAAATTTTTTTTTTTTTTTTTTTTTTTTTTTTTTTTTTTGTGTGGTGGGCGTGGCTTAACTTAAATTAACCTTTTAGTTATAAGCGTGTCAATAAAATCGGCTACGTCTGATGAATTCGTTTTTATCCAGTCTTTAAAAATTAATCCTGTATTTGTCGTTGGGCAAAAAAGCGTTTGTTTTAGAAACGTATGTTCTGTCATGCAATCCACTCGTCCTATAAGGGTTTCATTTTGCACTCTTGACAGTTCATGTCTGCACGGAGAAGTTTTGTCGTCCGGATTTAGATGGAAATATGTGCCACAGTCACAGGTTCTACCATTCCAACCCATAAATGGAAGAGGGTGTGATATATCTCTTAAGCAATAATCTACTGAGCATACAAATTGAAATGCAGAAATCATAGGCGTTCCGTCTATTGATTTGGATCCGCATTTGCATCGATATCTGAGTTGGTCTCCTAGCGGTTCGTAATAATCTTCGATGTTGTCGCCAGCCTCTTCCTGTTTTAAATAATCCCACAATACATTCGAGTTGTTATCTTGAGCTTCTTCGTTCTTACAAGCGCGTTTCTTATCGCCTTTAAACACGATTTCATTTAATGGTAAACAGGACCAGCCTGCCAACGAAAATACATGATAATTGGTTTTTAAATTGCATTTGTCCACGCCTTTCGGTAAACAATACGTTCCAGGTGTTAATTTTTTATTCATAACGTATATTCGTTCGTTCGCGTCTACGATATGAAATGGTACAAAATCCGTTTCATTGTTGCAAAATTTCTTACAGTCGCATGGTTCGCTAGACGGGCATTTGAATCCGTGCAGAGGGCAAGCCGATTGAGATATTGGATGAATCATGCGTTCGAGCCAATGCATCGGTTCGCTTTTCAAGTGGATGCTAGGCTTGTAGTACAGATTGATCATCGTGACTAAGATGAGTGTAAATAATATCAAAGAAATGTATGTACTCTTTGGCATTCTTTGTCTAATGTTCTTGGCTTTCAATTTGGAATTTATACCGGGCCGGCCATGGCATGGACATTACGTCCTGATATGGAAATGGAACGAGTTTACGCTCATTCGAATTTTACCCAAAGACATTTTCGTTTTAGTTGATAAAGATATCATTTATAGATATGCGTCGACTTCATCAAAAGATACTTACATACCAGCGATTCGCTTAGACACCCAAATTCAAAAAGAAATTCTACATTATCGCTATTTATTAAATTGGATAAAAGAACCGCCCGTTGCTAAAGCTTACCCCACAAATTTATCAAACGAAGTTGAAATTTTAAATCACGTATCTAAAGCATTGCAATAAATCTACGAAAACTATGAAACGAGCCAGCCGTATACACTTTCACGTTTTTATGCTGAGTTTGTACCTCTTTAAGAATTTCATCTTCTTGAAACCATAACTGAAAAAAGCATACGTATTCGACGCCGGTAATGTCTAAATACAAATGAAATAATTCCAGGCCGACTTTAACATTTTCGTCTTTATGTATTTGTTTGACTCGAAACGGGTAATATGGAAACACAGACACGTAACGAGGCAATTTCTTACCTAAATTTGTATTGTAAAATGGGATTAGAACTACACCCTTGCATGGACGTCTTAAGCGAGTTAGAAGTGGGATACTAGGCTCAAAGGCTATGAAGCCATCTATTTTCGAATGGGAATAGATGATATCTAACATACGACGGATAAATTGACGAGTTAATTCCATCTTTTGATAAGGTTTAAAGAGTCTGAAATAATGCTGGGCAACTTCGTGCTGTAGGGCATTGTAATCGAACATGATGATAGAATGAGTAGAATCTGACCGATCGCGTAGCTTATATATAGCTAGGCCACACCCACTATTAAAAAAAAAAAAAAAAAAAAAAAAAAAAAATTTTTTTTTTTTTTTTTTTTTTTTTTTTTTTAGGCTATGTTAAATTATTTCGTTCATTATATTTTGACATAATTTATATTTTTGTACTTTTATGGGGTTGATAAACGTCTTATAATATTCTGTAAAATTTTCCCCAGTTAGTATTTGAAATAAAGGCGTTTGTTTGCATAAACGACACCAATATTTTATATCTTGTGTATAATATCCAGTGCCACGCAATTGTACCCTAAAGAAATATTGGTCTATTAAACACTCTTCTCCATAAAAAGATAATTTCATACATTTTAAACACATATGGATTTGTTTTTTATCCTTTACAAAGTAGCATCGAACATAAATTAATTTTAACATTTTATTGTGATTTAAATATATTCGATTTTGATTAAAATAGTAAGCGCTATATTTGTCAAATGTGGTATCTATTTCAGAAAATAATATTTCTATAGGTTTATATTTCAAAGAATCCTTAAGACGTCGTTCTAAACTCTTATATTTTTCTTTAAACTGAGTAGTATGTGTATTGTATTTATCATATTCTTGAACAACTTTTTGAAAAATCCTAGTAGGTAAATACAAATTCTCGATATCATGAAAATATATAATATTATCCCATATCGTTTGAAGGCACCAATCTTCTAACGTAAAAAAGTGACAGTCGCAAATCTCAACAATCTCAAATCCCTTAGGATAAATATTACATATCCTGGCATATCTTTGTCGATCGATTAAATTTATTTTAAATCCAAATAAGAAATCTTTCCAAACGTCTTGTTCAATTTCATTCTCTGAAGTTATAAATATATGTATATGTGGCTCCAGTACTTTGTTATAATGATATATAGTATTAATGACTTCTATCGAATGGATTTTGACAATTTTATCAAATAAACTATACGTATTTTGTAGTCGTTTTATTATGGCGTGATATATAAATTTTAAATTTCTATGTTCGTGGCGCCGATATCTACTATATACATAATCATCGTCATAAGGATGTGCACATCGCAACTCCATACATGAAAATAATTCTAAAAATAATGTACAACAGCCAGTAAAACTACTGCTTATATATAGCCAAGTCACGCCCACGCTTCGTTAAGGTTACGCCAAGGTTAAAAAAAAAAAAAAAAAAAAAAAAAAAAATTTTTTTTTTTTTTTTTTTTTTTTTTTTTTATTTAAGATGTTTCATTCATGGTATATTTACACAACTGATATTTTTGAACTTTTATGGGATTGTTAAAAGTTTTATAATATCTTTCAACATTTCCCTCAGTTAGTACTTGAAATAAAGGCGTTTGTTTGCATAAGCGACACCAATGTTTCATATTCAATATAAACTTTTTAGTGCTAAGAATATATACTATATTGAAATGTCGTTCAATTAAACACTCTTCTCCATAAAAAAATAATTTCGTGCATTTCAAACACATATGAATTCTTTTATTATCCTTTACAAAGAAGGATCGAATTTTATACAAATGATCTGTCAATTTTCTTCTTTCAGGCATGCGATACATTCGACTTTGATTAATATAGTATGCGCTATATTTGTCAAATGTTGTATCTATTTTAGAAAATAATTTTTCTATAAGTTTACCTTTCAAAGAATCCTTAAGACGTGGTTCTAAGCTCTCATATTTTTCTTTAAACTGAGTAGTATATATATTATAGTTATCATATTTTTGAATAGCTTTTTGTAAGAGCCTAGTAGGCAAATTTAAATTCTCGATATCATGAAAATTTGTAATATTATCCCATATCGTTTTAAGGGACCAATCTTCTAACGTAAAAAAATGATAATTGCAATTCTCAAGTGTTTGAGGATAGTCCTTATATAGTTTATCATATATTTCATAATCGATTAAATTTATTTTAAATCCAAATAAGAAATCTTTCCAAACGTCTTGATCAATTTCACTCTCTGAACCTATAAACGCATGTATATGTGGCTCCAGTTGTTCATAATGGCGTATATAGTTAATGACTTCTATCGAATGGGTTTTGATAATTTTATCAAATAAATGATACGCATTTTTTTGTTGTTTTATTATGGCTTGATATATAAATTTAAAATTTTTATGTTTGTGGGCATGATATATACGATAATAATAACTACTTGAGATACCTTCACATTGACACTTAATCATGCTTACAAGTGATTTGAATTACAATGAACTGACTAGGCAAGAGATGAAGACAGAATGAATGTAGCTTGAGTACGGAGCCGCTATTTATACTAAATATAAATCAACCAATCAACCAATAAAAAAAAAAAAAAAAAAAATTTTTTTTTTTTTTTTTTTTTTTTTTTTTTTTTAACGGTTGGTTGGTTGGTTTCTAAAGTTATATTTCTAAAGTTATATTTTTCTCAGTTGGGTTCTAAAGATATTTCTCAGTTGGGTTCTAAAGATATTTCTCAGTTGGCTGCTAAAGCTATATTTCTCAGTTGGCTGCTAAAGCTATATTTCTTTTTAGCCAATCATTGTAGATGGCGCTGCAGTCTATATATATAGTATATATATAGTATATCTATTAGGGTGGGTGGGTGTGGAATTTATTTCTTCTACTGTACGGTCATGCATAAATTAGCTCCTGACCCATTTCCTTTAAAATATGATGGAATAGCGTTGTTTATAGAATATTGGCTTTGAAAACAAAACTTTTGTCTGACAAATTACAAAATACTGCAGGTTTTCATGAAATCAGAATAGATTATAAGCTTTTATAGAAAAATCTAACTCTCCATCAATGTACATCTTGCTGAAAACACATTACGAGGCATAGTGACTAGACGACCGTTGCTGGCGAGACACAATGAGAGTGTAGTCATGTTAGCCATAGTATATATAGACAAGCTTCAAGGGTGGGTGTGGCACCTAAAAAAAAAAAAAAAAAAAAAAAAAAAAAATTTTTTTTTTTTTTTTTTTTTTTTTTTTTTTTTTTATCGGATTCTTCTTCTGATGGATATTCGTCGTCTGATAATTCTCTGGGACTGTCATATAATAATTCGTTGTAGCTCGCGTCAGAATCTGGCGAATTGCGCTCATTATAGGATGTGTCTAACCATTCGTCAATTGAATCTTCGTCGGTCGTTTGATCCATATTAGTTAACTCGTCGTCGGATGTTTGGTCCATATTGGTTGAATCGTCCAACGTAATTTCTGAATAACTAGTAGCATTACTAACTTCTTCGCAGTCCATTCTATAATTCGACGATTCAATAACCGCCTTTTTCGCGCGGCCCCTCTTGCGTTCCTTAAACAAATGATCGTTCTTTGTAAATGTATATTTAACGCCTGGTTCTGTCAATAAAATCAATCGTCTACCCGTCCGGCTCCAGTGTAAGAGTTCAGCGTTATTGAATCGTTTCCAATGCAGCGAGTTTAATACCATATATCCAGGGTAGAGGGGTTCAGGCAAATGCCAAAATGCTATGTTTAACAATATACAAAAGGCTTTTCTTTGACCGATGAATAATTTTTCATAATCTACCCACTGACAGTCTGCCGCACTCATAATCCAATTAGAGATCTCCTTTTTCGCTACGTCCGCTTGGCTGTAAGTGAATTCGACAAATTCTTCGGTTATGCCTGGATATTTATTGAGAAATTTTACAGCGGCACAAGATTTGGATTTATATTCTTCCAATCTTCTAACTTTACGATAAATTGAATATTTTCTTGGATTGCGGCACTTATAAACAACTTCCTGTAAAATTCTAGCCCATAACTGCCATCCTACTGACGGCGTCATTTTTTCAGGATGTATGAACAGCGCATCCCAAACGGCCGTTATGACTTCATCTTTCAAGTATTGGCCGATTTCATTAATGTGTTTTTCAAAACCTTTCGTGACTGGCTGGGGGTCGTCCATAGACTCATAAATATAACGTTTTTTAGATATGACGAGTAAGCGTCTCAAGCGCTGTTCGTATTTCAATTCGACGTTTGGTATATCTAGGAACACGTTTATGCTATCGCAATTGTCTTTTTCCCACTTATGAACCATCAGACTGTCGGTATCTGCATAACAAACGTGGAAGCCTAAATTTTTCGCGTAATGGTAGGATCCGAGTAGCTGATATCGAGAAAGGGTCACGATCGATATGGCTATGGGAAGATAGGCTAGGGTCGAGTCTTTACCGGCCATGACTCCGTAAAGCGAGTTAATTAAAATTTTATAGCCCAGCTGGCTATTGTAATGATAAATGTCTTTCGTTCGTTTGTATTCAATTTGATGATTTTTACGCAGCGATATAAAATGGCTAACAAAATTAGGTAGAAAGGCTTCCGTCTTCGTATTAATAACTATGGCATACTCGTCGATTTCTGGATTGAATGTTGGATAGGCAAATTTGTCTGTCATAGGTCGATCTTCCAAAAAATCATCGTTGCTATGGATGCGGTACGGGATGCAAGTCATTTTCTGAGCGGTCTCGTTTGCCAGCCATTCGTCGCGGTTCATAATAGTACAAGTGCCGTAACATAAATTACTACTCAGCAGAGTGCTAGGATACATGCTGGCAAAATCCATAATCACTACATCTTCATAATATCGTTCGGGAAAGCAAAAATTTAACGCACCCTGGTAAGTTTTTCCACGGAAAGCTGCTTGGTATTTTAAATCGTTTGCTAAACTAATATATTTAGTATTAATCAGAAAACCTCTACATATCGCATGAGTTTTAAAAACCTCTTCTATAAATCGAGAATTGCCTAAATGTAAACTTTCTACGGTATTCAGTGCCACGATATTGGCCCGTGATAACAAAAACGTAAAAACTGTTTCGAGTTGAAACAATCGATAAACCAATTCCGAGTCTTTTAAGCAATAATCTAAATATGTGCGAAACGTACCAAATTCAGATGCATCTGAGACTTTGTAGGGTTTCAGCATTTCATAGCATATTTCAGTCTGCGTTTCTTCCAACAGCTGAGCTGCTAATTCATTGCGATACCAAGCCCATATCCCAACGGTGGCTACTTTAATTTTGGATTCACCACCCAATTTCATTTTAGCTATGGCATCTAATCTATAACTTGGCAAATCGGCTTTGGAAAATACTCTTGTAAAAGTATAAAGATCTATTACAAATTTACCGTCGAACGAAGCCACATTATCTTTACCTATTTTAGCAGATTTGTAACGTCGAATGGTACTGTACTGTTTTAGCCATACCAGTTTTGCAATAATACATGGGAAATCGTATGCGTTAATATTATAGCCAGTGATGATTTGAACGTCGGCTAGCAAAGAATGAAACTGGGCTAGCATCTCGGCTTCAGATGTAAAAGCTGTTGCGCATTCATAATTTGTTAAGGGCTGAGCTCCGTTGGGAAGTAAATAGAGTATTTGTTTTTGGACTCCATTCCGCTTATTCCATTTAAAAAGGCTTATCATAACGATTTTATCTGTGCTGAAATGGCAAATTGGAATATGGTTACCGATTAATGGAACAGTTTCTATATCAAATGCTGCCATCGTCCAATCGGGCTCTTCGAAACAATTGGGGGTCATACTCAACGAGGACATGAGATCTAAAGAATTGTTTAGAATTTCGTACCATTTGTAGTAGAAAGAATATGTATTAAATTTTAGACACAGATCAATATAAATTCGCGTCAGCCAATCCTCGGGGTTATAATAAACCATTTTATAGCAGTTAAATAAGCGTCCAACACTCTTATGAGGGGCTGTCGTATATATTTTATAAAAAGGTTTCGATCTATACTCTAATTTGTTTCTAGCTAGCCTATCTTCGAACGAGGGTAAAACTTTTTTGAGTTGAGTGATTTCAATATAGGTAACATCATTACCCGGAAAATATTTTTTAATTTTACGAACGACAGTATCAATATTATTTGTACATACCCCTATCCATTCTGTGTAATGTTTAAGTTGTTTTTCGTAATGACCATCCTTATTCAAAAATGATATCTCTACACCAATGACATTTTTTCGACGCCAGGCACAGGACCACTTCGTTGAGAAATTCATCACTAATGAGAATTGAGGAAATGCTTACGTTATATATATATAATATACATATGACCTTGAAAAAAAAAAAAAAAAAAAAAAAAAATTTTTTTTTTTTTTAACTTATAATTTTTTATATATTTGTTTTATGAAGTAATATAGGCGGAGCACTGACATTATTTTTTTTTTCTAAATTATGCATGTGGGCAGTATAAATATCTATGGTAGGTTTGCCGTCATACAAAGACACTGTATCGTTATATATTTTGAAAGATTTGTAACGTGGAAGGATACCGTACAGTTTTAACCACATCAGTCTTGCAATAATAGGAGTTAAATCGTACGTGTTAATACCATAGCCGATTATAATTTGAACACCGTCTAGCAAAGCATGAAACTGGGTCAGCATCTCGGCTTCGGATGCAAAAGCTGTCGCGTATTCATAATTTTTTAAGGGTTGCACTCCATTGGGAAGTATATAGAGTATTTGTTTTTCAACAACTCCCTTATTCCATTTAAGAAGACTGATCATGACGATTATGTCTCCGCAGATACTGTCTCTGACTAATGGAAAATTTTCTATTTTAAAGGTTGCTATGTTCCAATCGGACTTTTCGATAAAATTGGGAATCAACGAGGTTATGAGACCTGTTACTGGAGGACGTCGATACATAATGAATATGTGGGTACATTAGTTAGCTTATATATAGTCAAGCCAACTAACATTAAAAAAAAAAAAAAAAAAAAAAAAAAAAAAAAAAAAAAAATTTTTTTTTTTTTTTTTTTTTTACGGTTGGTTGGTTGCTAAAGTTCATTAACACATATCTCGGACTTTACTAAACTTATAAAAATATTATCATGAAGTCAGACTGTTGCTGACCATACACTGACAGAGTGAATCCCATTATTTTATTTTAACAATTTTTCCACAGCGAATACATTTCTTATACAAATTGGGCATTTCATCTATCGCCCTATCTTGTTTTAAAAAAGTTTCATAAGTCGGTTCGTTGCAGCATTTCATAACATTTGTTTTCTGAGTCCATAGTTTACATTCTTCTTCATTAAATAGAAAATCCATTCTTAATAAAGCCTCGATACAGAAATGATACGAGTGTTCTTCTTGTCTTTGCTGTTAATTTATTACTGGTATTTTTACGCGCCTGGGTCTGAAAGCGTTATGAAACCTTCTGCTGGTTCACCCTCAAAAGCCCCGTCATTCAATTACGTATTCGATTCGAAGAAGCCAAAACATTTTCAGTTTACAGTGAACGGAAAATTAGCTTGGGAGCATACCTTATCCAGTGACGCTTACATGTTTCATCAAGGCCAAATTTTGGCAGTCGATCCATGCTATGGAAAATCGAACGGCTCGTTGGTTCCGGCTGTAGGACAAAATCTCTATGATCATTTGAAATCGGATCCTCAATTGAAAAACCTTCCAAATTTTAAAGAGAATAGTCAGTTTACCGTTCATAAAGGAACCGTTTTCAATTTCGAGTGTCAAAACGGTCGTGTCTCGAGTCTCCAAATCTGTCCCTCAGGAACTACTCTCATAGCGAACGCTTGCCAGCCCGTCAATGCGTGTACTGGCAGATCGAACGGAGTAATGCTACCAAATCCTAAAAACATATCCCAGTATATCATGTGTCAGAATGGAAAAGAGGTCTTTATAAAATGTCGTAACGGAACCCTGTTTTATCACGATCGATGCGAGCCCGTCAAAGATTTAAATCATTATTGTAAAATTTTTCCAAATACACCTTTTATTCATAACGACGAAACGCGAGTCGAATGTCATAACGGTAAGCCCGTATTCATTACTTGTAAGCCTGGAACTAAATTTTTGGGTAAAGATTATTGCGAACCTATCAATTGTAATGGTTTACCGGACGGTAGTAACATATCTTTGCCTGAAACAGAAATGCCTCCGTTCAATTTCACGCCTGGATACATGACTTGTAAGAATGGTAAAATTGATGAAACTGTAGAATGTCCTCAGAACTGGGATAAATCGAAAGGCGATAACTTGCCATTTTTACCTATGGTTTACAACGGCCAGAAATGTACGGAACCCATATTTTGTGACAATGTCTTTTCCAAAGACCCAAATATTATCGTCCCCGTTTACGAATTTACAAAACACGTTAAAAATTGGAGGAATTCTGAAGATTTAGATCATACTGCAGGCTTTATCTGTGAAAATGGAGTTCGTAAAAGAAAACGGGTCGACGAAGGCAAACGAATTTCTAAACGTTATAAAATCGAAGATGTATGTGTTTCGGATGAAAAAATATTCATACGCGACGCCCCAGAATGTTATTACGATTGCGCTGAAAAGAAACATCTGAGATGTCCTAATGGCACAGTTTTTACTGGATCGAAATGCATTCAGAAGCCTAAGAATGCTTTCAAATATAATAAGTTTTATCTGTTTGAATTTCCCCAAGTAAATTTAGAATCTTGGATCGAGCCGTTCAATTACCATAAGGATACCATACCAACTTGTCAAAAATCCGAAATCTATATCCAGATGTATAATATTTGTTCTCATCCCGATTGTGTCAACTACGCCTTCGTGTCTCAGATTCCACAAATGGCCGTCCTGTTACCTCGCGAACATGCAGCCAAATGTAAATTTTACGAAAATGAAAGATTATTGAAAAAAGAACCTGTCCATTTTACATATAATTTTTGGACGCAGAAAATATCAGACTGGCCAGAAGAGCCTTGTCAACCTGGTCAGAAAATACAAACTGGAAATATTATTTGGGATAGTACTGTCTATGCCACGTGCAATATCCAACGACCGTTCATATTTTGTCCCTCTATGCATACGAAACGTATCATTTCAGTCTCTGATCAAGAATATGCCTGCGAGCCTCCTCCGACTTCGGAATATGTAGTCAATTGGTTGAACGATTGGTTAGATTTTGCGACTGGAGAATTCAGACAAATAAAACCTGCGATTTGGGACGAAAATAATCCACCGTCCGTCAAATTTAATAAAAGTATGGATTCAATACATTTAACCGAAAAAGGTTTACAACTGAATACGGGCATGAGGCTTAAATTATTCACTGACCAACCCGTTCAGCTCAAATTGCGATACAGAGTAACCTATCCACCCAACGTGGCGTTTGAATATAGCGATGCGGGACGAAAAGCACTCGTTTCCGATTCTTTGTCTGGATTTATAGTCAGGCGTGGACAATTTACGAATAAAACGATAACACTTCCTACATATAAACCCGTTCAAATCGTCGAATTTTTGAAAGAAGATCTGTACGTATAAACCAAGAAGTATGGACGAACGTTCTTTGGCCCACGGTGTGCTATTTTATTCTTCGTTATATATAAATTGCGTACTGCTGAGTATTGGGGTGACCACGGGTCGTTGGATTTTCGTATTACTGATACTGTTGATTATAGGACTGACTGCATACGTAATGTATTTGACGACTCAAAATCCAGAACATTTAAAGAATGTTGGCAGCTGGGCAGAAAAAACACTCTCTATTCATTTGGAAAAACTGAAGTTGTTATTTTAGATAAAATTTTTCGAACCTGTTGTTCGACAGGGTCATTGATTACGTAAACGTTCGAACGAGCCTTCAAGAGATTTTCTTTGTAAGAATCATGCAAGCGTTCTAAATAATCTAAGCTTATCAAACGGTCGATCGGAGAGCGGTCCCGGATTCGATTAAACGCTTCGAGAGGCTCTACGTCTAAATAAATGAAACAATCTACGTTAAAATTTAAAACTTGATAAATTTTGTCGTACGTATGTAGATCTTGTTCGTTTAATATCAGCGGGGCAAATATATACCTGGAAGTCCAAGGACACCGTTCGACTAGAATTAAATCGTCACCTTTCGGAAAAGACATTTTTTGATTGTATTGAGAAATTAAGACTTGGAATTGGAAAGCCGGTCCGTAAAGCGTTTGATTTTCGTACAGATGGGGTAGTAATGTCCATTCGTGTATGGGTTCAGGAAAACATTTAAAATCTGTAGCCAGTTGTCGCATCAAAGTAGATTTGCCAGCCCCAATCAATCCGTCGATACAGACAATGTAAGGAGCCATGATGAAAGTAAATTAAATGTTCAGAGTCAAGCATATTTATATATAAAATATAGCCTTGAAAAAAAAAAAAAAAAAAAAAAAAAAATTTTTTTTTTTTTTTTTTTTTTTTTTTTTTTTTTTCAAGGTTGGTTGGTTGATATATATTTATAATGTTAATTGAATTAAGTATATTTTCAAAAATGAAGATTTAGACTTTGAGTTAACTATTGCAAATTCGACCAACTTTAGAAACGTAATCTTAAAATAAAAATATTTTTGAAAACTAATCGTGGAATCGTGATTCTTATTACATATACATAGTAAAATAAGCAATTTAATTACTTTTCAGTCGTTTTTTTTTCAAATTTAAAAAAAATTGAAAATTTTGTAAATTCGACCAACTTTAGAAACGTAATCTTAAAATAAAAATATTTTTGAAAACTAATCGTGGAATCGTGATTCTTATTACATATACATAGTAAAATAAGCAATTTAATTACTTTTCAGTCGTTTTTTTTTTCAAATTAAAAAAAATTGAAAATTTTGACAGAGGTGATGGTACATCAGCAAATTTAGATAAACTGTTACTTTAGCATGATATATATATAGGCTAGCTAGAGTCAATCAATCAACCAACCTTGAAAAAAAAAAAAAAAAAAAAAAAAAAAAAAAAATTTTTTTTTTTTTTTTTTTTTTTTCCTAAATGTTATAATATTTAAATAATGTTATTATAAATAAAATGAAGGATGCTATTAAACCAATTGCTGATATGATCCATTCATAGGATCGTCGTCGTAGTGTGGACAAACTTGACGAGACTGGATTGGGTATTTGAGAATTAGGTTGTAGTATGGGTAAACCTGGCGAGACTGGATTAGGTTGTAGTATGGGTAAACTTGGCGAGACTGGGTTGGCAATGGGCAGTTGAGAATTATTTTCTGGGCAATTTGGATTTGTCCAAGTTCCGTCCGCCTTACATCTTACAAGCACCTCTTTACCGTCGCACTTTACTGCTGCAAATCCTGGTGAAATTATTCGGGCATTTGGTATTATCGGACATGGATCGCATATTATTTCTGGACCGCTCCACTGTCCGTTCGTCTGGCATATTCTTTTGTTGCTACCGACAGCATAAAATCCTGGGTTGCAAACAACAGTCGCTACTGAATCAACGTTCCTATTCGGATAAGACACAGAACCGTTTTCGGGGTTGTCTAACTCTTCACATTGTATGGGCTCGCATTCAATTTTTTTTACTGATGGAATCCATTCGCCAGTAGCAGAACAAAATAGAGATTTGTAAAGGGTTTTGAGTTTAAAACCTTCAAAGCACTTATAAGTTACCATACTAGGAAATGAATATACTGAGCCTGTATGGTAGCCGTTTTCAATAACAGGAGGTGCACCACAAGACCTTGGAAAGCATTCGACCGACGAAGGATTCCATACTAATTCGTCATCTTTTTTTGTTAAAATAGAAAATATAGTGTTAGATCGATATCCATCATCGCATTGTAGAGTAGCTTTATCACCTTCTAAATAGGGTGGGTCATGGCTACCCAAGAATTTACCTTTAATAGCTGATGGCAAAGTATATATCATTTATAAAACTTGATTATATAGTTTGAAAATAATATTTTAAGGTTTCTCATATCTATATATACGCCCCATAGATCGCATAAAAAACCAGAAGAAGATTGATGCTAGAAGACAAAATGAAGGTTTGAGTACGACTATTTATACAGAATGAATTCAAGCCACACCCACTCAAAAAAAAAAAAAAAAAAAAAAAAAAAAAAATTTTTTTTTTTTTTTTTTTTTTTTTTTTTTTTTTACGGTTGGTTGGTTGATAGTTTTTAAATTTATATTTTTCAGTTAGTTTCTAAAATTATATTTTCTTTATCCAATCAAATTTATTGTAGATGGCGCTGCAGTCTATGTATATAGTATATCTATAGTATATCTATTAGGGTGGGTGGGAGTGGAATTTATTTCTTCTACTGTAAGGTCATGCATAAACCAGCTCCGCGATGTCCAAACCCATTTCCTTTAAAATAGGATGGGGTAACGTTATTTATACAATATTGGCTTTGAAAACAAGATGAAATATTCAGTTATTTATGTTCGTAGTTATTTCCCATCCTGGACTCTTTTGAATTTGTTTATGTATAAGATATTTTCGCCATTCCATTGGGTTCATATTATAATATAAAGTATTCAATGTAATTTTTATATATGCTCGATATAACCTATGATTCCAACAGACAAATAACATGCAAATACACAATAATATAATTAGCATGCTCTTGCTATTAAATGTACAAATAAAGTATGTCTAATCGTAAACCAGTTTCAACTTCTTTAAAGCCAAATAATCGCAAGAGAAGAGATATCTCTTCTTCTAATACTGTGAACAAGGCTTTTAAAATGGAGAAAATCGTAGACGAGCAACCCGCTGATATCGATCTTGAACATCAACCTGAGGATGAGCAGCCTGGACTCGGCGGCAACGGCAATGAGCAGCCTGGTCTCGGCGGCATCGGCAATGAGCAGCCTGGTCTCGGCAATGAGCAGCCTGGTCTCGGCAATGAGCAGCCTGGTCTCGGCAATGAAGATGAGCAGCCTGGTCCCGGCAATGAAATTTTACCTGTCAACAACGCAATTGATCCCGTTCTGCCTGGTCCCGGCAATCTAAATGGTTTGGGGGTGATGAGCCTCAAGATGACGACAACGTGTTAGAACAAAAATATAACGAAATTTATTTAAGAGGTTATTGTTTACAAAATAATAATATGGACCAGTATTACGCAAAGGATGTTGAAGGTCATGATAAATATTGGCAAAATGAAACTGGAAAATTAGTTTATGCTTGCAAAAAAGTAATAGACGGGGATAAAGAATATTTGATTGAATATCCATGCGCTAAGAAAGATGGTACAAATGTTTATATTTATGAAAATGGATGTCCAAAATACCCCCTAAATTTAACTACGCTTAAGGTAACGTATCCTTTAACAAGAGAGGAAATGTATCTTAAAGATGAAGATGGAAATTATGTTTATCCCATAGATGAGGCTGGTCAAGAAAGTTATCGTCAGGACGAGAATGGTAATGACTTACCTCTGAACGAGTATAAATATGACAAAAACCCAGATGGGTCTGAATTTTATCCAAAACGGAATAATGGGGACGAATTTTATCTGAAAGCTGAAGACGGTAGCTCTGAAAAAGGTGCCATATTGTATAAAAATGGCGAAGTAGTACCATACTACGCTCGTAAAGCAAATGGTGATGAATTTTATCCTCGTGAATTTATCGAATTATAAAAAGTCATATAAAGTGCGATCGTGTCGCCAAAGCCATGTAAGAAAATATTATGTTTAGTCCTTTTACGCGTTTCATAAGACAATCTATAAATAATATCAATGTTTAATTTAACAAATTTTTCAAAGTCTAAACTAGAAGGTTGTTGCCAGCATACCTTGAGACATAATAATGTGTGGGTACACTAGCCAGCATATATATATATATATATATTATATAAACCACGCCCACTCAAAAAAAAAAAAAAAAAAAAAAATTTTTTTTTTTTTTTTTTTTTTTTTAAGGAGGGTTGGTTGGGTGTAGTTTATCTATATATTTCAACTAGCCGTATTCATCCTTTTTGCGTGTAAATTTTCTTCTTCCTCATTTCTTGCTTCCATGTTTTCTTCTTCCTCAATCTGTTCCGAGTCCATACCAATAGCACTTGAAATATTTAATGCAGGTTCTGATAACGGTATAGCATTTTCATTAGACAATAATGTGTGTAAATAATTTTCAGTTGCATTGCAAGTAGTAATAAATAATTGATCTTTATCCACAGTATCCAAAAATATTTTGTCTAAGTCTATTCTAAGTATGGTTTTTAAATCGTAATACAAGTAATCCTGATAAATTACCATAAGTGTATTTCCCCGAATGTCTCTTTTAAGTTTCCTTAATAACCGCAATTTAACTTCAATTTGATCTTTATATTCTTCAACGTCGGGCAAAAGTTGTTTCGAAATATTAAATCGTAGTTTGAAATACCCCCTATATAAATTATAAAACAAATTTTGTAGTTCAATTACAGTCCAATTTTGATCTAATAGAATTTTTTTATCACTTGTTTCTCCCAAATCCTCTACCGTTTGAATTGATCTTCTTTTCCTATTGGCGAACGCTTTCATGTGTTCATTTAATAAATCTGTGAACTGTTCTGGACTTGTATTAGGCTCAAAATTTAATATGTTTAACCATGCTTTATACAACAAACCAATATTTTCGGCTTCTGTTGAATTAATCTCTTTATCAGGCAAAGGAGATAACATATCGCTTACCCATTCACTAAAATTTTTTTCCGAAGGGTATTTATCTCGTAATTTTTCAACAAATGATGTAATATTCATTATAAATATTTTCATCCATTGCTGCTCGTTTAAACTTTCTGGATTTATTTTTTTAGCGATATTACTTAAATTAAGGGAGAACTGTTCTACAGAATTTCCTGAAAATATAAAATTTTGAGTAAATTTTTGAAATTCATAAAATCGCTTAATAAATGAATCTTTCCATTGTAATTTATCATTATTAGGAATGTCTGGAGTCAGTGCTTGAAATTCATTGATGATTGTATGATTTATTTCAAATTCTTGTTGCATCGCCGTCAAAAAATTTATACACCAAACTTCATTATCAATTGATACGAAACGTTGTGCAGCATCTTTAATATGATTCCATATTTCAATTATTTTAGTAGGAAAATTATCTACATTGATACCGCAACCTAGCTGATTAATTGCATCGATACACCTCGCATACTTATCTAGTAAAATCTTGATATTCGCGACGACATTATCATCGTTCGGTATCCGAAACATTGTTGCAATTTCAGTTATTTTCGTAGTATCAGTAGGAGATCTGGAAGTTAAGGATAATATTATATTGCCAAAATTATACGCCGATATATTATCATAATTAGATTCGTCTCTAACCTTGTCACATTGTTTACTCACCGCAAGAATGAGTTTTGTATCTTCTGGCCATTGTTCTAAGAAAAAGTCCTGCAAATTTTCCATATTATAGGTATCTTTTAAAAAATTTATGACTTGTTGATCTGCAGTATTTAATACCTGTCCATTCGATATTTGTGTTTTTAAATTAGTTAGGCTAATGTTGCATGCTGCCAGCTTTTCGTTTACATCTAATAATTGTTCTTGTAAAGCTCCTTTGTCACCTTGCAATTGTTCTATTGTTCTTTTTAAAAGGTCCGTGGATTGTACCGTTTTATTTTCTAAATTTCCTTTTTCAAGTTCCAATCGTTCTATTTGTCGTTGAAAAGACTTTGTGGTTTCTGCTAGTTTTCGTTCTAAATCTCTTTTTTCATCTTGCAATTGTTCTATTCTTTTATTTAAAAGGTCGTTTTGAGTTTGTAATGTTTGATCTGAAGTTTGTAATGCCTGTGCATTCGCTAGTTGCGTTTTTAAATTATCTACGTTAGCATTATTTTCTACCAGCTTTCGCTTTTCATTTGTTAGTTTTGCTTTTAAAGTTCTTTTATCATTTTGCAATTGATTTATTGTTTGATTTAAAGTGTCGATTTGAGTTTGTAATTTTTTAATTGCAGCATTTAATATCGGTGCATTAGTTATTTGTGTTTGTAAAGTTTCTACGTTAGTATTGCATTCGGCCAGCTTTTGGCTTTCGCGTGCTAGTTGTCCTTCTAAAGCTCTTTTTTCAGCTTGCAATTGTTCTATTGTTTGATTTAAAGAGTTGTTTTGAGTTTGTAATGTTTGATCTGCAGTATTTGATACCTGTGCATTCGTTATTTGTGTTTGTAAAGCTGCTACGTTAGTATTACATTCTGCCAGATTTTGGGTTTCGCGTGTTAGTTGTCCTTCTAAAGCTCTTTTTTCAGCTTGCAATTGTTCTATTGTTTGATTTGCAGTATTTGATACCTGTACATTTGTTATTTGTGTTTGTAAATTTTCTATTTTAGCATTGCATTCTGCCAGATTTTGGGTTTCGCGTGTTAGTTGTTCTTCTAAAGCACTTTTTTCAGCTTGCAATTGTTCTATTGTTTGTTTTAAAGAGCTGTTTTGAGTTTGTAATGTATGATCTGCAGTATTAAATATCATCCGTGTATTTGCTAGTTGTGTTTCTAAATCTTCTATTTTAGCATTGCATTCTGCCAGGTTTTGGCTTTCGTGTGCTAGTTGTCCTTCTAAAACTCTTTTTTCATCTCGCAATTGTTCTATTGTTTGGTTTTCGCCTGTTAGCTGTTCTGATTCTACAACTTGTTCCATTGTTTGATTTAAAGATAGTTGTACTTCTGCTAAAGTACGTTTTTCATTTTGCAATTGGTCTATTGTTTGTTTTAATGAGTCGTTTTGAGTTAATAATGACTCATTTGTTTCTGTCAATAGCCCTTGTCTTTTTCTTGCCGATCCGTGCTGAGATTTTGATTTTTCACGCGTCTTTAATAAGGCATTATATTTAGTTTCTAACTCTGTATAATCGTTGGACAATGTTTCGTATTTAGCATCTAAATTTTGTTTTCGCTCAGCCAATTCACTATATCGATTATCTGAGTTACTATTTACTTGGGTCAATGTTTGATTCGTATTTTGTGTTTGAGTATATAATTCTTGTAAAGTTACATGCTCTTTCTTCAACTTCTCATGTTCTTCACCTAGTATATTATGCATGTACTGGACCTCTTCAAATGCTTTAGTTAACGGTTCATACTCATTAGCTAAGGCTCGGTGTTCCGTGTGTAGCTTATTAAGCTTCTCTAATAATGTATCGTTTTCCTTTATTGAAATCATTTTACCTTCTGTAAGGTCCTGTATTATTTTCTCCTTCTCTTTGATTTCTTCGTCTTTAATTTGAATTTCTGACTTTAAATAATTTATGTTGTCTGACGAATTGGTTAATGGTAAAACTGGATACTGCATATTTTGATTACTATGCAATTGATCAGTCAAATTTTTCTCGCGTTCTTGAGCTTGAAACAATAATGCTGAACCCTCTTGATGCAATTTATTAAGTTCGTTTTCACCCGAGTTACACATGTTTTGACATTGTTCTTTTAAATAGAGTATCTCTGCCTGATTACCATTCTTACCCTCTAGCAAATTTTGTTTTTCCTTTTCTAATATACCAATTTTTTCATTTAAAATATTTATCTTGTTATTTAATTGTGTAACTACCCCATTTACGGTTTGGTTATAGGATGTTGTCGCAAGTTGTTGCGATGTGACTGAAGATTCGGCCCCAGATTGTAACTGCAATGGAAATCCTTCTACTCCTGGCATCGCAATGGGTGATGCATTTAGCATCGGGTTTTGTGAGTCTAATCCAGATTGTATTGCATACTGGACAGGATATGTCAATGCCGTTTGAGATTGTTCGACGGAATTATCAACATACTCAATTGGGAAATTACGTTGATTTAAAACAGTTTCATTCATTGAAGGAGACATTGTATTCACATCGGATCTTTCCATTAAAGCTTTGAAAATTTTGTTTTGATTATCGTGGCGCGATTTCAATAGCCTAAATTCTGCTATTTGACGGTCCGATTTTATAGTAACGTCAGATACAGATGTTTCCAACTCTAGTATCTGCTTCTTATAAGTATTGTTAGTTTGTGTGAGAACGGTAATATTATGCTCTGCATCTGATAATTTGCTATCTAAAGTACGTTTTTCTTCTTTGTATGCCTCTAGTTGTTGTTTTAAACTATTGTTTTCAGTTTCGAACTTATCCATTTTTTTCTTTAGAGATTCATGGGCTTTTGTTAAATCGGTCAGGTTTTTTGTGAGATTTGCCTGATCGCTCGACGAGTCATTTTTATGACTGTAATCCGCATTAAAAAATTGTTTAGGCTTAGTTTTGTTTGTGTAACATTCCAATGCTTTAAACAGCCTATCCTTTTCGTTTTTATAGTATTCCAATTCTTTAGACAACCTATCCTTTTCGTTTTTACATTCATCCAATAACTTCGATAAACCTTTATCTTCAGATGAAGAATCGATAGCTGTTGGTAGTTTGTATAGCTTGAATAAAAAATCTAAAAAACTACTGCTAGTCCAATATAAGGTTGCATTTCGTTCGATGAGCGGTCTGCTCAAATCGTACGCTTGAGTCAAATCGTTCTGCAATTCTCTTTTTAAAGTGTTTATAGTACTGAGAGCCAGCACGTCGTCTGGATCTCGCTGCCATTTTATGATGGCCTCTATCAAGGTTCTGAAAATCATCTTGTTTTTCTATTCGTCGAAAAGAATTTTTCCGATTTGTTCTAAGTCTTTGTAGAGTAGCTGATATTTTTCTACCGTTGAATTTTGTAGCCACAAAAGTACTTGTTTGAGTTGAATTTTTTTCTTGCTCAAATCATGTACGTAAAACGGTAAACAGTAGTCGTTCCAAGTTTGTTTATCCTTGTAAAGGGGCAACCACGTATTACATTCGATATAATTAGTATCTCGAAATTTTTCAGACGTTTCTTTGACTACCATAGGCGACACGTATTTCAATTTATCGGCTTCGAAGAGGCACATTACGCCGACGGGTTCGATATCTGTAAAAAATACCTCGCATCTGTAAAAATCAGAATCGATAATGTATTCGGGAGCTTTTTTCGATCGCTTTAAAAGTCTAAACAATTGTTTGCCTATATGACTTGTTGGTAAAGCATGGGTTAGCGAATAAAATTTTTTATAAACGATATTTAATGCGAACGGACTCCATCGGTTAAAATTATTCAATTTTTGGCAGTGTCTTTTAAAGAAACGGATACTAGCAGCCTCTTCTAACGTCAAAATTCTATTTTTTTTCGTCGCTTCCACAAAAGTCACTAAAGCTCGAAAAGCCTTATTTTTCTTACACGTTTTCGTAATTTTTGGAAATGGGTTTTCGGAAGCTATCACGTAAAGCGTTGAGTGGTAAAATTCACATACCTTAGTTTGGTCTTCTGGTATTAAGGCTCGCAGTAAAGTATTGGGTGCTTGATCTGGTACGCGTATGCCACCCTTGATAACGTTCTTTCCAATCGTGTAAAGTAAAATACATTTGTTATCGAGCTGAATGTCTGGGCAATAGCTACCCCGTAGCACGACGATACTATCGTTGGGAGGATCGATAGGAGTCGTATCAAACTCGGTACAATGGTAGGTTATGATGGCTCGTTTGAAACGTATGGCTATAAAATGCTGTCGATTATATTTATTTCCATACACGTCAATAAATTTATGGTAATCCTGTTCAGACAGCGCACAACTCATTATAAGCTTGATTGTGTAGATCAGAGCTTAGTATGACCGGACGCATTTTCGCAGCACGAGACAGAATGAGGATGTGGGTATGTTAGCTACCCTTTATATAGTCGAGTAAAGATATATCAACCGACAAAAAAAAAAAAAAAAAAAAAAAATTTTTTTTTTTTTTTTTTTTTTAATGACTTTGAAGCTCGTTGCCACAAAAAGCAAGTCGGAGCAAAATAGGAGAAGGTAGGAGCATGAATCGTAGCTACCCTATAGAAATGGATAGATTTTTTTTTTTTTTTTTTTTAATGCTTATATTTATATTATATTATATTTATATTATAATATATTTATAATATATTTATATTATATTAATATTATATTTATATTAATATTATATTTATATTATAATATATTTATAATATATTTATATTATATTATATTTATATTATAATATATTTATAATAATATTTATATTATAATAATATTTATATTATAATATATTTATAATATATTTATAATATATATATATTTTTTTTATTTTTTTTTTTTTTAATTAAGCTGTAAGATAATTATATGGTATTATTTCCTTTGTCTGTTCTATTAAATTATATCGCTCTCGAAGATATTTTGCAGGATCCATTAAGGCTTTTTGGCAAGAACATGTATCTGGAGATCCTTCAGCTAAAACGCATCTCATGCAATCTGTCAAGTGCCATTCTCTACTTTCAGAATTAAGAATTACATTGATTTCTCGATTTTTTCCCATTTCTCTCACTTTTATTTCAAACTGTATAGCATTCTTTGTAGTTTTGTATTCTTCATACCATTTGAAGACATTTTGTCTGTCTGATACACAACGCTTGTAAAAATCTCGTACATTTTCAATTTGATGAGAATCGGGATAAGTAAACGCTGCTGAAGATCCGCTTAAACGTTCTTCCTTATCCTTATGTAATTTTTGAAAATTTCCTGAAAGCATTTCGTCAGCTAAATATTTTTCTGGAGATCTCTTAGCGTAGATGCAAAGACAAGTATCAGGTCCCTCTATTACATCGTCCTGACACCATACACAATTATTTAAGTGTAATTCATCTCTCTTGTTCAAAAGAAATTTCAAACGACTATTATTACAACGAGATAATACTTCGAAATGTAAAATATTAACTCGATTATTATAAATCTTGTACTTCTTTTGCAGAGCATCTAAATAAGTTGTAGTCATCTTGAAACACGTCACAAGAGCACGAAAACAGGATTCGATAAAGTTTTCAAGAGCTATTTATGTGGTCAGACTGATGCTGGAAGAGGTTCAAACAGAATGATGGTGTTGGTACACTAGCCACCCTATATATAGCCGAGCCACACCCACCTTAAAAAAAAAAAAAAAAAAAAAAATTTTTTTTTTTTTTTTTTTTTTTCAGAAGACCCTCTACAAGATATCAGAGTTTTATCCAAATATGTTATAATTTACTCGCAACTGTAATCTCTCATCAAATTCCCAGTGCAGCGCATTTAATACTGTGTCATCAGAATAATGTATAATAGGCCAAAAAAATGGAAACGTTGAAACCTTTTCTGCAGATTCTATTAAATAAAATATTTGACCGTCGATATATGCCCAACAATTAGTTTTTTTGTTGTTCTCAGATTTGAATAAGGATATAGTTCCAATACCTTGATCATTTGACGAAATACACGTGTTAGCGAAATGATCATCAAAAATATCTTTAGTAGTCCCAGGTGAAAATATTTTGCGACAATAACTACATATTGACGAATATAAGTGATTGCCCTCATTAATGTGTGCCGTCAAATATGTTTCTTCGTAAAATAACATTGGACAATAGTCACATTTAAAGTATGCTTCGGAATCTAATACGTCTTCCATTTGACTGATACGAGTAAAATGTTGCAAATTGTAAATGCAAACACTTATATACTTTAAATAAAAGCCACGCCCAATTCTTAAAAAAAAAAAAAAAAAAATTTTTTTTTTTTTTTTTAGACAATCTTTAACTCTTCATCTTTTAAAAGCATATCATTTAACTGTATCAAATTTTCCTTAGAATTGCTCAGCATTTTATAATACGCTAAATCCAATTTCTTTCTAGCATTCCACGAAACAGTAGATTGTTTTGCAATCATAAATGCCCACCATACATTTATATATTTATTTCTGACAATTATCATTCGAACTCTATATAGCATCGTCAAAAAATTTAATAGTATTAGCATGAGTACAATCCCATAAAGTAGCATAAATATTTTACGATATACACTGCTTAATGGTAAGAGACAATTGAATTTTCCAGCTGTAGATCCACTACTGTGATAATAGGTAACGAAACACGACCCGTTGTCTGGAAAAATTGTATAAATTGATTTTATCGACCAGCCGAAATGACCCCATATGTTGTTAAAAAAAATATTGGTTATGTATAATATTAACATTACGTAAAATATATAAAATATTTCCAATGCCAGCGTTTTAAAGAATATTAAATTTCCTTTCGAATCCTTAATGACTCGAATTACGTCTTCAGGTTTATCAGCCAAGCTTTCTAGGTATCGTAGATAATTTCCAAATAATTTTGTCCAAACGGAATATGGAAAATAAAATCCAAATGCCAATAATAGTAAATAAACAGACACCCATTGATAATAATCGTGATAAATTACTGGATCATCTCTAGTCATGGTTCCATTTATGAAACATTTTGTATCGACAAAAGATTGCGACACGCTTTTTTCTGTTACTTGGCAAATTATATTTTGTCCAAATAAAATGCGAGCCATGCCAAGGCCCGTACAAAATAGAAGAATATTACGAACATAGATTTGTTGAAAGTCAATTAACACACTATGACTTTCACTATGCTTGGAACTAAATTTGATGAGTTGCAACAAGGATATCATGCTGACGAATTAAATTTTGTTGCTGCTACTTAATTTATATAGCCTGCGGTCTATGTTGGACAAAACCAGTCATATATATAAGCATTTCACGAAGACTGTTGCTAGAAGGTATCGAGAAATAATGATTGTATAAATACGCTCGCAGTCATATATATAGCTGAGCCACGCCCACTCAAAAAAAAAAAAAAATTTTTTTTTTTTTTTTTTTTTTTTTAACAGTTGGTTGGTTGGTTGGTTTATGTAATTAGTTTCTAAAGTTATATTTCTCAGTTGGCTGCTAAAGTTATATTTCTTTATCCATTCATTGTAGATGGCGCTGCAGTCTATATATATAGTATATATATAGTATATCTATTAGGGTGGGTGGGAGTGGAATTTATTTCTTCTACTGTACGGTCATGCATAAACTCGCTCCTGACCCATTTCCTTTAAAATAGGATAAAATAGCGTTATTTATACAATATTGGCTTTGAAAACAAGATATTTATAGATTTTTGCCTGACAAATGACAAGATATTGCAGGTTTTCATGAAATCAGAATAAATCATGGGCTCTTATAGAAAAATCTAACTATCTAGAGTCGGTCAATGTACATCTTACTGAAAACACATTACGAGACATAGTGACTAAACGACTGTTGCTGGCGAGACATAATGAGGGTGTAGTCACGTTACCCATAGTTAATATAGACAAGCTTCAAGGGTGGGCGTGGCACCTTAAAAAAAAAAAAAAAAAAAAAAAAAAAAAAAAAAAAAAATTTTTTTTTTTTTTTTTTCAAATGTGGGTGGGGTATTTTCTAAGCACTCAAATGTTTGTCCCTGTTTTATTACGACATAGATGCCAACTGAAAATTTTTTTCGACCAGTACCTGATTCAATATATAGTTAAAAGTTTCTTCTGACATGGCGTCTGTATAATGAATCGCATCCGCCACGTCCTGTTCTACGACTCGATTATTTCCGTCAATGACGCGACCCATATAATCTATAACTAAACCTTGCAGGTTAAATATAATTTTATTGGGACCGTATCCCGGTTGCCAAATTTTTGAAGTCTGCCAAAGAGCTACATGAGAGGTTTTTGCATGAGCGATTGCCTCTATGGGTGTCAACCCTGACCAAAATGAATTTTTTATTTTTACATCCCCTTGCATACCTATTTCTCCAAACATTTGTTTTAAAATCTCAAAATTTCCTTTAGCGTTTGCTAATATTTGGGTCACTAAGCAACCTTTACCTTGTTGGACGTCACCTCGTTTTTTATAAGTATCGATCAACCATTCCATTTCTTCTAAAGTCAGCGAAAATATTTTTTCGTTTTCGAATTTATAGAGATAAAATTTTCTCATATCGTCAAATGCCTGAAAAGTTCTTTTCGATCCATAAATTTCATATATTACTTTAAATGTTTTTTTCAAATCGTTTTCTTTATAGGGTAAAAAATTAATTTCGTCTTTAAATAAATAGTAAGCGACTAGCATATCTTGACCCGGACTCAACTTCATATCCATGACCGAACTACCCATTTCCCATTCTGGATTTAATAAAATCATACATTCCGCTTGAGACAGGGCGCTATAAAACAAATAAATGTTGACTTCATCGCCATCAAAATCTCCATTGATAGACGACAAAATTTCTAACGGTATGCCAAAGCAATCGTAGGTCCATGCGGGACCTTCTACAGGTACTTGTAAAGCCACGAAATTTTCAGGTTGTAGAGACGGCATTCTATTCAATAGCACCCATTTACCCTTTAAACCAAATTTTTTTACGATGAACTCTGGCATATGTATTTCGTTAGGTCTCAGCGTTGCGTCTGGAACAATCATACCTCTCATGGAATAAGAACATCTTTTACCGAACGCTACTTGACGAATAAATGCAGCTTTGCCGCAAGACCGCGAATCCAAACTGCCGTAATTTAAAGGCGCTTCCTGTATCTGTTTATAAAAAGTGACAGATTTGGAAGAAGGCTGTATGGTTTTCGTACGACTCGTTATAGGCTCTCCCAACACGAAACGCATGACTTTATCGTAAACGAGAGTGGTTGTCAACTGCCAATAAATTGGATCTGGTAAAACTAAAAATTCCTGTTTGCATTGAATGCCTGCATTATTCATCATGCGTTTATGTTGGGGTAATACGAAAATATATCCTGGAGTAGGTATCGCTATAGACTGAAGAGGATAACAGGTAAGCTCGTCGTTGAAATAAAACTGACTGCAACACATATTGAAATTTCTAGATCCGAATTCGATTTTTTTCTTACATTTTAGACATTCAGAGGCGAACGCGTTTTTCTTGCGCCAAGCTCGTAATATTATAAGTAACTCTTGCGGCTCGATTCGTAGAGTACATTTGTTCAATTTCAACATCGAAATACGGTATCGGCTTACAGACATGTTATAACAAAGTTGAATGAACGATGTATCCGAGAAAACTAAACGGTGACGAGTACTATCCCAATGACAAATTCGTTACCGATAAATATGGTAAGGAAATTTACGCACGCGATCGAAAAGGTAACGAAATCTATCCAAAGTCAAAGCAAATTCCTTTTGCAAGAGACGCGTCTGGTATATATTATTATGCTAAAGACAAAAACGGAGACGAATATTATCCTTTAAAACGAAATAAATCAGTCTTAATAGAAGATCACTATAATCAAAATGTACAATTCGCTCTTTATTCAGATGGTACTCAAAGATATCCAGTCGATTCTACTGGAAACGAGTATTATTTGTTAGATGACCAAAATCCTTACTTAATGCGAAAAAGGGACGGAGATGTGTACTATGCCAAAAGTCATAAAGGTCATCCTATGATTCCTTGGAATCATATGGACAAATTCGTACAAAACGAGCCTTTCGTTTATTTGAAAGATTCGGGTGGTAATTTAGTTTATTTAAAAGAATCAACGCTGCCTCCAACCTTACATGCTATAATTCGATGCATATGCAAAGTAAGTGTTATTTGTCCAAAGTACGAAGGGTGTATTACAAAATGTTACTGACCCAATGATGCTGGAAGAGGTTGAAACAGAATGATGGCGTTGGTACACTAACCACCCTATATATATAGCCGAGCCACACCCACCTTTAAAAAAAAAAAAAAAAAAAAAAAAAAAAAAATTTTTTTTTTTTTTTTTTTTTTTTTTCAAGGTCGTTTACAATTAGTTAATATTTTTGGTTGATAAATTCTGATGAGTCGTTGAAGCGTCTCAAAAATTATTGTAGAGTGGCAGTATTACATCAAATTTTAACTACTATTATTTATTGGCATAAACGGATTTAGTTTACGTATATAAATGTCATCAACTATATCCTCACATGCACCTTCTAAAAATTTAATCATTATTTGAGATGTAATTTCAAAAATTTTATCAGGACTATGTAATACAGTCATGCATTTGGCCGCATACATCCCAGTATAGATAAGGCATTCTAATACCCATGGTTGATAACTTTCTGAACAATTCGGATTCCGATTGAAAATTTTATCCTTTAAAACATGAGAGACTCTTGGAAAATGTTTTTGCTTGATCTTATGCATTAATTTCGTCTTTAAAATAGGGCCGACGTCAGACATATTTTTAGGATTTGTAACTTTACCAATGCCAGGATACGTAGTAAAGTATTCATATAATATATTCTGAATAGACTGGGACATGGCACATATTTTTCCATCAAAATTTGGCTCATCATCTATAAATGTGTAATTTTGTAATTTCCAGTTAGCCATATAAATAGAGTCTTGAAGAAGGTATAGTAAGGCTTTTTCCGCGTCTTCGGCAGCGTAGTATTCAATCATGTCTGGATTGTAGTAAGTTGTTTAAAAAATGTTTGATGATGAGGATTGTAACTGGTATTTATAAGCCTAATATACACCCTTTAAAAAAAAAAAAAAAAAAAAAAAAAATTTTTTTTTTTATTTTTTTTTTTTACATCTATTTTATTTTCCATAGTGGTGGATTACTCTCCTTAGTTTTTATAACTAAGTAACATCTTTGCATATTATATAAACAT
Source organism: Salticus scenicus (assembly GCA_963930645.1). Taxonomy (NCBI): domain Eukaryota; kingdom Metazoa; phylum Arthropoda; class Arachnida; order Araneae; family Salticidae; genus Salticus; species Salticus scenicus. The sequence goes on along the minus strand of OZ005653.1, from coordinate 134,314,597 downwards.
ATGTTTGCCGTTCTTTTATCACATCCAACAGATTCACAAATTTCTTTAATAGAACGGGCACTATGAGGTTGTAAAGCTAAATACTTGAGAATTTTATGTTGAATTACTTCATCAGCCATCTCAAATAATACAGTATGGCGATCAATGTTAAATTTCTCAAACACGCTTTAGTATATATAGGTTTAAATCAAAGATATAACCGTTGCTGGCGAAGATTGAGATAGAATGGTGAGGTGGCATTTCAACAATCCTATATATAGATGAGCCACGCCCACTCAAAAAAAAAAAAAAAAAAAAATTTTTTTTTTTTTTTTTTTTTTTTCACTTTGAAAAACTGATACGTTAGTTTTTCTGCCATAGGAATATTTTTTATAAATTTCTAAATCCAACATGTGTTTTAAAATTGGGTTGTAAAAATAATATTTTTTAGGATAAGTAAGGGTTATTCGAGATTGTAAAAATTTATCGTTGTAAAATATCCAAGGTGACTTAAACAAGACTTTCGAGCTTATTTTAAACAAAGGATATGGATGATACGGCGATACAAGAAACTATATCTAAGATGGCTGCAGAGGCTGCCGAAATGACAAAACAATTTAAACGATATACAGGTGAGAAGTATGTTGATGTTGTACTAGATACTGTAGTTTTCATTCCTGATGAACATATAGGAAATTTAGAGCACTATTATACAGCTATAATTAATAATTTATATAAACTAAGAGATTCCATACCAGAAAAACTACCAGACTTTGAGCAGAAAAAAAATAATATTAAACATAAAATATATAATCACATTATGGCAAATGTGGATTTTACAAATAATAGGTATATGAATCCGTTTAAAGACAATGAATTTCGTAGTTTTAAAAAGGGGGCTAAGAATATATCAGCAGTTGTGAAAGGATATGTAGATGATTTATTTAAAGATGACCATAAGAGAGATACGCCAACCAATTTAACCTCGAAAGAAAAATCAGAAATCGAGCCAGAGTCAATTAATGAAATCGTCTTAAATAACGTACTATCTCAAGTAATAGATCCGGTATCCAACCAAGAAGCACCAGATACAACAATCACTAAACCCTTGGTAACCTCTAAACCTTTGGATCCTCCTACACCCGTAGAACCCTTGGATCCTCCTACACCCGTAGAACCCTCTAAACCCTTGGATCCTCCTAAACCCGTAAAAACCTCTAAACCCTTGGATCCCCCTGCAGCCCCACAAGAAACATTTATTGATACTATGAAGAATAAATATTATAGTTTACTTAGAAAGGGTGATGCAACAAATCCAAATACGAGATTAGCCTATCATTATTTAAATAATCGAGATCATCTTCAAGCAATGCAAAGAATTTCAAACCTCATCGAATTGTATATGGGCAAAGAAAAGGAATTTGCAACAGTCACCATTAATGACGACGAAACATATACTGTAAATCATCATTATTTGCAGAAACATAAAAGAAATACTGCCAAAGAACATGCGCTTGTAGGAAAACATTTAAATGTATATGAAATGAAAGCTTATAAATCAATAAAAAAGAGGAAATTAGAAGAAGCAGCTGAAATGGATGTGTAAAAAAAACTAGCCAACAGTTTAAAAAAAAAAAAAAAAAAAAAAAAAAAAATTTTTTTTTTTTTTTTTTTTTTTTTTTTAACGGCTGGTTAGTTTTTTACACATCCATTTCAGCTGCTTCTTCTAATTTCCTCTTTTTTATTGATTTATAAGCTTTCATTTCATATACATTTAAATGTTTTCCTACAAGCGCATGTTCTTTGGCAGTATTTCTTTTATGTTTCTGCAAATAATGATGATTTACAGTATATGTTTCGTCGTCATTAATGGTGACTGTTGCAAATTCCTTTTCTTTGCCCATATACAATTCGATGAGGTTTGAAATTCTTTGCATAGTTTGAAGATGATCTCGATTACTTAAATAATGATAGGCCAATCTCGTATTTGGATTTGTTGCATCACCCTTTCTAAGTAAACCATAATATTTATCCTTCATAGTATCAATATATATTTCTTGTGGGGCTGTAACTTGTGAGGGTGTGAATTTTATTACTGGTGTTGTTGGGCTTCGTTTATTCAATGGGGTTTTACTTTCTGAGAGATGTGACGCTGGGGTGTTTGATGTGTCTTGGGAATCGTCTGGTTGCCCAGAAGAGCTTACTACATCACTTTGAAAAGCTTTTTCTGATGCGGAAAAATTGAATGGATACTCATATTGCTCAGTATCGCCGAATAGTTCATTTACAAATTTCCTCACATCCGGTGTGATATCCATTTTATTTTTATCAGTATAAATCCAGTTTGTACCAAACGGATTTTCAAACGCTCCATGTGCTGAAGCGTAATTTTTTAAAATGTATTCAGTTATTTTAGATTTAACTAATTTTTTTGTATTCTCAAAGTTTGGGATTTTACTTAGTAGCTGTCCCGTCTCAGTATAAAAGTTCTCAAGTATAGCTTTATAATAATCCTCTAAACGATCTGGTGCGTATGCATCAGGAATTAATAACACATTGTGTGACAAAATATCAATATACTTGTTACCTGAATATTGTTTAAATGTTTCTGTCATTTTGACTGCCTCTGCAGCCACCGTAGCTATACGTAGGGGTTTTTCTATTTCCGCCATATCCTTTGTTTAAAATAAGTTCGAATGTCTCTAGAACAAGTCTTGTTTAAGTCACCTTGGATACCTTACAACGATAAATTTTTACAATCTCGAATAACTATTACCTATCCTGAAAATATTATTTTTACAACCCAATTTTTAAAACACATGCTGGATTCAGAAATTTATAAAAAATATTCTTATGCCGAAAAACCTAACGTATCAGCCTTTCAAAGTGTAGATTGGAATAATGCCATTATAGTTTTCAACGACGAATTACATTTGGTTTTGGCACCGGATCCCGTTCATCAACTCGTCCGCTTAGAACGTCGATTACAATACGAAGAAGCCGCAAACAATATTTTTGGACCTTTTAGATTTTTTCCATTTTTCGAATCGTTTAACAAGAACGGAATTAAAATATTTACACTTGTATTTTTCTTCGTTTTGTACTGGTCATTTTCATTAAAGAACAAGTTTCGTTTTTTGTCTCTATCCAATAAGCCTTCAAACGCCTGACGAGATCTTCCGAATCCACAAAGACGTGACGCTCAGCATCAGGTACGGGTTGAGTAACCGTATTCTCGTAACCTTCTTTCGCTTTACGATACATTTCTTTAGAAAAGCGTATGTTAGACAGCCCTGTCAGTAACTGATTCCGATCAAAAGTGTCAAATAAATGATTTTGCAAAAATTGTTGTTTGAATGAACGTGAAGTGTAATAATCTAATACCCAAAAATAGATCGTCCAAAACCAAACTACCAACTTATCGTCTAGAAACTCAACTTCTGTAAAATGAAGATGTTTTCGCATTTCCTTAATAAAAGACGCTATTATTGTGGGGGTATCGTAGTCTTCGTCTATAGCCATTAAGCAGTTGTGGATGGCTGGCGGATTTGTAGAAGTAATTGCCGTTAAAGGAGGTATGAAATCATTTCCAAATAAGAAAGAGGCATCTGTTAAACGTTTGATTGGATAGCTTTTTTCAATATTTTTTACTAAGCTATTAATATTATAAAATTGATTATATCGAAAAATTTGAATCGATTCGTATCTATTTAAACGTAATAGAGACAAAATGAAGACATCTTGATCAATGCTGACCACAATTGGATTTTTACATTTTCCCAGAGATTCGGCTACATGAAATATTTTATGTTCGCCCTCGCCAGGAACGTTACAACCACACAATAGGACTTGCATGTCGCGATTGAATGTTTTCAAATTTTCCAGGATGTATATTTGTACACGTGTCGTCAGTTTATTGTTTCCGAATAAAATATATCTATAGAAGCTTTTTTTCGTCTCTTTGGATCGAGAACGGCGTTTTCGTTGCGTGGCCCATTTCATTGGTAAACCTTCGCCGTCAAATGATAAAACAAACGTGACATAATCCAAGGTAAGGGATAAAAAAGTTTTAAAACACGTTTTTATTTGATCCCAAACGGATTCGCAAATTTCTTGAAAAATTTTTTCTTCCTCAATTTCAAGACATTGTTCGATAGCCACATACAAATAATTTTGGCAGTCTATGAGTACGGAATCGAAATTAGCTGGTAATTTAGAGGGTGACGATATTATCTGGATAAGTTTACAAAAATTAGTAATACCCATTCCGTTATAAATATCGAACTTTATATAACCTTCTTGAAAAAATCTAAGTCTGTTGCTAGAAGGTGTCGAGACAAACTGACTGTATGGGTACGCTCGCAGTCATATATATAGCTGAGCCACGCCCACTCAAAAAAAAAAAAAAAAAATAAAAAAAAATAAAAAAAAATAAAAATATTTTTTTTTTTTTTTTTTTTTTTTTTTTTTTTTACAGTAGGTTGGTTGGTTGATGAAGTTAAGTTGGTTTCTAAAGTTATATTTCTCAGTTGGCCGCTAAAATTATATTTCTCAGTTGGCTGTTAAAGTTATATTTCTTTATCCATTCATTGTAGATGGCGCTGCAATCTATATATATAGTATATATATAGTATATCTATTAGGGTGGGTGGGAGTGGAATTTATTTCTTCTACTGTAAGGTCATGCATAAAATCGCTCCTGGCCCATTTCCTTAAAAATAGGATTAAATGGCATAATTTATGCAATATTGGCTTTCAAAACATAATTTTATAGACTTTTGTCTGACTAATGACAAGATATTGCAGGTTTTCATGAAATCATGAGCTTTTATAGAAAAATCTAACTATCTAGAGTCAGTCAATGTACATCTTACTGAAAACACATTACGAGACAGAATGGCTCGACGACCGTTGCTGGCAAATGTCGGGACACAATGAGGGTGTAGTCATGTTAGCCATAGTATATATAGACAAATTTCAAAAGTGGGCGTGGCACTTAAAAAAAAAAAAAAAAAAAAAATTTTTTTTTTTTTTTTTTTTTTTTTTTTTTTTTTTACAGCTGGTTGGTTGGTTAATATATATTTTTTTCCTCGTTCATCAAGATTCGCTTTTCAATTGTCATGACCAAGCGATTGGTTACCAAATTCAATTAAACCAAGTCAAGAAATGTCTAGAATAATTTGTCCAGAAAAAGTTCTAGGTAATCGTTATGCCTTTAGAAATAATGGAACATGTTATTATCCTAAAGACGGATATGGAAATGAGTATAAAGATGACCGTTTAGGTTTTATCGCAATCAATAGTCTATACATTTATCCGTTAACGAGTTCGGGTAAGCCAAAATATCCTATTATAAATGGTAAAGAAATTTATGAAATTTATGCAGGTAGAGCTATAATTGGCAAAGGCGTAGATGGAAATGAATATTATGCCAAGGATAGATATGGAAATGAATATTATCCAGAAGGAAATATTTGTGCCAAGTTGAAAGATGGAACGCCTTATTATGCATCTACTGTCAACGATAGTAACATATTTCCATTCGACTCGTATGGAAACGAGTATTATTTTACGTTTGTTGATTTGACGAAACCCAGCACGATACCCAATAGATATGCTGTATCTTTTGCAGAAGGTGACATTTACCCTCTGAGACTAACTAGTGAGGGTAACGAATCACAATATATAATAAATAACACGTATGCCATTGATAAAGACAGAAATCAATTTTATCCAAAAGATGGATACAAAAATGAATATTATTTAGATATTAGTCAGTTGGACATTCAAGAATTTTATCGTAAAAGGACATTGAGTAAAATTTTATTAGAAAGATATGCTTTGACAAATGATAGAAAAATCATATTACCTGAATTACAAAATGCGTTTTATATAAATACTGCTATGAAACCCGTCGTAAAAACTGAAACTGTAATTGGGAGACTAATTCGAGATGATGGCCAAATAAAGGATTTTTTAACAAATATATCCGAATCTGAATCTACTGTACTTGAAAAACCTTACAAATATAAAACCTTGGTAACGAATGAGACAAAATTCATTGCTCCAAAGCCACCAGTTACCAATTTTACATTTTTTGGGATTTTAAATGCAGCAATACCATTTTATCAAAGATGGTGTTTTTGGGTATTAGTAATAATCGTTGTAATTATAAAAACAATTTTTCTCGTATGGTGGTTCTTTTTAAGGACACGTCTGCCATCAAGTATATTCGATAACATAAAACTTTAAAAAAAATAATATATCCTTCCTTCAGATATATATATATGTGTGTGTTAGCTAGAGTCAATCAACCAATCAACTAAAAAAAAAAAAAAAAAAAAATTTTTTTTTTTTTTTTTTTTTTTTTTATTTTTTTTAAGCCAAGTTCAAGTATTTTACTAGACTCTCAACATTTTCCTTTCCCATAGTTAAATTATATAATGAAACACATTTCTGCAATATTTTTGCATCTATATCGCTGTCTACAACATCTGGTTCGCTTGGCAATAAGACTCGTGTCATTTCTTCAATGCATCTGTAGACTATATGATAAACCCACTTTGCGGGAACTGGTGTGGCGTTACCAATCAATTTGTACATTTTTCTAATAGCTTGTACATGTAATTTCATGTATTCGGGTTCATCATCAAAAATTGTCTCGCCCTCTCCGTATCGAAGGTTATGCATATAATTTTCACGTTTATAATTGGGTTTGATTTCGCCATTTAATCCATCTACGGCTAAAATAAAATCTAAATCGGGTACTTCTTTCAATATGCCCTCCAATTTTTCATTTTCAACGACTCTGCGATCGGTCTTTAGAATCGCAGCAATTTCTGGATGGACGGGTGTGTAATTTTTAAGAAGATTTTCAACCGTTGTCCAAGTTAAGCCGAGTTCTTCAAAGACATGTTCCAATAGATTTAATTTAAGCGTTTTCAGACTGACATTCTTCTTAATGTCTTGTGGTGAAATGCTGACGCGAAATAGCTGATTGATATTTTCCTGCAGTGTGTTCATCTTTATTAAACCCCTTTCAATTGAAGCCTGTCTTTTTAATTAAATTAAGATGTTTACGGTGTATATATTAACGTTTTTCGTCATGTATATTTGTCATTGTACTATGGCTCGTAATTTATTATCCTATTACTTAGTCAAGCCCTATCCGTTCCATCTTAACCTTTTTCGCTGGAATAAAGATGTCCAACTCACATTTGATTAAGTGGTTCGAAGAGATATTATTTGGTAGTCAAAGGCCTCCTATTCGAGAGCCAACAGAAGTACACAATATAATTTTACGCATGGAATCGGAAAATATTCCTTGGTTTCATATGATTTCTCAAGGTGGCCTGACACTGTTTCCATATCAGGTACACGGAGACATTAATTCCTTACTCGATTACTTAGAAAAACAATGGATCGATAAAGAACCTTATTACGACCCGCCGATATTTAAAACGCGAGCCGTTTCCAAATTTTGGGATCAGTTACAACTCTTGTTGGCAAGACGACTGGAGCCGCCTCCACCTTTACCGAACCCATCTAAAACAGACGCCGAAACTTTAAAAGAAATTTTAGAACCCACTCGTCCAAATCAAAAATTTTCTTACGAATCGGCCGAATTTTGGGGTGAAGTGGCTCGTAGATTTATCAATTTGAATAGACCTGAAGACGCCTCGACGCTACCCAACATATCTTCAGATCTCACAAAAAGAGCCATACAGCTCTACGACATAACCTCTAGAGCTCAAGGCATGTATTACGATCCTTATACCTATTATTTGGTACATGATTCGGAATACGTAGACTCGGTTCATTGGCGAAGCGGTCAAAATCTCGAAGCCTTCATGCATCATCGACGCAGACATCCATTAACGCTATCTATACAGGCCATTCTAAAGAAAAGTTTAAACGATTTGTTAAACGGTAAGAAACCCTCAGTTTTTAAGGATTCGTGTCCTCAGCTCGATTCTCTATTGCATAACATTAAGGTCATTCATGAAGAAATTGAGCAAGTTCCGCACGAAAATCAACCGCCTAAGCTCATAGACGTTTTCCAACGACTCTTGGCTCTTTGTAAGCGAGACGGATTATGGGAAAATCAAATTTCTGAAATTGAATTGGAACCCATTTCGACGAGTCTTTTACATTTGACGGAACGAGTTCAAATTCTAGAACGCGAGAAAAGAATTTTATGGAAACATGTTATCGAAGATGATGAGTAATCTGATTCAAAGCCACCAAAGCGCATTTCTTCAAATTGCCTTTATGCAAAGGACAATTCGCCGAATTTATAATATTACGGTTTACGGTCGGCACGCCTAATTGTTCCACGTTCATAATGCTACGTATGCCGGCATCCCTTAAAATGTTAGGTTGGAAACTACCGCCTTTGTAACCGAAAACAATCTCTGTGTTGGGAAATAGGTTCTGTAAAAACTCATAGCGATCCTTCAAATATTTTAATACGTCTGAATAAATTATTCCGCCGCTGGTAGTCACTTCTACGTCTGGACGAGCTAGAGGATAGCATTTTCGCATCTTTGAATAATTCATGGGACTCGTAATATGGAAACATGAAAGTAAGCCTGTCACGTCGCAATAAGCCAGTTCTAGAGGCACATACTTATCTCCCAAGACCACACCTTTTGTATGTACGATTGCTTGCATTCTAAATAAAGATGAAAGGTATCGGGTTCAATACAATCCTTCTTGGTTTCGTTCTGGTCAATTTGATTATAAGCTTGGGTGTGACAGCCTTCACGATGTACAAGATGTCCAATGCTACTGAGTACGCATTCGGTACGGGTACTAACCTTATGGTGGCATCAACCAAAGGCGTCTCAGCTCCAAAATTCTTCGCTGACAACAAACTGTTGTTGTTGTTGCCGACCGTTTCAAATACCCTGAGTATGATTCTTATAGGCGCGCTAATTATAATTAACAAATAAAGTAGCAACTATGAATCTCAGAATGATGTTGGCAATCACGTTGGTCGTGTTTCTAGTAGTGGGTCTAATGACATATGGTTATCTAGTATATTCTATTAAGGGCGTTACAGATAAGAAAGATGGAACTGAAATGGTAACACTTCAGAAAACAAAATTGTACGGCCAACTATTTATACAATTGGTACAACTGTTGGTTGCCGGCTTTATTGTCAATAAGAATTAATCTCGACGGATAACTAGACAGAGACTGTTGCTGGTCGAGACACAATGAGGTGTGACGCGTTAGCAGTTATATATATATATAGTTAAACCTTAACACAAAAAAAAAAAAAAAAAAAAAAAAAAAAAAAAAATTTTTTTTTTTTTTTTTTTTTTTTTAACAGTTGGTTGGTTGGTTTCAATAGACTTTATCAACCAACAAACCAACTATATTAAATAAGTTAACTTTGCTCGAAACTTATTGCAGTCATCTCTCAAGATACCATGCATATACTGTAAAATGAAATAGTATCGTCAGTTTATGGTACTTGGATTTCAGGCGATTATATATTAGCTATAATTTTTTTGGTGCTGTAGACGAAACTATCCATCATTTTTTGAAATTTACTCTCTGATTTAGGATCGAATGTTTCCCAGCCTCCATTTTTCTCAATCCTAGGCGTTAAATGCTTTTCAAAATTTTCATTTAAAATTTCTAACGCAATCTTAAAAATGCTGAGAGACATTTTATTCATCAGGCATTTTGCAGTCACATCACCAACAACTGCCAAATATTTTAAGATTTTGCCCCAATCTTTTTCTGAGTCTTGAAACAAAATATGTTGAAACGAATCACGTAGCTTATCTTCAGTTATATCGTTACGAATTTGTATGGGATCGAAAAAGTTTAATTTAGAACAAATGTCTTTAACGATTCGTTTATCCTGAGGATGGTCTAATAGATGAACTTCGATATAAAATCCATGACGATAAACTAAATATTGCAAGACTCTAGCTAAAATATGTTTTGTCTGTGACGAAGACATGTTTGCATTTGGATGTTTGGATAAAGCTATGACTTATATATATAGTCAAGCCACACCCATGCATTAAAAAAAAAAAAAAAAAAAAAAAAAAAAAAAATTTTTTTTTTTTTTTTTTTTTTTTTTTTTTTTTTTTTTTTTGTGGTCATGTGGGCGGAGCATTTTCTAAAAGCAGGCAAATATAATTTCTTTTGAATTCTACCACTTTTTGTTAAACATAATAAAGGGAAAATGAACCCTGAAAAAATTGTGCAAATTACATACAACAGCGTTATACAGTTCTTACAAAGAATACTTGGAGTGGATAAAATGACCTATATCTTAAATCATTTAAACAAATCTTTTCCATCTTGGGATCATAAGTGGTCTACAATACAAAAATGGCTAGTGGAAGAGCATCCCATGACAAACATGCAGCATACCATTCATAGTTTTGCTCAATTATTTCCAGATTACGAATCTTTTGCCAATGATTTAAATCAGTCGCTAGCTCTTCATGACGAATTTTGGAATCAAGTATATATACAGCTTTGTATTGCAAAAGAAGGTTTAAAATGTTAAATGTTGCAAAATTGGAACCCTTTGCATTATTAACGCTAGCCGGCGGATTATTATATTCTATTGGTGTATTAACTGTCGAATCCAAAGCCAATTCTTGTTATCGGATTCATTTTATTATTCTAACCCTCGTTATTTTCATTGCTCTCGTAGCCATTAGCGTGTTTAAATATCTCAAATGTCGTTTCGCTTGCCGCCAAATGGAAGACCTCATAAGGGCTATGAAAATAAAATAGGAAGCCTCTCTCCTTTATCGTTTTGAAAAAGTATTGCATCTCCGCTACGAACTCCAATCAGCGCCCATTTGTCGATTTCGGAAACGGTACAATGTTCAGTGCTGCCCAAAATAGGTGTGATTTCCAAATGCTGAGCGATACATAAAAATTGCCGAAGACCTTCGTTGTTATCTTTTACGCAAACTTTGACACCGTCTTCAAATTCAATGGAAAATTTTAAAGGGTTTGAAGACATGTAAGCATGTTTAATGGGTCGGATAGCTTTTTTCTTTATAATAGTCAAGTATTCCATTATCACAAAAGTGTATATTAAGTAATGGCGACTTTGGATGCTACGTTAGCTGAGTTAATGATAACGAATCTTCAAAAGAAGCGTCCAGACGTATTTTGTGTGATATTTCCAGAAGAAGCGCGCGCGACTAATATAGATCCAAACGTATTATCTGAGGCCGAAAAAATTTTTAAAGAGGAGTGTCCCGACGACGATTACACATTAGACCAGTTAAAAACTTATTGGCAAGAGAGATCCAAAGACACAATTAATGGATACGCTGAGGGAGTATTGCCAAATAGTGAAATATGTAACCAATTCGCTTATGATTCATCAAAAGGTAAAAATGTTTATATTTATCCTCCTATAACAAAGAAAAAGTTGTCAAAAGAATTTGATATTTTCGAATTTCTAAAGGCTAGACAGGATAACGGATATCCAATCAGGTTTCAGTCGGATGCAGATCTGGAAGCCGATTTAGAAGTTTTATTGGAACCACAGAAAAATTTAGTTATCGATGCCGGACTTAGAAAAATTGCACGAGCCTTGACTGTGTTAAATTCTGCCTGTAGTTATCGAATACTAGATGTGCAAAGTGAAAGAGTCGTACGTTAGTCATTATATATAGGCATGAAGTCAAACCACACCCACACTTAAAAAAAAAAAATAAAATAAAAAAAAAAAAAAAATTTTTTTTTTTTTTTTTTTTTTCAAGTTGGTTGGTTGGTTAATTTAAGACCTTAACTCTTCCTTTTAAATTTATCATTTAATTCTGCAAATCGAGTTCGTGTCTGAGGACTATTCAACGTATAGCCATCTCTATTATACATAGATTGCATATAATTTTCTTTTTCTTCACAATCTCTTTGAGCAGGTTTTTTATTTCGGATATGATCACTTAAGTGTGGATTGTATCGTTCAGTATTCATCTTTATTTAAATATGAAACCCAACTTTAAAGTCTTATAACCTGGCTGCTAATATTAAATGAATAATAGATAATATATTGTGTTAGCGAGAATCAGCTATATATATATAGTCAAGCCACGCAAAAAAAAAAAAAAAAAAAAAAAAAAAAATTTAAGGTTACGTGGGCGGAGCATTTTGTAAGCACTGTCAGTGAAGATGTTTTTTTAAAAGATGTCAGATTAGATCATAAGAAATAAGTACGATGCTATCTGCTGAAGAACTATTGAATTTTATATTACAACAAGATCGTTGTATTGTATTTGGCGACTTGGGTCGTTACCCGTACAAACTCTTTGAAATTTTAAAATCAATTCCTTCGCTAAAAGTAATGGTCATTTCTTCAAATAATAACTTATATTCGTCTGACAATCAGATACGAGTCCAGCGTTCCGACCAACTCGTTGAAAGTTGCGACTTGTTAATCTATCTAGAACCCGAATCTATGCAAACGATAGCCAAACATCGATTGGCTTCTCGCGTGGTCGTATTCGCGTCTCATTTAAATTTTATTCATTCTTGCGATGCCCGATGGGCACGTGTTTGTTTCTTTTTGAAAATCGATCCCACTGGCACGCGTAGCTTATTAGACAGGCAAGATTTTTCAATTCAGACTCAAAACGTGGGTTCGGTTCGGGTCGATTATACAAACGTTGTAAGAATTTCTGGAAAAGATAATCCTCCTCTCGAAACCAACGACACGTATGTCATCGTAGACCTCACTCACTACACAAAAGACATATTGAGTATGTTTCTCGCGTTTTGGGATGCGTTTGATTTCATGCTAGAAAACAAAGATTCTATTTCGCGATGGGTTCTATGCTTTGCCGAAAAAGGATACAGCGGTTTCTGTAGATTTAGACAAAAAACGCTCGATGCCTTATCCTGCAAAGATTTCGAATACGGAAATGTGACCGATATTCAAACGATTCTGTCTATGCTTCCATTTTATAAATTTGGAAATATTGACAAAAAATTTAACGTGAAATTATCTTCCTTTGGCGGTGTGAAATACATAATACCTAAATCTGAACAAGAAGCCTGCAAAGCGGCCTATATGTATAACGTTTATCCTATGGTGAACAATGTACTTCGAGTTCGGTAGAATGAATGAAAAAAAAAGGGAATGGCAAATCGAGGCTCACCTACATTGAATTCGTATACTGCATCCATAAGTCCTACATCGCCTACTCGTGTCATCTTTAGAAGAGTTCCAGGACCTTCTAACGTTGTAGCTATTCGAAATAATGATCAAAGACTTGTTCCATCTCCAGCTCAGTTCCCATCTCCAACAAGACGACCTCAAAGCCCAGCTAATAGCAGAGGTCGAGGCAGAGGCAGAGGTAGAGGTAGAGGTAGAGGTAGAGGCAGACCTCGCCTCCCAAGCACAGGCAGTAATTCAAGCGGTAGCTCCTCAGGTAGAAGCAGAAGTAGTAGCGTTAGCAGCAATAGTAGCACTGGAAGTTCGAACTCTCGCAGGGGTATTAGAAATCCATATTTGAGAAGAGTATCGCAAAACGAATTGGTTTACAACTACCATCCACACAGTTTAAGATTTAAAAAGGTACAAGGAAGATTTCCAACGAATCGATTGCCAAACAAAACGTGTAGAATATTGACAAGCCATTGTTCAAAACGATATCCACTACGACGAGATCAAACACCCCGTCATACAACAATTAATATAGATCAGCTTTAAGTGACAATCTTGAAGAGAGATGTAATGGCTAAGGTTTATATATAGTCCGGACACATACCCCCCCCCCCCCCAAAAAAAAAAAAAAAAAAAAAAAAAAAAAAATTTTTTTTTTTTTTTTTTTTTTTTTTTTTTTTTTTAAAGGTTTGTATTTAACCCATTAATCTATTAAATAATTTACTTAAAACTTTATAGCTAATATCTGTTCCAAATCTCTTACACGACTCAAGGCTGTATAAACCAAACTCATACTTCGATTGTCATCTAAGCTGACTACAATTTTCGAATTATCTATCGTATCGCCTTGATATTTATGAATTGTACCGGCAAATGCTAACACTAGAGGAAAACGTCCAGTATACCCTGACGTGAACACTCTAACTTCGGCATTCGTTTTAGGATTTCTACACACTGCAGCATTTTTTTCAATATCATAGCAAAGAAAGATTAACCTAGTACCATTATTACAACCCTTCGCACAATAGTTTGCAGTTACAAACACCTCACAATTTGACTTCAAGACCAGATCTTCATGTAACTCTATTTCCGGGCCTTCGATTTTATGTTTCAAATAAAACTTATTAAAACTGTTGACAGTTGTATTTTGATGAGCCATGGCCTTTATCCGCTTTCATTAAAAGAGTCCTATCGATATCCTGTACTACTGGAAATTTTTCGCATATGTAAGCAAACATGCCTGTCGTGTCTTTTTTATCAATAAATTGACGTAATTCCTTCACAATTTTTCCATATTCGGGTGTGAATCTATGATTTTCCTTCAAACGAATCTTGCAAACGTCGTATCGTTTTTCGTTTAAATTAATGCTAAACAAATTATGCTCAGAACTGATGGGTTCGAGTTGATGAGGATCTCCCATGCAAACAAATAGCAATGGGCCGTGGGACCTATCCATAAAATATCTAATGAGCCAATATATCAGCCATCCATTAATCATAGACACTTCGTCCACGAGTACCAAATGAGGAAAAATGTCGCATTTGAATTGAGACAAAATCTCTCGACTTTTATCTATAGATTTCAACAAATCTTTTTCGTTTTCTAACTTATCTTCTATTTTTTTAACGTGTTTAGAATTCAGCTTAAGTGTGGAATGAATTGTACAACCCTCTATCGCTTCAGCACTATGAGCCGTGAAACTCATCCTAATCTGCGGAGCCTTAATCAGATCGAAAGTATTTTTAACCAAATGCGATTTGCCAGTACCCGGACCCCCAGAAACAATCACTAATAATTTGCGAGGCTTCCTGATCCAGTCGACGACATAATTGAAAAAAATTTTCTGAGATTTGCTTAAAGTAAGAAAATGTTCACGGAGCCCTTGCTTATCAACTACGATATCGGAGGTTACAGCATACGTGGATGCCATCTTTGTCAGAAAAAGACCGTTTCCTTGATTCTTGTAAATTCTGAAGGTCAGACTGCCGAATATATTCTATTTATTTGTAATAGAGTACCTAAAGCCTATTTGACAGATTTATACACCTTGTATATGGGACGCGAATTGCAAGATTCATCCACGGAATACGTGGAATCAATTATTTCGTTGAAGGTCGACGAAATTATAAAGCCAGACGAATGGCTAAATTGCGTAATATGGACACGATACCGAGAACAAAAAGATAAGTCAAGCCTGGAATTGTTTGTAAAAAGACCTAAAAAGTCTGAATTATACTATGCAGTAGGTACCAACGGCACACTCTTGATTTGTAGAAGAAATTCAACTGAGAGTATAAAACTTCACGAAAGCACGATTGAAATGTTTTGTGGAAAATCTAGACTGTACTGTAACAATCCGACAATAGAATGGGTCAATAAAGATTTATAAATACTATAGCCTTAAACCAATGTAGACTATACTGTAACAATCCAACAGGAGAATGAGTTAATAAATATTTATGGCGGCTTATTTATAGGAAGGTGCCACACCCACCCTTGAAAAAAAAAAAAAAAAAAAAAAAAATTTTTTTTTTTTTAATGACCTTGAATGACCTTGAAGCTCAATGCCACAAAAAGCAAGTCGGAGCAAAATAGGAGAAGGTAGGAGCATGAATCGTAGCTATCCTATAGAAATGGATAGATTTTTTTTTTTTTTTTTTTTTTTTTTTTTAATAATATATTTATATTATATTATATTATATTATATTTATATTATATATTATATTTATATTATAATATATTTATAATAATAATAATAATAATAATAATAATAATAATATAATTATATATATATATATATATATATATATATATATATACTTGTATACTCAGAAATTACTGTAAAACATCTTTTAATTTAAGTGATTATAAGTTTGTAGTCTGGACATTACATGTCAATTATAGTGTCTCTGTCAGTTTCACTATATCAGCATTAGACTACTCTCTTTATTGTCTTGGCAAACCCAACGTAAGTTTGTAGTCCGGATTTTGTATGTCAGCTATATTGTCTCTGTCTAATGCAGTATCACTAGATTAGCATGAGACTATTCTCTTTATTGTCTACCAAACCCAACATAAGTTGGTAGATCAGTTTTCATGAGATTACGTTCTTTATTGTCCCAACATAAGTTGGTAGTCTAGATTGTGTATGTCAGCTATAGAGTCTGAACCAGTTTCATGAGATTACGGTCTTGCCAGACTCAACATAGTATGGACTTTGAATGTCAGCTAAAGTGTCGTTGCCTAAACCAGTTTCATGATATCAGCCTGAGATTACGTTCTTTATTGTCTTGCCGAACCCAACGTAAGTTTTTAGTCCGAACTTTGAATGTCAGCTGAAGTGTTGTTGCCTATGCCAATTTCATGATTGTAGAATGAGATTACGTGCTTAAAATATGGTTTCTTCTATTTCAACATTATCTTTATCTATCATAGAACAATTGACTTGTTTATTAGGTGCCCAAATTAAGTCAGAAAGAGATTTAATAATTTGTTTTTCTTCGCACTCGTAACAGCCTCCCTTATAAATACATTTCACAATTAATTCTTTATCGTTTATGTATGTTGGTTTAACTTTATAATGGGGTCGTTTGGGAAACATTGCATCATGTAAAATACATGGTTTAAATATATCCAATTTGTATGCTTTACCAAACCAATAAAGAGTATCAGATTACCAATTCACCGAAATATTAGCAAATTCTAATTTATAGAATTTAAATCTATGTAAATATCTTATCGGTAAATATTGTTTCGAAAAAACATTTTTCAGCAAGCTATTCATTTTTTCCCATTTTATTTTTTTCCAGTTTCTTTTAGATATACATTTTTCGTCGTTAGGATTTTGTACTCCCAATCGTGTACATTCAGTGCCTTTGTAGTCATAATCAAAATAGCGTATGGAGAGAGTCTTGAGATGCCCATTCACCCACGCGTAACAAGGAAAACCATAAGGGTCTAGATACCAGCCTTCTTTCAGAGTACGAATCATCGTTAGAAAATTTTTATCGCAAGCTCGCCACGTATATGGATCCCACAGCAAGTTATCCAATTCGGGTATTTTAGACAACTTGTCAACTTTATCAATACAAGAAATATTTTTAAAGATTGTTATTAAAATTTCATACGGTAAATCTAAGAGTGGAAAAGAGTCAGTCATCTCTACCAAAATTGCAAGCTATTGTGAACAACTAACCAATTTTTGTTTTATATATATGTATATAAGCCACGCCCACCCACCCACAAAAAAAAAAAAAAAAAAAAAAAAAAAAAAAAAAAAAAATTTTTTTTTTTTTTTTTTGTGTGACTTTGAAATATAATTTCATACAACCTTCATTCAACCTCAACTTATTTTTAACTTTTATCAGACGACATTAAACTGAAGCCATAACCAGTTCCTCTTAATCGCGCTAAATTTTTCTTAATTGCTTCAAAGCTCAACACTTCTATAGGCGTCTTGTCAGGATTTTTTGCTAGCCCATCTCTAGTTAATGGTAAAGGTTTACCGCTACGACATTGACATTTAATCAGAAACAATACATCTTTTTCGTAAGCCGACCCATCATTTGTAAACAATTGCCTTTCTATTAAATTCACCATGTTAAAAAAATAGCAAACGATTCCACATTTTTGAAAAACGCTACGCACATCAGAAAAAGCCACAACCATTTGAGGAGGAATCTTACATAACATCTCATGTAAATCTTTTAGCGATTGGTAAAGAATTTTGATAGAACCCCTGTCTTCAACCAAAATATATTTACACGTGCTCAAATATTTAAAATCTCCGTTTGAATTTCTGCCTTTGTTTCGAGGACCGCCTCGTTCTAAGTGACAGGCATCTGGTAGCAATTTCATCAATTCTGGAATTGAAAGTATCGTATAAACTGTAGAATGTCGCCGTCTGTTGGATAATTCGAAAACTTGTTTTTGAGTAGAAAACAATGTGAGTTCATATAAAATGTTTTTTTCGACATTAAATTGTTTGACGGATTCCGAAGACGAAGACAAGTGTTTGCTGTCTAGAGCACCCTGTGTATCGGATTTAGTAACGCGACATGCTCGATAGATTCCAAATGCGTCTCCAGGCGTAGGAAATTTCAAGTGTTTTACTACGGCCCACATGAATTCAGTAACCGCTGTGATATTTTTGTTAAATATATTTAAATCTTGAATTTTCCTCAAATGACATTCGATCAACCTCAAAACCGAATCCATATTATGGGGTTGGATTCTATTCAAAATGGCCTCGTAAAGATCGGGTCTGTTTAATAGAGTATATTCCATCAAACGTTTGGCCACAAACATGATATCTGTTAAAGAGTTACAGCGAGTATATAACGGACTCAAATTTCGAAAAACAACAGACGAAACCAGTATGCTAGCTTACGTGATGATGTTTACTGACCTCAAGATGAAAGATTTGTTGGGATGGTTTAATGACAACCCAGGCCGACGACAAACGTATTTAAAAGACTTGAATATTTTGGAAGATTACGCGTTAGCTAAAAAACTATTTACGAAAAAACATCAAACGTACTTAATTCGCTGGAAAAATATGGTTTTTGCTTGGATCGGTAGAAAGGTTACGTTTGAAGCCTTGAGAAAATCGTGTAAACGGGCCAAGGCAAAAGGTCTAATGAAAATAGACTCGGATAAGCTTATATTTGTACACCATTCTTTAGCAAGCAATGCAGAATGAATGTAGCTTGAGTACGGAGCCGCTATTTATAGAGAATGAATATCAACCAACCAACCAACTGAAAAAAAAAAAAAAAAAAAAAAAAAAAAATTTTTTTTTTTTTTTCGTGTGACATTGAAGCTTGTTGCCACAAAAAGCAAGTCGGAGCAAAATAGGAGAAGGTAGGAGCATGAATCGTAGCTACCCTATAGAAATGGATAGATTTTTTTTTTTTTTTTTTTAAATATATTTATATTTATAATATATTTATATTATATTAATATTATATTATATTATATTTATAATATATTTATATTATATTATATTTATATTATATTTATATTATAATATATTTATAATATATTTATATTATATTATATTTATATTATATTTATATTATATTATATTTATATTATATTTATATTATAATATATTTATAATAATATTTATAATAATAATAATAATAATAATAATAATAATAATAATATAATTATATATATATATATATATATATATATATATATATATATATACTTGTATACTCAGAAATTACTGTAAAACATCTTTTAATTTAAGTGATTATAAGTTTGTAGTCTGGACATTACATGCCAATTATAGTGTCTCTGTCAGTTTAACTATATCAGCATGAGACTACTCTCTTTATTGTCTTGGCAAACCCAACGTAAGTTTGTAGTCCGGATTTTGTATGTTAGCTATAGTGTCTCTGTCTAATACAGTATCACTATATCAGCATGAGACTACTCTCTTTATTGTCTACCAAACCCAACATAAATTGGTAGACTAGTAAGTTGGTAAAGTGAGTCCTTATATCTATCAAAAATTTTAATCAGTCCGTATCGAGTTTGGATATGCTCTTAGTTTAGGAAATAATACTTTAAGGGCTACGAAAATTATTTTGGATAGGTCCAATGATTTCTTTAGAACACAAACCTGATCCAGCAAGGAGTCAAGCTTACACGATTAAAAATTTAATATCGACGTCTGATCAGTAGGTTAAGCCACATTTAAGAAAAAACTCTTTGCGTCGACTTTGCAGAGAATCCGTTCATATTTTCCAAGGGTAAGCCCTTTGTCCAAACTTGTTGTCGAAAAAACCAAAATATACCCGTGAACATCTTATAAATTTACAAGATTTCATGCTAATGTTGTAAATTTAGGCCTTAGAATTTAAAATATTTAGTTAATGATTATATAGATTCAGAGACAAAGCCATCCAGACAATATTTTCAAAGATAAGGCCTTCATAAAGTAATCTGCGAAAACGAAAAATATTAAACTACATTTAAAAAAAAATAACATAGATACCTGGACTTTGCAGAGAGTCTTCAGACCAGTTAATATTTTCAAAGCCCGTTCATCGCCACATATGTAGGAGTAATGTTAGAAAAATGAGATTTGTCAGCTGCTTATATAGGCGCTATCAAGGTCACAAGGTCACACAAAAAAAAAAAAAAAAAAAAAAAAAAAAAATTTTTTTTTTTTTTTTTTTTTTTTTTAACAGTTCGTTGGTTGGTTGATGAAGTTGGTTTCTAAAGTTATATTTCTAAAGTTATATTTCTCAGTTGGCTGCTAAAGCTATATTTCTCAGTTGGCTGCTAAAGCTATATTTCTCAGTTGGCTGCTAAAGTTATATTTCTTTAACCAATCATTGTAGATGGCGCTGCAGTCTATATATATATATATAGTATATATATATAGTATATCTATTAGGGTGGGTGGGAGTGGAATTTATTTCTTCTACTGTAAGGTCATGCATAAACTAGCTCCCGATGTCTAAACCCATTTCCTTTAAAATAGGATGGAATAGCGGAATTTATGCAATATTGGCTTTGAAAACAAGACTTTTGTCTGACAAAATGACAAGATATTGCAGGTTTTCATGAAATCAGAATACATCATGGACTTTTATAGAAAAATCTAAATCTCTAGTGTTCATCAATGTACATCTTGCTCAAAACACATTACGAGGCATGGTAACTAGACAACCATTGCTGGCAAATGTCGAGACACAATGAGGGCGTAGTCATGTTTAGTCATAGTATATATAGACAAGCTTCAAGGGTGGGCGTGACACCTTAAAAAAAAAAAAAAAAAAAAAAAAAAAAAAAATATATATATATATTTTTTTTTTTTTTTTTTTTTTTCAAAGAGTATTTTTTTTATTTATGTAGCCATGTCATCGAAATTCATATCATCCCAATCAATATCGTACAAGCTCATATCTCTCATGTCGTGTAAATTGCTAGGAGTTATGTCATTAACAAAGTCGCTGCAATCTTCATTTTGTGGATATTCCGACATAGAATTATTATCAGAATCCATTTGAGAGTCAATACTCAGATCGATTCCTAAATTCATATCGATGGAAATATTCGAGTCAGTATTTGAAATCAAGTCTGAATCAATATTTGAATCGGCCTCTAAATCAGTAGCACTGTCCATATCTAAGTGGGCTCCAGGATTACCGTCCAAATTTAGATGTGATCTATACAGCTGATCAATAGATCTAAAAAATGTGAGATAATCCAAGTCAACGTAATCATCATTTGAATCTTCTGAAGAATCACTGGACAACTCTCCATACGGTATTTTTCTGCAAACTGGGCAAGTACTTTGTAATTTAAACCAGTCCTTTACACATGCTTCATGATATGTATGCTTGCAAGGTAAAATTAACACTTCTTCATTTAGAGAAAAGGCTTCTGTACAAATAACGCAATTCTTATTAAATTCAATTGAATTTTCATCCAATTTTACAACAGTCAATTTTTCCACAACATTATTCGAAAGGGGATTTGTTATCGGAGGGTCGTCAGAGTCATCAGGTGCATTTTCAAAAACAGAAAGGTATATTCCATACAAAACTGGAGTTCTCGCGATAAATTGCATAAGGCGTTCAGTGATTTCATAAATCTCAACTTGACTTTCGAAATTTGTATTTCTACGATCTAAAAATGCATATGCTCTTGAAACCTCCTGGTCATGATCTGAATACGATGAAGCAGTTGCGCTTAAATATTCCATATCTCTAGTGCATGAGATTTTGACTCTTACTATAGAAGAAAACAGTTGATAATGGTAAATCGTTTATGAACGCGCTTATTTATATAGGCTCGAAGTCATGTCAAAAAAACGACCTTGAAAAAAAAAAAAAAACTATATATCTCCTTTATGTTTAAGTATATATTTAATCTTTTCAATACGAAATGTTAGGCAGAAATGAGCGTGGAAACCCATACTTATATAGAGCTAAGCCACCCCCCACACTTGAAAAAAAAAAAAAAAAAAGATAATAGTTTATATATTCATTTGTTAAGGGTATATATAGTCTATGTTCAAGGCCACACCCACTCTTTAAAAAAAAAAAAAAAAAAAAAAAAAAACTACGTTAAGGAATTCTGTCTGTGACAGAATTTAGTTTAGTACGACAGGACTATTGCTAAGCCACGCCCACCTAAAAAAAAAAAAAAAAAAAAAAAAAAAAAATTTTTTTTTTTTTTTTTTTTTTTTTTTTTTTTTTAGGTGGGCGTGGCTTAGCACTATATAAGCATGCTGTCTTAGTCTATTCGTCCATATAACGGCATGTGGTAGCTATACACACTAATATAAACTCCTGTTCGCATACTTTTATTAGAGAAAATTGCATCAATTTTCGTACCGCCTCTCGTCGTATAGTGTTTGGGATTCGTTCGTAGATCCAAGTTCATGACTTGTAATCCCTCCATAAAGTCTTTTCCTTCTTCTGAATTAAAATCTATATTAAAATCCCCTACCAGCACCGTTTTGAAATCTTCGTCGTTTTGCAGGAGAGCTTCTGCTATAACTTCGCCTTTTTGTTCGTTATTGGCTTGTGGACTTGCATATACCAAGATGAATCTTATATTATTTAATATGTAACATACTAAAACTTGGACTTTGTCTTTGTTTAAAATAATGATTTTTTTCGATAAATCCGATAAGCCTTCTCGGATATAAGTTATAATGCCGCATTTCTTTCGAGGCTTTCTTGGATCATCATTGCTATGAATTACACCAGCCATTACAAATCCTGGAAATGCAAAGTAATCTGCGGGTAATGTTCCCGTTTCTGCTAGCATAATTATATCACTCTTCATGAAGCATGGATCGGCCAATACGTCTTCGTAATGAGTGGATAATCCTTCAACATTATGGTACATAAACTGAATGCCAGCGAAATCTCCTCTTTCATGAAGAAATTGGAAATGAGGAATTAGTGGATTTGCTCTTAATCTCGCTAGTTCTTTTGCCACGGGATCCTTTTCAGATGGTGTCTCGGGTGGTACAAATTCGCCCTCTATATACAATCCGTCAGCTTTCGTCGCACGTGATAACGCGACATAAACTAAACTTCGGCCCATATTTTTGCTAAGATGTACAGCACACTCTTTGTACGTTGCACCTTGCGATTTATGAATGGTGATTGCCTCAGATACAACGATTGGAAATTGGTCTCTAGCGACACTTAAAGCCGAATTTCTTGTTCTATAGATATTTTTCCTCATTCGTTCAATGGGCGTCCATTTCAATCCAGGATTGATGCCATGACGCAGCATATATCTTATGTATTCTTTTCTTAAATTTTTACCAATGTCTGAGTCTTCGAATTCCATCCATATTCGTTGAACAGCTGTCTTTTGAGTACCTTTAATTTTACCGTATTGAATTTTTCGAAGAATGCCCATAGCTCCGTTTACGAGTCCATCGACAGTATTTATATTGTATACGAGCATGTATTTAGCACCCAATTTCAAAGTTATTTTGCGAGCTAAATTACACGTGTCTGTTCTTTTCATACTTTTTACTTTTTGCCATACACGACTTTTAGTTTCCTGAGAACCGGATCCCGATATTGTATCGTAGGCTTCCGAAACGCAGGTCTGTGTGTCATATTCGGCAATTTTCTTTGCATTATATTGATCCACTTCATGGTTCATGTAAAACATATGAATGGCTGAAGATGAAGTATCTTCTGGTTTTTTTACGATACGATTTTTTATCAACTGTATATCTTCCAAAGTCATTTTTCCATTAGCCAAATTATTTAGACAGCGGGCAAATGACAAATCATCTTTCTGTCGCATAATTTCGTCTAATTCATACAACTGAAACGAATTCCAAAGAACATTTCCTACCAAATGACTTAAGCCTGCAGATTTTGGTATTTTATAGACGGAAGCATCTCCAACCGGTGGCAATTGCCTAAAGTCTCCAAATGCTAAAACACTCACGTTTCCAAACGGTTTGTCGATACCCATTATTTGTCTTAAACGTTGATCTACTATGGAAAACATGTTAAAGCCTACCATGGATATTTCGTCTATGATAAGAGTTTTTACGTTTTTATACATAAATCTGTATTCATTTAGCGTGCTAGGACACAGATCGATTACATTTTTAGATACTTTAAGAGGTATTGCGAATGCAGAGTGTAACGTCATAGCCCTAATGTTGTATGCGGCTTTTCCAGTTGGGGCAACCTTCAAAACCGTCAAGTCGGATGGATCACTGCCACGTTTGTCATAAAATCGGATTAATGATTGTTCTAATGTAGATATAAGATAGGATTTACCACAACCCGCTGGACCCGTGATAAATATGTGAAACGGTTCTGAATTTGTAGTTACTAAATGTAAGACGTGTTTGAGAAGATCATATTGTCGAATGTTAGCCTGACGAAATTTTTGCCAATACTCCTTATCAACCCACCTATTTTGTATTTTGAATACGGCAAAATCTTTACCGACATACTCGTCCATATCCCGTTTAATATCGGCTGTCAGAAGTGGGTCATTTTCAAATTCTAATAGTGAGCCATCATAGAATTGTACATCTTCTTCCTTAATTTCTGAGTCTTCTAGCTCTTCTTCATTCATTACATCATACTCATCAATGTCAAATGAAATATTGTGATATTTTATTCGGTTTTCTTGAATCAATGCTTCATTTTCTTGATAAAGAGCTTCCATATTTTGGCTTAAAATTTCAGTCTTTTCATCTCTCCAGTGGGTATACAGAGTGATTTGTTCTCGGTAAAATTCATCTGGATCAGTTGGTTTCTTGTAATTGACGCACCTTAAAATTTTACGCGATAGTCGTTTTCGCAAGTAATTTTGAGAGTTGAGCAATTTTAAATTTGGCGATCCAGATTTACTAATTTCATATTCCGTAGCAAAATCTGCTAGACACAAGGCTTCCAAATCATGCGGTCGTTGTACATATTTGTCAAATATTGAGCATTCGAATACTTCGCAAGAGTCTTTGGGTAAATCTTTTAGATCTTCTTGATTTTTGACTATTCGTGCCCTATTACCAGGTTGAAACGTTGGTATAAAGATGTCATTAGTGGAAAGTTTACTCATAGGTAATTCTAAGAGGCTCCAAGCGGCTTCCTGAGCACACACTTCTGCACTATTCAGAAAAGTATTCGCTACCTTTCTAAGGCCGTCTCTGAGATTTAGTTTTTGTTTAGAACATTCAATGATACATTCTTTAATGAATTTTGACAAACCTCTTTGCGCTTTGTTAATATAATCGACCATATATACCACGCAAGCGTAACCGTCCGTTACGTACTGAATGTCCATATTAGATTGCATCAAATTTAAAATTTTTGGGTTATAATTGTTTATTATAATTTCTTTCACTTCACGTTGCAATATAACAGTAGACCGTTTTAATCCAGATCTTATAACTGCGATGTACTCATCAAGCGTATAGTTTAAGCTAAACAAAAACGCGTCAAATGTCATATTAGATTTTTCCTCAGCTATCGTGGCTAAATAATCTCTCAGAGATTCATATTGTTTTGTTAAATCTGGATCTGGGTCTTGTAAAGGTTCTAGTATTCGTGTTCGATCCATAGGGAAATAGGATATGTTGAATCGGCACCCTGCATCTTTACCAGATTTTTTATAGCAAGTGTGGGTATGACGATGCCTCTGGTATTTGACAAATTCATTTTCAGAACTGCACGTAATCATTTGATCGATAAATTTTTCACATATTTCGGCCTTCTCCTTTGAATACAAGGGTGCGTTTTGTAACCATGTTAGCATATGCACGTGGGGACTGCCTCGGTGCTGAAATTCTATTCTGTAATAGAATTCCCTAATTTTGTATGGGCCGAACGGTCCACCAGTTTGTTTCCAGGTTTTCATAAGCTCTCTAAATTTGTAATCAAAATATAAGGCGCACGTGACAGGATCTTTTTGTATCAGGTCGCACCTTTTCTCATGCGAAAACAACTGCTCGCTATTAAATTCTTCTTCAGTTAATTGATGACGATCAACATTCCAAGATAGCGTTTTCATCAAATCATACCAACGGGTTTCGGCTGCAGATACCGTAATGAAAACAGTCGGAAGGCCAAATTGTCTGATAGCTGCAAACACGCGTTTTTTCTCTTTTTCCCAATGGGGAGGTGAATTTTTAATAGAGGCTAAGATTTTGTAGCCGTCGTTATGGCTTTGCAATTCATTTAAATAATCTGTATCAAGAAGATTTCCAGCTGTCACATTTCCTTCGAGTGCCTTCTTTTTTCGAATTGAAATATTTATTGCGCTCATAAGTCTCAAATGATTATATCTACAGTAAGCGTATAGCAAATGATCGGGTCGAGCAGCTCGTCGGTCGCTTCGTCTGATCTCGGAATTGGCAATTTTCGTATAGGTCGGGTTTGTTTTAAAATACCGCATTTTACCACAATATAGAGTTGGATAGGCTAATTCTTCAGCAAAGTCGTCAGCTAGGAGGGAAATGGGAGTCTTGTCTTCTCCAGGAGCCAGGCATATTCCTTTCTCATCACCCAATTTTATATTATCCAATTTTAAATTACCCAATTTCATTATTACTGTGTCTGTATTAGATGGGTTAACTTCATGCTCGCCGTCTTCATCATCCGATTTTATTTCAAGACCGTCATCTTCTTCCAATACCTCATTGTCTTCAAAATTTTCGTTTTCGCTGGCATCTATAACCATAGAATCCACGTCAAATTTCTTTTCTTCAAATTTATGTTTCCAATCCATACACAAACTGATATCAAGCATTTGATAAAGTTCTTGCTGCATGAGATATTCTGCTGCCTCAAACACTTTTCGAGGATTTATGATTTCATACATGTAGGTGGATTTGTGACTCAGGCGTTTCTTCAATTTAACGTGAAGGGTGTAACTCTCATCTAAATTTCGTGGAAGCTGATTTACAGTAGAATCCAAGGAAATAGGTACATTTACGACTGAACCTTTCAATTTGTATTGACATCCGCGAACGGGATAGATTGACATGAATGGCAAGCGGCATGCAACCAATCGTTCTTCTAGCCTAGTCAATTCTTTTAAACAGTCTGGGATTTCTGGAAATGTAAAGCCGTTACTAACTGCTAATTCAGGAATTTTTAATTTTCTTAATGCATCATAGCATGTTTGGCAAAATTGTCCTTTACCAGCGTCATCTTGATTAAAAGTTAATCTTAAGAATTCGTCAGACGCACCTTTGTCTTTTAAGTCTTGTTTAGTAAGATTTCTTATTGAGCTATTAAACCACAATCGATCACAACAGTAACATGCATGAATGGGTCCATCAGAAATGGCTTTAAAGAATTTAATAGCAATTTTTTCAAATTTTGGATTCAATACTGAGGTATTCAAGTCATCATCTCTTTTAAATCGCTTAGAGTCATTTTCGAGAGGTTCTATTTTTTTACGTTTACGATATAGCCTTTTTGCTTCAACTTCCTTAGCACGAAAGATAGGATCTTGCCGTTGGGATCGTTTACATTTAAGATTTCTATCAGATTTCTTCAAAGAATTTTTATTATTGTTAGGTGTTTCCGTAGAAGATCCTTCACCAAGCTGTTTCTTTCGATATTGTTTTATATGAAAACTAACCGTCGGTTGTGAGATTTCCAATGCCTCTGCAATTTGTCTTTGAGATAGCTTCTTAGGAGACAAATAAAGAGCTATAATTTCGGCTTCGATGTTGGGGGACATCCTGCTTAATTTATAGCGATTCAACCACAAACTGGTGGCAAGTACGGCAACCTGTCTATGCTCATGATTAGAAACTTAAACATTAGAATGTAGACATTAGAAATTCAACATAGGCCATGCAGACATTAGAAACTTAAACATTAGAATGTAGACATTAGAAATTCAACATAGGCCATGCAGACATTAGAAATTAAACATAGACCATTGGAAACTCAACATGAAGACATTAGAAAGTCAACATAGGCTATTAGAAACTTAAGGCCCTGAAGATATTAGGAAAAACTAAAACTTCATAAGGTAATCTGTAAAAACGAAATAAACCACATTTAAGAAAATAAAATTGTTGCTTCGAAATTTTTGCCTCTTCAATTTTAAAAAACATAAAAGTTCTTTCAAATTGGACAGAATATTTAAAGACGAGTAACGAATTTAAATGGCAACATTAGAAATAAATAGTATTTTTGGCCAATTCTAGGTGATAGACCACAAACGGTGACGGACAAAATGTAACAGATTGAAAACAATAGTCCTGTCGTACTAAAAAAAAAAAAAAAAAAAAAAAAAAAAAATTTTTTTTTTTTTTTTTTTTTCACAGTTGGTTGGTTGGTTGGTTTAACTAGATTTCTTCAACTACCGGCTCATTTTTAGACTTTTCTTCCACTGCCAAATGATTTTCAGTTAGGTAATCAACAGCTAGTGGAAATGAAATAAAATTTCTAGTAAATAATGATTTTCTTTGAAAAATAACCATTTCATTTATCATGCCACATATTTTGTATGAACTATCACCAAATGTAGTTCGACTATGTATTTCCATGCTAAAAATTCCCATAAAACTTGGCATTTCTGTCATTATGGATAGTAGTTTTGACGTACAAGTATTTTCAAGCTTAGCACCATCATATTTTTTAATATCTAATACGCACCAATTTTTTGGTTCAATGTTGATATTAAAATGTTGATGATATTTCCTACAGCAATAACATAGATCTGGATTACACGTTCTATTAAAAAATCGTCCGCCAGTATGTAATTTTTTATCTTCGTCTTCGCGCATAGATAGGCCAATAACGTCTAAAGGCTCACAGCTTTTTGCAACGATTGAATAGTCATCCGTTCTATCCGATTTTTGAAGCATCCATTCACCTACAACTAATATACGGTAAATATTTTGACGATCGAGAATCCTTCTCACAAAAGCAACATTCTCAGCTCCACACGCATGCCCTTTACTATATCTAACCTTTTTATTAATGTGGTTTTGATACACCATAGAATTTTCTAAAGTTGACTGCCAGTCGTAAGTAATTAAATTCAACGCTTTAGTTTCGCCAACTAAGCATTCCACTTCATTTTTAAGAATATCGTTATTTAATATACCATTCAACAAAATATCATATTCTGAGGCCTCCATTATCTTGATTTAATGATAAATATTTAATTTGAAAATTGTAAATATTACTCTTGTCTTACGATTTTTTAGCTGGTACAAAATAACAATTTATCTTTGTTTATTTTTGCATCCAACTCTTTATCTTCAGCCCACGTAAATTTTCTTTCTGAAGACATTAATAGATGAGCGTGCAACTTTACGCTATTTATCATATATTCGACAGCCAACCAAGACAATTTTGGATTGACAAGTCTTATGAAAAAGTAATAAATTTCTACCATAGTAATTTCGTACATAATACTACTCCTGCATGCAAAGTCGCTGGCCAGTGCCTCTATAGCTTTCGTGATACGATCTCTTTCTTCGGTTTCAGTAAACAATTCGATTCCTCGAAACTGAATCGCTAACGGCATTAGTAAACTCTGGCCACTCAAATAATAAATGTATCCATATTTTTCTTTCTCTTCCAATAATTTTGAGATATATTTTCGTGCCGCGTCGCGGAGTTTAGGATGCATGACCATTTCCAAAGAAACATAAAATTCTATCGGCCATTTACCAAGTCTCGGATTTAAAATTCTAATGGCTTGATCTAAGGATTCCTTTTGAACGAGTTCAGATAACAATTCGTCGACGGGTAAACGACAGCTCGCCAATCTTTCATACATGCTACTTTCTTCTCCATAAAAGAGATCGGGCTAAATTAGCAATCCAAAATATAAACAGAGCCGCCATAAAATAAATAATGTACCATAGCCATGGAAAAATAGTTTCGATACCGGACCAGAGAGTCGAGCCGAATTGAGATGCGTAATGGGATAAGGCGTCTGCCACCGTCGGTCTCTGGCACTGCATGGTCTCGCTAGGCAAACAATTTACGTACTGACAATCGCAGAGACGACAACAAGATTGTTCTTGGTCCGCGTCAAAATTTTCGCAAACATTAACCATTTTATCGGCTCCATCACAGAATGGAACATTGTCCAATTTATCTTTTTGACAACAACTCAATTGTTCGTATTTGCATGTGGAACCGTCCGCATGTCTCTTGAAGCAACCCGAATTGGATTCTATATAATTCCAAATGCTAGCTACGCCTACGCCGACAGCCGTCCCGGTAGCTGCAACCGCTAAACCTTTTTTACTGAAAATTACTTTAATAGCCTTTTCCAATTTTTTACTTTTCGTGACGAGCGCTTTCAAGCCTTGTTTGGTTCTGGCCACGACTTTAAACGGTTTGAAACGAGTCGGAACACGTTTGGGATGAAAATTGAACTTGCGCATGAGGAAGGACTTGATTCGATAAAATAAGGTGTATTATGTCAAAGCTAGAATCGACCGTATGTCTCTTTAACGCTTCAAAAAACGAATGCAAAGGTCGCAAGAGAGCTAATGTGCAGATGCTCATATGCTCAAATCATTTAAAAGAGTATTTTGGCTTGGAAATGGCAATGCACTTGCAAGATCATCCAACTAACGTAGCGTACGCAGGAGGATTTTTACGACCAGTCCAAAACAGGGGCTACTTTCCAGAAAATACGGTCATCGTACCCACCAAAGATTTTTTCGATAGATATTTTCGTCCTGAAGAATTCGATGATCACAGACAAGTAGATTCGGTGCGAAATTATCAAATGAATCCTGTCATTGTCGAAAACGTACGGAAATACAGTTTGATTGCTGGCAAAAGTAATGATGACAGATACATATACGAACTGTATAGAAATTTCATAGACGTTAAGATTGACTCGGCACCGCATCACGAAACGTATACTAAACGCTTAAACTCTCATATTCGCAGTAAAAGATCAATTTCTGAATCCTATATCCAAGATCAAACTATACATAATATTATGAAGGATTTTTACATTTACGATGAAAATGCTGATGCGACATGTTTAACTGATTTAGAAATCTCTTTATCTATGAAATATTTCTTATATAATTTACATTTTGCTGAAGCTCAAATTTCGTATACAGAAGAGAAATTTCCAAATTTTCTATTTCCGAATTGTGAATTTTTAAAAGGTATCGGTTTAGTAGCAACCAAAAATGTTAGTTACCCCCTGTGGTTCGTAATAAAAGGTTATTTTGTCACAAGTCAAATTTATTTAAATTCTATTATATCTTTGATTAAGAAAGAAATTTCACCAAAAAATTATGGACAAAACGACGTGCCGTCACAATTTGCTTTATCGGATGCTATGAAAAGTGGAACTCTTTGTTAGAAGAAACACTAACGGATAGTGTGGGCACGTTAGCCATTCTATATATATAGCTAAACAAGCCTTAAAAAAAAAAAAAAAAAAAAAAAATTTTTTTTTTTTTTTTTTTTTTTTTTTTTTTTTTTTAAGTATATATAGTTTACGTAATTTATTAAACGTCATCATAAAGCCACTGGGATATATAACTTTCACCCTCATCTACTTTTCTTTTCTTAGAATCCGAGTCTAAATCATTAGAATTTCTCTTGTTGCCTACATCCACATCATTCAAATCAATGGTATCGTGACTAATTTCAGTATTTTCCAACTCAATAGTATTTTCTAAATCAAAAGGTTCATAAGATATCCCTTGTTCATTTAGTTTCGAATCATTTGTTAGCTTTTCCAAATCAAAAGGTTCATTTAGTTTTGAATCGTTTAAAACCCCTTCCAAATAATCGCCAAACTCATCATCCGTTTTTGTTGACGATTCTACCTCCTTAGTCTTCGTTGACGATTCTACCTCCTTAGCCTTCATTGGAGGTTGATTATTGATTTCTGTTATGAATCCTATATTAGCTATTTTAGAAGCCATTAATTTTCTTTCCTGAAATCCGATGAAATCTAAAATAGTTCCACTAATACGTAAAAATTTTTGATTATTTTGAGTATTATAGCGGTATCTCGTATTAATTTTTATTTTTAAGATGGCTACAAACGTGTCAGTAAACGTAGATTCGATCATACTATGAAAGCGATTCACGACTTCATTTCCAGTAAATACACTGGTGTCCAGTATGCATGGTTGAGATCTTAGATCTATGTTATGACCTTTTGCTTTGAATTCACTTGCACGTTTACCGCATTCATGGCAATTCAACACACCACTACATTCTTGAAAAGAAAATTTAAAATCGTTAGAAATTTGAAGTGAAGGATCGAGATCAGATGTCATCGCACGCGCAATTAAACGTAATGGCTCTGAAGCCATAATACTTAAATGCAATTTGGGATTCAGACCGCCATAAGGTTTCATAAATTTACAGTATGCAACGACAGCAACTTTAAAATTTGGGCGCTTGGATTCTTCATATTCATAATTCAGCGTCACATAAGGTGGATTCCATAACCGTTTGCCGTCGGTGGCATAATCTTGAAAGGTCACGTTATTTTTCAAACGAGCTACCCAATCTTTAGATATAAGATTTAAACAGTCTTTATCCAAAATAGAGTCGATACCCGCAGACAATTGCGGTTTTTCCAAAACCTTTGACACGAGATCTAAATAGCTATCCATGTCCTTGTATTATAGTTAAATGAGTAATGTTAGAAAATGAGATTTGTCAGCTGCTTATATAGGCGCTATAAAGCTATCAAGGTCACAAGGTTACATTAAAAAAAAAAAAAAAAAAAAATTTTTTTTTTTTTTTTTTTTTTTTTTTTAATGTGTGTGTGTGCGTGTGTGTGTATGTATGTGTTAAACTTATTTGGATTTTTTATTTGTCTTCTTTTCGTCTTCATATTCGATAGGTGACCCATTCCATCCAAACTTAAAAATATCTTCTATTTGTTTTGCCGAATTGCCTTTAAATCTATCCGATCGCTTTCGAACGACTCGCCCATCGGTTATAGCAATTTCATACACGCATCCGTCTTCTAAATTTTTCTCGTAAGATTTAATTCGACCTTTTGGTAAAAGAAAATAGCCTGTATAATATACCAAATCCACAGAATGCTTAGTTTTGTATTTATAAACTATATCCTTTCGCACGTCGTGTATAATTATCCCATCGACTTTAAAAGAGGGTTTACCTAACGCATTCTTATCGGAAACATATTTTTGGACAAAATAGCCTTCGACCAATTTCATACGTGGTAAATATTCTGTCAAAATTTCTCGTCGGCACCAGCTAGTAGTATCATGTCCCATATATCGATAGACATCCAACAAACATATGGTTCCATTTTCTAATTTTTCTGCAGCAAATACCAATCCGTCACCTAGACTGATATCGCGACGTACCACGCATTCGTGCCCTTCCCATTTTTCTTTGATTCTGTCTCGATAGCTGAAAACGAGTCCGAAAATTCCATCCAGTTTATGAGCATATAAATAGGAATTACCTTCCAAAATTGTTGAAACGCAAGTGACTGGTTTTCGAAAAATATTTTCGTTGGATTCGTACGGCGGAATTGAATAACGATTCATGGTATGGTAAATGTTTTTATATTTATCGAGAGAAGGAGTTAAATTATTAAAATACAATAAAGGTTTTTCAAACGTACCATATTCCCATTCGAACACCAAACAATGTTCCAGTCCGTTTTGAAACGAATAGAGTTGGGCTCCAGAATCGATTTTGACAAAATCTCGAGTTTGGACTGTAATAGGGTCTTGAAAATTTCCAAGTTGATGCAAGAAATTTTTACACGTTGACGTATTCCAGAGTCTGTAAGGCGTTTCGATAGAACAAACCCATCTAAACCAGACACCGTCATGATAAACTGTTTGAGTAGATTCTACGCGTTTCGTATCCCAATTATCGTCTTTGAAACGAAAATGAGGCTTTATATAATAAACTATTTTCTTTTCGGTCGAAATGCCCAATTCTTGAAAAAATTCTTTGAATGAAGACAAACTATGAACTACGAGTCTGAATTCGTATTCATACATTATAGTATCGGTTATAAAGTTGCTGTAGCTGAACGCTGGCTCGAACTATCCAAGAAAATCTAAAATGCACCACTAACAGTAAGACGCCTAGACAAGCTAATAACATCAGCGGCAGTTTTCTAACGTTACCGCGTATAACTATATATAGGATTGGTATTAAGATTACGGGACCAACCATAGACAAAATGACTGTATAGGCGATTCCCTTTTCGAGAGATCCAAATGAACCTAGACTCTGGTCGTCCACTTGTAGAATGCTTTCAATTTGATCCATGTCATAAGCTTTATTTATACAGAATCAACCAATCAACCAACCTTGAAAAAAAAAAAAAAAAATTTTTTTTTTTTTTTTTTTTTTTTTTTTTTTTTTTTTCAAAGTTGGCATTTTTTATTTTTTTTTTAACTTGGTTTGGATGATGTAATATTTTTTTTTTTTTTTTTTTTTGTTTGGATGATGTAATATTTAAGCAGTTTTTATTCCTTCCCAACCATCGTGATCTTCTATCCATGATTTCAATGTCTCTTTTACTATTCGTACAAAAGCTTCATATGTCGCATTCACCCATGCTTTCGGTTTATTTTGACGAATACACATGATAGCAAATTCTCCAATAAAACAGAAAAATGCTATAATTCGACTCCAAGTTATGCCTTCACCAAAAAGCTCGTTTGCTACGGTTACCAAAGCAGAATCTACAGCATTTTCGTCATGTATATTCATTTCTGCACAAAGCCTTTCCATTTCTGTCTTATAAACCAACATAAATTCATCTAAGCTATTTGTTATAGAGTTTAGCACTTCTTTTTCTTTTTCATTTACAGACTCAATAGCGTTAAATGTATGGTATTTTTTCAATAGATGTGAAAACGTATTATCGAGAATAAAATCCATGCGGATGACATCTTTTGCCGAAGGGAAATATGTATCTAATACATATTTAATAAAGTCTGGTTTCGATAATAGAACTGGAGCCATTTTATACTTGCTGTTGTCAAAGTTTAGACGAAGGCAGAAGAGAGAATGGCTATTCGATCAAATGCCAGAGCTTATATAGTCAATCTGGAGGCAGGATATTGCATGACTCAGTTTCTACGAAAACAGGATGAGATAAGGCTTTTTATAGAATTATTGTCGCTGGATATTGCATAACTCAGTTTCTACGAAAACAGGATGAGATAAGGCTTATTATAGATGTCGCTGAACACGGAAACAGGATGCGGTAAAGATTTTTATAGACGCTGAAACAAATAAGCATGGCTGGACAATGATAGTGTAGATACTATAACATGATATATATAGGTTAGCTAGAGTCAATCAACCAAACAACCAACCTTAAAAAAAAAAAAAAAAAAAAAATTTTTTTTTTTTTTTTTTTTTAAAGGGTAGGTTGGTTGAGATTTTTTTTTTAAATATTTTTAATCAAACTAGTTACAAGCAATCATGTCTGGTTATAAATGGATTAAGCTCACATTTACGCCAGACGTTTTATGGGATGACCGTCTATTCGAACTCGTAATATACTTTGACGGCACATACTATTTTTTTGCCAATGCCGTATTATGGATTTTGGGATATGATGAACCCCACATTTCTCTATCTCAACTAATACCTTTAAACGAACAACATAAGATACCATTAGGAAGTGGGATATTTTTAAACGAAACAACGACTCGCAAGCTTATAAAAGATCGATTGAAAACCAAAATGCCATTCAAAAAATTTAGAAGATGTCGTAAATTTAGTGCTTGGTTTGATTATTATATTAAGTCCTGCAAAGACTCTAATAATCTTGCGAAAACATGCCCGTTTTAAATATCAAAATAAAATGTGTCATTCCATTTTTTAAATTGTAATGTTGCCAACATTTGTTTAGTTTGCGAAAAATACATTTTTAAAGTATCACGATCGCGTTCCGTCATCATAATTTTAAAGGGTCTATGTCTAATTAATTCTTTTCCAGTCAGCAGCCTGAGATAAGCCTCGTTCGCAGAATCAGATTCACTAACATTCAGAACCACAGGTCCATCTGGCACAACTATTTGTTCATGAAAAATGGGAGGTTTGAACTCAGTATCAGATATGAGATCGGGCGTCGCAGCAATTTGGTTTTTATAAGAAGACAGGTGATAGCAATAATATGTTTTATAGGTGGCGACAACGTCTAAATTTAAATGGCTAGTCAATACAACCAAATGCTTGGTCAACGATGGCTTCTTGATAGTAGATCCAAAAAGGGGTTCCACAATAAATAGAAAATCAGATGGTTGATTTGTAGTTTCGACACGATAAGGTGTATCTATAGGCCAGCTGCAATAGACTTGCAAGTCTTCCTGATGACCGAAACACAGGTCCAAATAATAATTTAAGAGGTATGGCTGGCGTCCCAAATTACCAAAAACGATACACGTATCGTGTTTTCGCCAAGACGTAATCATACGTTTAACACGTTCGAGTTCAGTTTTTGGTGTGGTAAATACGGATTTTTCTAAGATACTGCGTTTTGTAGAAACACGTATCCTATGGGCATTTTCTCTTTTCGCATTCTCTATCGAGTCTTCTTTTTCATAATAACGTACCGTGACATTGCCGTTTAAACATACAGTCTTTTTTTCATGGACCGACATGCTTGAAAGGAATATCTAATAACACTTTTCTCTAAGAGCCAAAGGCTTTATATAACTAAAATATAACCTTGAAAAAAAAAAAAAAAAAAAAAAATTTTTTTTTTTTTTTTTTTTTTTTTTTAAATTTATTTAGTTTAAGGAGCTTCTTCGTCAGCAGCAGCAACATCCATTCTAGGTTCTTCCGGTTCTGACTTACGTTTTTCTACAGATTCTTCAACCGCCTCCATTTCCGATGCGGGTCGCTTCTCACCTCTGAATCTCAAACTTTTTACGAAGCTCATGATATTATCTCTACCCATACTAGTCATGTACATTTCTGAGAGACTCTCTTCCAATTCCTCGTCCAGACTCTCTTCGAATTCGATCTCTGGTAGATTCACGTCGGCTGTATCGCTATAACATTTTCTTAAAATTTCATAGACGTGCTTAGGCTTAAATTTAGCATCTCCCAACATTTTATACATTTCCCTCACGGCCTGGACATGCAGACGCTTAAATTCAGTCTCTTCGTCGAACACGAATTTTCTCTCGCCCTTATCGGCAAATCGAAGATTGCCCATGTAATGTTTCATTTCGAAATTGGGTTTGTTAGTAATATTTCCAGCAAGACCGTCGATAGCCAACAATCGATCGGTATCGTATCCTTTAGCGGCGAGGGCCTTGGTCAAGCTTTTGAGCTTTTCGTTCTTGACAAAGATCTGAGACAATGCACCCCCCATATCATCGTCGCTGTGTTCTAACATCTCTTGGACAATTTTAGGATGAACGGGTGTATGCGTTTTGAAGAGTCTGAAGATGAAATCCCAATCGAGGCCAAACGTCCTGAATACCTCTCCCACAATATAAAGCTTCATGGTCTTAATGGTGACTGAATCTTGAGACCCATAGTAATCGACCGCTGTTTTTAAGAGCTTAGCGATCTGACTTTGAAGTGTTTCCCAGCAGCTAGTTTCCATCTTGATTAATATCCAAGACTATGCCAAACAGATCTTGAATTTCCTGTTCGTAACTGGAATCGCTCATCAAGAACAACTGAAACGTATCCAAGGTCCAAAATAAGAACGGTCCCGAATCAAATTTTTGTATTTTACCGACAAATTTTTGTATTTTTGCATGAAGCTGTTTGGCTTTCTTACAAGACCCTTTCGGCGGGTTTCCGTTGCTACGTTTCATGATTTGCATGAGATAGCTGCTACCTACCATAAATCCTAAGCAATCTCCGTGATCTTGAAAACAAACGGCAGGAAATATTTGGTTGAAGGCCATTTCGGCCACGCTGTCATTTTTACTACAGAATTGACTCTTTAAATACATTTGAACTTGATGGAAAGGCCTTAAGTATTCCGAATAATATTCTATCGCATCCCCTAATCTTATGGCTTTCAGAGTCTGAGCGTACGCGGCATGTTTTCTATGATCGATATTCTGTTGGATAACTCTATTCATTTTAGCGACGAACGGACAATCGGGATAGGCTTTCCAAAAGAACTGACCTCGGCAGACTCTAGCCATGAAATCCAACACCCAGTTACCCACCACGCTCATATCAGCCGAACAGATATAGCTACTGACCATGACATGTATGATATCAAACGGAATCGAATATTTGCCGAACGATTGGCGGATCGCGGAAGACAGTTGTAAATGAACCAGCAGTTCGTGGGCCAGATTGGGATACTCCTCGCTCAAATGTACGGGTTCCCATTGACTCAGGCATTTTTTCACGTACGGCACCAAGTCGTTGAAATACGTCTCGAAGGGATTGATTATTTCTTTGCAAGAGAGAAGATCGTGCATGCCTTTTATCAATACGTCCAATATCGCACGCGCCTGGCTAGATTCTTCGTTCGAGTGCTCGTTGACTATATTTAAGAAATCGATCAGAAACGTGTCCATATCTGGGAAATGATTTATTTCCGAACGAGTCATAAAAGGTCCATTTAAAGCTTTTAGAAGACGCAAGCCTTTTTTGACGCGATTCAGAGATTGTCCTACCACGCATACTGGAAACAGGCCTTCCAAATCTACCAGTGTAAAATTCATGGGTACATTTTCGTCGCCCGTCCATTCGAAAAAGGCTTCGGCCAGCTGACTCGATCGAAAATGGTCTGTGGAAGGCTTGGTAATCAATTCGTATACGTTAAAACTATTTTGGCACTGATTACAAAATAACGTGGGTCCGGGTTGCAAATGTACGTTTTCAGGATGGCATATATCATTACTAATAAGATTCAAAAAGGTCATCTTTGCATTCTTGATTATGACCATTCATTTTTACAAAAGTATTTTTTCTGGAACCGCATATTCTACAGACGCCTTTCAAAATAGGCCTGCCAGTTTTCGTCATACTCATCTCTATATCAGACGTTTCAGTCTTTTCTTTGCATTTGCCGCAATGTACAAATACCGTAGTGTCCATGCTACTTGTTTTTATCTGAGACGCAAAGCCAAGACATGGAATTTAGACAAGAAATTGTCAGATTACGTCACGAAGAACATTTGTCTGAGCGCGAGATCGCCAAAAGATTGAATCTTGTACCTTCAACGGTCCATTACTGGCTCGCTAAAGAATACGCTCCACCTTCCAGGTTCAAGAGAGGAAGGCCTCGCGCAACAGACAAATTGACCGATCTGTATATCGAAAACGCTGTCACTACGAATCCTTTCGTGTCTGCGGTTGATATAAGAGACGAAATAGCACCCCATGTCAGCGTGGACACGATTCGGAAACGCTTGAAAGAAAAAGGTATGCGATGTCGCATTCCAGCACGAAAACCTTTTCTGAAGCCCGTACACATACAAAAAAGATTTCAATTTTCCATAGCCCATATAGGATGGGGTGTCAGCGAATGGAATAGGGTCATATTCTCGGATGAAAAAATATTTCGAGCTTCCAGCAGAGGAGCTTTGAAAGTCTATAGGCCCGCGTTGAGCGATCGGTTTGACGAGAGATATATTGTAAACGATACCAATGCCAACGGCCGATTCACCATATGCGTATGGATGGCATTCGGAAAAAATTTTAAAATTATACATAGGATAGATCAAAAAACCTTAAACGCCGAATATTATACCAACACCATCCTACCGTTGGTCGAGGACACGCTCGCAGAAAACAATTTGATTTTCATGCAAGATCTGTCTCCCATTCACACGAGCAGGTTGGCCAAACACTGGTTTGAAGCTCATAATATCGAAGTCATGGAAGATTGGCCTCCGAAAGGCCCAGACATGAATCCAGTTGAAAACGTATGGGCACAGCTAGAAAAACAAACGAGTCGAGACATGACGAACAAGTATCAGTTATGGGAGAACGTATATGCTGCCTTCAACCAGTTGACCGACTCCTATTTCGACGAGCTGTTAGAATCTATGCCGCGAAGAATGGCTGCTGTTTTACAAAAACGTGGAAAATGGACAAAGTATTAAATCATTCGCACAATTTAATAGTATGCGTATCCATATAATATTCGAATATGGGTTCTCCGTCGTCCTGTCTTACATATTTCCAATAACATGGTTTAATTCTGGCATTATGCAAACACATTTCTTTGATATGGGGCCATTTTTCAACTTGGATGTGATGCAAGTCGTTCTCTGAATCGTAGTTTATTGATACGATGTCTGGAATAACTGTACGAAGAATTTCAACGGCTTCCTCACCCTTCAGAACAAATGTATCGGACGTGTAAAAATTTTCAATTTGAGCCCTTTCTTCGGGCGTGATAATTTCGTTGGATACGGCTACGTCTAAGGAGCGTTGAGTAAACCTTCCGTAATGCATGCTTGATTAGACCGATTACATTTTTATAGTCGCAGCACCCTATATATATATATGATAAAAATAATATGACCTTGAAAAAAAAAAAAAAAAAAAATATTTTTTTTTTTTTTTTTTTTTTTTTTTTTTTTTTCAAGGGTTGGTTGATTGACTAAGATAGGTATGCTGTAATTCTCTTTGTAATAGGTGATCGACAAATGGGACAAATTGTAATATGGTTTGAACAACTTTCGCAACAAACGAAATGACTACAAGCTTCAAAGATAATTTTTCTCTCTTTGCTAAAACATATACTGCACATCAAGCGATAATTTTCTAAATTCTCAAGGTTATCCTCATTGGTAATGCTAGTCTTCGTTTTGATAGGATCTACATTAGTAGGTCTTTCGAATTCGATAGGAGCTGCATTAGTAGACACTACATTAGTAGATCTTTCGGATTCGATAGGAACTGCATTGGTAGACACTACATTAGTAGATCTTTCGGATTCGATAGGAACTGCATTGGTAGACACTACATTAGTAGATCTTTCGGATTCGATAGGAACTGCATTGGTAGACACTACATTAGTAGATCTTTCGGATTTGATAGGAACTGCATTGGTAGACACTGCATTGGTAGGTCTTCTGAATGTAGGTCTTTCGAAACCACATTTAAATAGCCGATGCCTTTCAAGTGGATTATTATTGGGATGTAGTCGAACAGTGCACCAAAAACATCTAAGTGTATCATCTGTACGGTTAAAAAATAAACCGCTATCAACAAATTCTTCGATTTGAGTTTTATCATAAGGCCAGCCTTTAAACGAACGAAATCGAGAATATCGGTCTGAGAATAATGGAATACGCGGTTTAGTCCACATTGCTAGCTCAGAGCACAAGTGACTGCAAGCCAAGATAATTTACAACTCTTATATAGAATCAGTCAAGTCACGTGAACAAAGACCACACCCACTTAATAAAAAAAAAAAAAAAAAAAAAAAAAAAAATTTTTTTTTTTTTTTTTTTTTTTTTTTTTTACAGTTGGTTGGTTTCTAAAATTATATTTCACAGTTATATTTCTCAGTTGGTTGCTAAAATTATATTTCTTTATCCAATCAAATTCATTGTAGATGGCGCTGTAGTCTATACATATATAGTATATATATAGTATATCTATTTGGGTGGGTGGGAGTGGACTTTATTTCTTCTACTGTACGGTCATGCCGCTCCTGATGTCTAAACCCTTTAAA
The DNA here is from genome assembly GCA_963930645.1 of Salticus scenicus. NCBI lineage: Eukaryota > Metazoa > Arthropoda > Arachnida > Araneae > Salticidae > Salticus > Salticus scenicus. Next base: position 134,272,838 of record OZ005653.1, on the reverse strand, counting down.
ACAGGATGGGTTATTTATACAATATTAGCTTTGAAAACAGGATGAGAGGCAAGAACCTTAGTACATTTTACTATTTTTTCATATAACTTTAAATCTTTTACCTTAGTTATAAATAAGATGTATCTCAGTACATACAATTTTCTTTTACGTATCAAAAATCCTCAGACAAAATTTAAAATGTTAAAATATTTAACGAATATGGATGCCATCGACCCCTCTATAGGATTAGCTTATGTACGAGGCTCGTTTAAAATTGTTCGCATTTACTAAAGCATGTTAATAGCATTTTGGATACTTTTGGTTTTGTACGTTGGACTCACGCTCGTCTATGCGGCCACAAACACGAAAACCTCTGAAATTTCTCCATGGCCACTACTGACTCTAGATCTTAAAGAAAAACTGATAGATACTGCATGCCAATCGAATTCGGATTGCCCGTCAACTCATATTTGTATGCTGAATCAGTGCATCCCAAAACTTTTACGGGTTTCCCATTGCGACCCGAAAACTGGCGAATGGATATCATACACTTATCAAGGCGCTACGTTTGCCGTCTGCGTTTGTAAAAAACCACATCTTATAAATCAAAAATATTTTGGTGGAAACTGTGATGTAAACGTAGGATGTGGCATCCATGGCAAATATCTTCCTGATACAAATACCTGCGCTTGCGATCCGGGATACAAGGTCGTCAACTTAACTTGCCAAAAGCTACCCGCGATCGATTACATTAATCTGAATCCTTGTCAACCGGGCGAAATCAAAGTCAGTTCTATCAAACCCAGCGATGGATTTCATCCCGATTACGTGAAACGCCTGTCCTCTTTAAAATGTGTTAAGAGACCGTGCACATTCGGCGCCTTGAGTGAAAGACCTCTCAAACAAGCTAAATATGTAGACGGATGGGGTTGCGTTTGTGATCCGCGTTACGGTCTATTTGGGGTCGTGCTACAAGACGGTCATTTAAACAATACAGATACAAAATATTTGAAAACTCCTGGATTCGATGCTTGCGCGAGTATTTTTCCAGAGGATCCTCAAGATCCTATAGATGTCAAGCTCATCACGTATTTTTATCTTGGAACGCGCGAACCCGTTTCGTTTATTCTTTATGAAGGTTTAAAAGATCATGAGCTCGCAAATCCTTTCAAAGAATCGGAAAGCATCCTTCTCGGTCAAAAGCTATGGCGATATGACTACGCCCAGCATTTTTTCGATACCCAGCCCCAATTTCGAGCAAGAACGCGTAAGATTTCTTCCTTTTATTTGTTTGATATCGAAACGGTTTACGAATGGTTATACGTGAATGACTTTTCGCCAGCTCCATGCGAAGAAGTTCCCAATTTTTGGCATAATAGGTTAAATCGTCGCGTAGACATATACAGTCTGCTGTACACGAGTCCCGTCTGCCGAATCGCTCAGAACGACCCGAAAGCAGACCCTATGTTTTGGGGCAAGGTCGTGGTCAATCCTCAGCATCTAACGTTCAAAGAACATGATCATCTGCACCGTTTTAATGCCTTCGTTTTAAAATATGATTCGAACGTGGGTGTCAATCGCTGGACTATAGATCTAGATTACGAATACAAGCCAAATACTTACATGGCTATCGAAACCAACGTTCCAAATTACGAGGTGGACATGCAGAAAAAACCTTCCTTTCCAGAATTGATGTATGAGGGCCAGAACTAATCAAGGATGAAACGTTCAATCGAAGAAGAAGATGAAAAATCTAGCGATCCAGCTAAGCATAAAATGGAAGACGAAGAATCTAAGGAGACGTCTATTTTGCAAGATTTACAGACAAATTTGCAGAAGACTAATAATTTAAACGATCATATGGAAAAGCGTTTGTTTGAAACTCAAAAACAATATTTTACAGTTTATATGGAAAAATTAATGAACGAGATACCAATGGGTAAAGACTTGGTCAGCATCATAACGGAGAGGAGTGGATCGAACGAATTTGAATATATGTTTACGGCCGCTAAAAGCGTTATACAATCTCAAATGCGCCTCAAACAGATTAAAGCTTTTCATGCCGTATACGATATGGTTTCTGGATTAGTTTGTCGCTACGTCCACGAAAAAATGGTCACTCCTACACTATCAAAAGTATTGGCACCTAACCAGTTACAAATTGCTTACGAAAAATATCAAAATTGCTCGAAAATGGAAGAAGATAAATCGGTCGTAGAATTACAGTGTCTGTTATACTGTATTCAAGAAATGCTGGAAAATGAAGAGACTGTCAAGATACCGAACCCACTGTATGGTCGATTCACGCAGCAAATGAAGGCTGTGAGCGAATATGTGATTACTCTGTTAGTATCCATGGCTAAGCCAAATAATATGGCTATAGAATTGAGCAGCGGTTTAAATAGTCCTGAAGTAGCCAAGTAAAAAAAAAAAAAAAAAAAAAAAAAAAAAAAATTTTTTTTTTTTTTTTTTCAAGATGTAATTTTTAACTATGGACATTTCTCGTACAATTTTCGTTCCTCTTCTTCATTTAACTGAAATGTAAACCAATCATATTTGTCCAAGACAGATTTTACTTTAATGTCAGGTTTACAAAACGGATCCCCTTCCTGAGACAGATCTATTGCAATATAATTTAGCAAATTTCTATATTTCAAAATTTTTATGAACACTTCATATGCCGAATTGAAATACTTTTCGCATTCGTATGGAAATTTATTAAAACATTCTCCAAGAAATTGTCCGGTAAAAATCAAACATTCCATTACACAAGGCTGATAATAATACTGACGTCGATAGTTATTATTTGTTAAAAATTTAAGGTGAAAAAGGTTATTGACTCTAGGAGATATCGAATTTGACTGGTTAATATAATATAATTTGGTCTTCAGCACGAAGAAAATGTCTTCGACCTTATCAACAGTAATACCAGTATGCTCGGGTGGAATCTGAAAATATTCTTCAAGCATTCTCAAAATTGAAAGAGCGAATTTATGTACTCTCGGACTAAATTTTAAATGGTCCATGTAATTCGCGTCGTCAACCAACATCTTACCTGCAGTATCCAAATCGTTTGCCAAATGAACACAATCTCGAAGTAGATAACGAAAAACGATTTCAAGTGGATATTTTCGTAGCTCTTCTTCATTTAACTCAAATGAAAACCAATCATATAGGTAATTATATTTGTCTAAGACAGATTTTACTTTAATGCCAGGTTTGCCAAACGAATCCGCCTCATAATACACATCTAGTTCGATACAATTTAGCAAATTACTATATTGTAAAATTTTAATCAACTCGTTGCATGCCAAATTGAAATACTTTTCACACTTGTATGGTATTTCTTTAAAACATTCTCCAAGAAATTGTCCGGTAAAAATCAAACATTCCATTACCCAAAGCTGATAATAATCGCGACCTCGCCAGCCATGATTTGTTAAAATTTTACCGCGAAACAGATTACTGACTCTAGGAGATATCGAATTTGACTCGATAATATCATTTAATTTTTTCTTCAGCTCGACAATAATGTCTTCGACCCTTTCAATTGTAATACCAGTATGCTGGGGCTGAAACTGAAAATATTCTTTAAGCATTCTCAAAATTGAAAGAGCGAATTTATGTACTCTCCGACTAAATATTATATCGTCTTTACATTTCAAGCTGTTAATGAACACCATATCTGCAGTATCCGAATCGTTTGCCAAATGAACGCAATCTCGAAGTAGATAACAGAAAGCGACTCTAATGTCAGATCTCATTGCCCAAGTGGTATAGGTATACATTTGAATACTAGATAGGAGGAGAATGATTATCTGAGTACGGTAGCAGCTATATATAATAGAGTCAAGCCACGCCACGCCCACCCCTTTAAAAAAAAAAAATTTTTTTTTTTTTTTTTTTTTTTTTTTTTTTTTTTTTAAGAGGGGGGGGGGAGGTTATTTATTTTTTTTTAACTCACTTCATTCTATTGATCTCACTCTTAATCCAATCTGCAAATGCTATACATTCTTGCATACTGCAATGAGGTTTTCTAGACCCGTCTTTAAATTTACTATGATATCCGCAATCTTTTACTTTGGGTGGGGGTAGGTTGTCAAATTTTGGACATTTAAAGTCTTCGAGGTCAATTGACGATATTCCCAAGTTATCTAATAGATATTTCTCATACTCGCCCCCTTTATAAGCTACTAGGTATTTATCTTCAGTCTTGTACGTCTTATATAAATTTGTCATGAGTTTACCAAGCGTGTGTAGATTCTTGACGTGTTCTCGGGGTTGCCTTCTGAAGGATAGGCCATGTACATGTCTGGAGCAGTATCTGATACCATCCCAATCTTCTTCTGAAAGGACGCCCTCGAGATGATTGAGACTATATCTCACGCAGTCACAATGGTTTGTTTCTAGAATGGCGTAACCAAACTCTCTTGGATAAAAAACTTTATTTACATGAAACCCGTCTAAGTCTATTACCAAACAGATGTTTGAAAGAGACATTTTCGTAACGGTTAGGTTTAGGTATTATAACCAAGACCAGTCAAAAGTCAGAGTATATAATAAACTGAGGCGAGAGGAGTATTTATACTTTGGCAGGCGGATGTAAAAGAAGCTATATAAATAAAAAATATTAACCCCCCCCCCCAAAAAAAAAAAAAAAAAAAAAAAAAAAAAAAAAAAAAATTTTTTTTTTTTTTTTTTTTTTTTTTTAACGGTTGGTTGGTTGGTAAAAATTTAAGTTGAGACTTTACAATTATGCTGTCCATACTTTTTTCACACAAGTTTTCATGTTACCCGTTAATCGAGTTCCAAATTGATGATAACGATTACCATTGGCTATATAATCTACAATTATCCAATTGATGTGTGGATTGACCAACAAAGCGTAGAAATACAGTAAATATAAACACGTGGCGTGAAAATTCATAGTGCCATTCTTAAAAAATTTCTCAGCCATCTTTCGAATTTTATTCATAACGCAGTCTCTCTTAGACATTAACGGAAATTGTTCGTAATCAAAAAGCGGCGCGTTATACCAATGGTTTTTATTGTCTGCAACGAAATACAAATATCCGTAAAGACTGACATCTTTCAATATAGTATTAACCCTATAAGCGTTAAGCCCGTCTTTTTCCGTTACGCATAGTCAAAACAAAAGGCTGGTATGGCTAAATTTTGAAATATATGTTGCTTTTTTTTGAGAAAATAAGATTAATAAACATGTATAGAGTATTGTATTAAATTTTCAGATTTATACTGTGCATAGTATTATTTTTATGATTCATTAAACAGATATACCGAAAAATGGCTAACGCTGAAAGGGTTAATATGTTCCATGGCTTCTCTTTCAAAGACCTGAACGATTCTCGGCGTCACGTCGTAAAACAAACTCCACAATCCGCTCTGTTCACGCGTCTTACCAATCTCGCTTAAATTTTTAGATGTAACCTGATCGATCAAACAATCTATCGGCAAATTGGCTACCCTCAAAAGGTTCAAGTCGTAATAGTCACTAAATTTTTTCTTTTGAAGTTTACAAGACATTGATCTTAGTTCTCAGTTATCCAAATTCGCTCGTCTCAAATTCTTAATGACTACCCCTTCGTAATAAACTACCATCGAATCGTCTTCTTTTAATTTTTTATTGGGCAGCTCTTCATCTTCATCTTGAGCGGTAGCGTAACTAAAGGCCCCGGGTTTCAAATTAATATCTTCGCAACGTAAATGACCAAATTCTTTTTGGAAATAGAACAGCAGATCGCACTCGTGAAAAGATGTATTTTTGGTAATTTTCAGATATTGTCTTATCGCAGATTTGACCTCGTTCGTAGTGGTCATGGTACCGGGCATCAATTGAACGTCCATATACATCTTGAACTGAACGTAAATATCTGCATGAATTAAATAATCTCGCGTAAATTCTTGTATGTATTCGGGTTCTTTTCGGTAGTGTAACAGGCCATCTTTAGCCATACATTTTTGCAAATGGTAATACAGCATGAAAAAACAGCCTTTGAAAGACTGCTCCACGACATAGACATCTTTCTTGTACGTATCGCCAGCTACCTGTTTCGATGTCGAATCGGGCGCGTCGCTGGTAAATTCAGCATCGAATGGTATAGCTACCACTCGATCTTTGAAAGCCTCCGTGGCCTTGCATTCAGGATAGTTATTCGTAGAGGCGAACAGTTTGGCCATCGGTATCCCACCCGAATTCGGCTCGTACATATTTCTGAAAGCCACGAACGAATTGCCAGTAATTTGTTTAATACGATTTTCGTCAATTTTTCTACCCAATTCTTCAGTAGCGACCATCCTACAAGAAAAAAGCGTAGACGCCAATTCTGGAGTAGCATTATTAACAGAATGGCTTGGAGATAGGTTTTCAGACTGTATAGAATGATAATATGCAGTCAAAACGCGTCCCATCAATTCGAAAAGCTTACTTTTTCCGTTACGCGTCAAGCCTTTCCACACAAAAAATTTTCTTTCATAATTTGTCGCAATATAGACGCTAGCCAAAATATCCAACATATACATCATAATGTCGTATTCGAAACAAACGCATTTACAGAGATTTATATAGAAATGCAGCATGGATTTGGACAGATCGTCTTCGCATTCTGGTACCAACTGACAGAGCGTGTCATACAGGTTATCGGTCACGTCCTCAAATAAATTTGTTAAATAGACCATGAAAAATTTCTTATCTGTCAGTTTTTCATACAAGGCTACGTGTTTCAAAGAATTGTTACACAAAATCATCATTTCGTTACGCGGAATCCCTAAATTTATCTTTTTTTCCGAAAGAAAAAACTCTGGCACGACCCCGCCAATATGACCCGTCAATAAATCTAAAACGCCGTCCTGCAGCCTCAGAAACCACTTGTGAGAATCCATCAGGATGTATTTGCGTTCCATGCTGGTATCGCTCAAAATAGCTGAATTGACACCGCTAACGGTAAATTTATTTATGTATTCGTCGTCGGGACCACCACGACCACCAGAACTACGGTATTCTTTGATAAATGATTTGATTTTGGTAAACAAATTGGTAACGTGGTGATTAACATCTGATTGTTCAATCTCTTGCCAAGTATCTTCGAGCGCGTTCCATATGTAACGTCCAGCTTTCTTTATGGCATTTTTCAGCCTGAGAACGTGAATGGGTAAATGCCTATCTTGTATGCTTCTAATCATTTGTATCATCTGATCGTCATTCGTAACGGATAAGACGGCCCGCCTATTGTTTCGCACGATCAATGTAAGCGTATCCCGATACATGTCGGGTCGATCCCCATACAAATTGTTGGCACAAAAATGTAAGGTGTTGATAGTAATGTCCGTTATTTCATACTGTATATTTTCGGGATCGATCGTTTGAATTTTATCTAGCAATTTATGAAAGTCTTGATCCAGCACCGGGTACAATTGTCGAGACATCGATCTAGAATCCGTCCTGTAATGTTTACATAAAGAATAAAATACGGGTAAGAAATAATATCCGTTATTGAATTGCATGATAGTTTTTAAGGGGTTGACCTCTTCCGAAAGCGAGGCGTTTTCGAATCGCAGCATATCGTTTAATTCTTGAAACGCTTCAGGTACATTGCAAATCGCGATGGGTTTGTCGCGACTCAGCCGTTCGAACCACATTTTTAAAGCATGATTGTTAGTCTCGAATTCCTTAATGGATTTCGAAATAATTTCCAAATAATAGTAGGCTCTTAGTACATTACTATCACTAAACAAAAGTTTTTTAGATTTGCTGATAAAACCTTTCTCGTTTGATTTTTTAGTGACAAAAGAGGCCACGTCTCTGCACTCTGGCGAGCTATTGGGTAATTTTCCAATATGGGTAGCATATTGTAAGGTGTGTCTCTGCAATTGAAAATCGTTTACGATAGGCATCATGTAATTTAAAATTTTATTACGAATTTTGTCCGCAGGCATATTTAAAATTTCTCTGAAAACAGATTTTTCATTATGTTTTCGTACGGTAAAACTGGATCTCAGTGTTACTATATCGTTTTCGATCGGCTGCCAAACGTTTAAGTGTAACGTGTTGCGTTCATCTACGTACACCAGCCTGGCAGGCATATAGGGATAATGGCTTGGTTTAGAAGATCCGACTAACATAATATTTTGTGGAATATCCAATATATAAGTTTCATCGTTCAGCGTTATCTGTTTGAATTTATACTGAAGATGTTCGCAAAATAGTATGTAATCGTCGTGTCCTATCTGAAATTCTGGCAAATGTATATGAATACCCAAGCTGGCTTTTCTCATAGCAATAATGTAAGTAAAATTTTTCACGTTAGATAAAAAAACGCTTTTCAGAACGCATTCTATCGTACTGAAAAATCTTTTCGGCGCAGTCTTGATAGAACCCTTGTAATCGAAATCTAAAGTTATAGAATGCATTAGAGTAGAGGGCAAATCCATAGTGTAAGAAGGTGGATTGGATAAACCAATCCACTGTAGACAAAAATTGGAATAATCATCAGGTAATAAATAATAAATACCTCCTTTAAGATTATAAATTAAATAGGCCTTCAGCGGTGCTTCAGTCTTTCTGTTGACGCAATGTAAATAGGACGATTGAAAAGACATGACTTTATTTCTAAAGGAGAATCAGCAAAATGATAGTTTGAATACGATAGCCGTTATTTATATAGAATAAATTGAAGCCACACCCACTTGAAAAAAAAAAAAAAAAAAAAAAAAAAAAAAAAAAAAATTTTTTTTTTTTTTTTTTTTTTTTCGTGGGTGTGGTCGGAGCATTGTCTAAACACTGACAGTGAAAATATTAAATAAGTACACGAGGTAAATTTGCTCGAAACATATTGCAGTAATCCTTCAAGATACCATACATATACTGTAATACGAACTAGCATCGGCATTTTATGGTACTTGACTTTGTGGGCGTGGCATATTATATATATATATATATAAAAAAAAAAAAAATTTTTTTTTTTTTTTTTTTTTTTTTAAATAAATTTTATATAATGTTTTTTAATGTCGCTTTGATATTTTATAAGTCTGTCTCTTCCGCTGCATTTCGAACCTCTTCTGCCTTTCGAGCCTCTTCCTGTAACTTTCGAGCCTCTTCTGCCTGTCGGGCCTCATCCGCTGCCTTTTCCTTTGCCTTTCGATCATCTTCCTTCTTTTTAAGATACTTTTTTACAATATCACTACCCAACGTTAATATGCGAACGTTCATCCATCTACGTAACAAGTCGTGTGTCTTATGATTAAGTTTGTTCTTCTGATAATATGGATGTAAAATTTTATTCTGTTCTAAATCATATAAGGGATATTTATCGTCTTGTCCTTCTTTAAAATAAACAAAACCATCACATCTCTGTTGAGTATGTATGTATTCTCTCATTAGAACAAAAGTCAACGCTTTTATATCTGATTCTGAAGCCAATTCTTCTATTCCGCGCAATTTATACTCGGCAATCTTCATATTTTGTCTAGTTCCCTCCAACATAGGATCGAATATATTTAATGGTAAATTTCCCTGAGCGTTTGCATTTGCTGTAACATTTGAATAAAACGATTCAGTAGTAGTAGTAGTAGTAGCCACTGTCTGGCTAGTGTTTGGTTTTTTGTAATTAGACTTTAGAAATGCATATATCGGTTGTGACCTGTATATTTTCTGTTGGAGTTTTATTTCACTCCCCACTTTAGCCATCGTCTTTATTTCACATATAGTCTACCGACATAAACTGAATAGGGGTCAAATCTTTCACTGAACTGATGGCGTCAACAATTTCTTCAGAAACTCTCAACAACTGGCGATCCTTGCCGTCGGGTTTACGATACGGAGGCACATGTATCCTGACATCGTACGACGAATCCATGTTTTCGGTAACCTTGTCGTCGACCCCTATTAAAAATACAGGATCTTTGTACATTTGTCTGATATGCTGAGATGCCTTATAATAGCCATACAGTTCTTTTGATAGCTTACACTCGCTTCGTGCAAAATTTATCTGTGTGTATTTTTTAACCGAAGGCAGAAATCCTTCCACGACGCGCCGTACATAATCATCTTCGCCCAGACTCCATAAAATGATATCTATGTCCATAGCTCGTAACATCTTCAAAAAGAAATCGAGTTTGGGACGCGGTTGAAAAACATTTTCTTGATACACGCCTAGTGTTTCATCCATATCTAAAACGACTACAATCATTGCTTGGCTTGAAAAAAAGACATGCCTCGTAAATCGAAACGGTCTATTACTAGCACATCTGACGAATCCAAAAGTATCATTCGCCACATTCAGAAGAAGAACCCGTTATATTCACCTACGACCTGCGTTTTTCATTTCAACAAGCCTTGTCTTACTTTACTCAACAATTTCAATTCTGAAAAATATCACTGCCTATTTACCAACCATTCTAAATTATGGCGATCCTATACCTGTACAAAATCGTGCGACATACCAGAACATTTTTTTGACATAATGGAATTGAACAAGATATTGGGTGACGAATACGTATTGCCATTCGCTGGCCATTTCAGAGAGTATTCGGGCTACACTATTGGCATGTTTCGTCAACCGGACGAAATGTATCCGCCAGCTATAATCGAACACCCTCAATTCATAGAAACGGTTTTTACCATGATAGTATTTTTCATAGCGACGTGCCATCGTTTAGGAGGCCACATGCCCGATGCCAATCATTTCTCGGTCTTGTATACGCGAAATCATCCCGTATTATGCGACATCGGAAAATATAACGTAGAAAATAGAGAACGGCTCCTGGACCGCGAAGACCATTTCAACAAGAAAAAATTTAAGAAATTCTTACAACGTAAAACGAATAGGCAAGTCATACGATATTTGAAGATTTACTTTCCGCATTTTTTTCAGAAAAAGAAAAAGGGTAAGAACTGCATTCTGAACGAAGAAGAATTTACATTTTCAGATCAGACACATGAATTGGTCTGCAAAAGTGAAAAGACTAGTTTATTGGACGTCGTAAAAAATTTCAGACATCTAATTCCGAATTTAAGAATTCGGGCTGGCTTGCTAGGAGACTGGATCATGCTGGTAGAAAGTGAAGATTGTTATATCGAAGACGATTACATAAACGTGTTTTAAATATATTACTCAAATTTGCGAATGCCCTTATTAAGATTTGCCCATGGACTGTTCAGCATTTCTGTACTCTTACTATCATCTGGATTCAGAGAACGGCCATCCAAAAATTGAGGTTGATCATCATTCGTTCGAAGATATTTCACCATGTCTGAATTGGGTGGACCTAGCCATCGATAGTTGAAAGTTGGACGTCTGAGCATACCATAAGGGCCTGGATATGGTAAAGACAAACTCTTGTAAGAATTGGGCGGTTTAAGTACAACGTTATCAATATGGACATTGTCAAAAGATAGTAACATCGAGTTAACAGAATCGATATCTTCTGAAAAGGATTCGATCAAAGAGCTAGCCATTGGTACTGTTTTAAATTAATGATGTCTCAGACAGGCCTATATATACCCTTGGATTTATTTATTTATGATTGAAGGACACACTAAAAAAAAAAAAAAAAAAATAATAATATTTTTTTTTTTTTTTTTTTTTTTTTTAGGTTGGTTGGTTGATTGATGAAGTTGGTTTCTAAAGTTATATTTCACAGTTGGTTTCTAAAGTTATATTCCTCAATTGGCCGCTAAAATTATATTTCTCAGTTGGCTGCTAAAGTTATATTTCTTTATCCATTCATTGTAGATGGCGCTACAGTCTATATATATATATAGTATATATATAGTATATCTATTAGGGTGGGTGGGAGTGGAATTTATTTCTTCTACTGTAAGGTCATGCATAAAATCGCTCCTGACCCATTTCCTTTAAAATAGGATGGGATAACGATTTTGACTTTGAAAACAAGATATTTATAGACTTTTGTCTGACAAATGACAAGATATTGCAGGTTTTCATGAAATTAGAATAGATCATGGGCTTTTATAGAAAAATCTAACTATCTAGTATCCATCAATGTGCATCTTGCTCAAAACACATTATGAGGTATAGTAACTAGACGACCGTTGCAGTCAAATGTCGAGACACAATGAGGGTGTAGTCATGTTAGCCATAGTATATATAGACAAGCTTTAAAGGTGGGAGTGGCACCTTAAAAAAAAAATAAATAAATCTTTAACACTTATATTACTAAGCATTTGCATACGATACGTCGAAACGATATCTTTTATTCTCACTCGCATCTCTTTGGTACGGAATATATCTACGTCGGGAATCATAATTTCTACAGACGCGTCTGATTCCAGCACACACTGGTAAAGGAAGATTCACATCTGTCTCGTCGCATTCATCGTTGGAAGGGGTGATGGAAATAATTGAAGCGTTCGAATCTGAGCTGTCTGAATAATCACCCAATTTAGAAACGTGTTTATATCTGGACCTGTTACGCTCTCTAGGCAAAAAACGCCTGGCATATTTAGCATCAGCCACTTTTCCTTGAAACTCGGACATTCTCAAAATATTATTCCAATAACCTTCGTCGACTTGTATATTTTCTTTATATTCTTGAAACGCGTTGTTGTTGGCAAAATATCGCCTGAGATTTTTTACAGGAACCAAAAAATTATCTCCTATGGCCAAACGGGTTATTTCGGCGTACGTAATTTCATCGGGTTGATATTCGTAACCTCGATTTATTCTATTCAAAGTCTGAAAGGCATACAAAACGGGCACCTTGGCTGGCCTAGGCATCTTTAATTAACCAAGTTATGGATTACGCGACCTTAGTCTTACAACTTTTAAACGAAAAAAAATATCCTATACTGGAAGAGTATGTAGTCATAGACATATACTACAAAATGATTCCGATCGACCATCCATCTACTACGGTCATACCGTACGACAGGCGATTCCATAATCCAGAAGATGTTTATATTCGAGATGCCAAACCTTTCCAAATACATTATATGGTCTGTGTCGGCGACAATACGTTTTACACACATTACGTGGACAAACTTCAGTCTTTTCCAACGAAATGCATCACCATTAGGCTGAATCGATCTTATTTGGACGAATCCATTTTACTTCAGAAAAATGAGACTTTTGAAGAAGAAATTTACAAATTCATAACCTTATTAAATTTCGACGTACCGAAAATATCTCGCGTACTGAATTTAGGATTTTTCGAGAGCACGCGTTTCATGCCTCAGAGAATCAAACTGTGGGTGTTTAAACATAGCGTACGAAACATTAACTACCAACCGTTGAGCGAAACCGATCAAGCCTGCTTCGGTCCTAATGAAGGAGCCGTACCCATTCGCGTAATCGCGGGTCGATTATCCGAATGCCAATCTAGATCGACTCTCTTATCGCTAAACGATCTCAGCGACCAATTTAAGTTCACGCAATATTATTCCACCCGCTGGAAGACACTCGTACCGCTGGCTTTCAATCCGTTAGAGAAACCGATCGTAATTTAAGCGTAAGCCACTTTCAAATGATAGCGCTTGTTGTCGCTAGCATCTCTAACGTAAGGAATATATCGACGTTGGGCATCGTAATTTCGACAAACGCGTCTTATTCCAGCACAGACTGGCAAAGGTAGATTCACGTCCGTATCATCGCATTCGTCGTTGGATGGGGTAATAGATATGGCAGAGGCGTCTGAAAGTTCATCATCTGAAAGCTCAGCGTTTGAATAAGTTCCCAATCTGGATACGTGTCTATTTTTTCGCTTTCTAGGCCTCCGAGTCATGAATCGCTTGGCGTATTTCCTGACGGCATCATTTTCAGTCGATTGTACGACTGCGTTCCAAGCATTGTCATCTACAAGCAAACCTTCTTTGAACATTTTATAAGTTACGGCATTGGCGAAAAAACGTCTGAGTTTGGCCACCCTGACAAACTATTCTCACCATCGCACAACGCCTGCACGTCATGCATATCTACTGCATCAGGGTTTCTATATCCCCGATTCGTTTCGTTCAAAACAATGAAGGCAAACTGTGTAGGTATCTTAGTAGGATTCGGCATCTTTATTTACGATACATGACTTGGCCGTAAAAATGAAACTTGTAAAAGGGTGAATCTCTCACATTAATGTGTGTATCGTAATAACAATGTTCATATTTATCGTACGCGTCCCAATGAGCTAGCGCATGGAGAGTATAGATAAACAGCAAATGCCAACAAGTCATCGTTTTGAAATATTCTGCTGGGTTGTAATTTTCAACCTGCATCATCGATGCCAAGTTGACCGTTCCGCGAGACTCGTTGTACAACATCTGGTTGGATTTGGTATAGTCTAGACAATAGCGTTTCTGAATAATTTGAAATTCGTACAGATTGAAAATAATGTAGACGGGCACCGTTTCGTCTGTGGTAGTTTCATCCATATACAATTTAATGATTTCTTTAGGCCCGTTGGGTAAATTACAATAATAAAAAACGGGTTCGTAACGATCCAATCTGGGAATGCGTTGGTCGAATATCCAATTCAGAATCGGTACCCAACGCTCGAAAATGATATGAAATTGTTTGAGATCCACGACCGTGAACTCTTCTATAATTCTATAGCAGGCGGCCCATGCATCTCGCCATTTGTTGACTCGACTCAGAGATCTGGGAATGTGTAACGTCTCTTGTCGATTTTCAGACATCTTGACTTAACAAAAAAAGCATGCACAAGACCTGGGTCGTTTTCTTTCTGATGTGGCTGGCCTATGTTTGGGTTTGGAAAAGCTCAAAACTACAAGTCGATAATAGGCAGGTTCGAGCCGAGGCTCCCACGTTTCGCCAAAATTGTACTACTAAACAGATACCGTGCATAGACGATTGTTCGTTTCTTTGCGTAGATAGGGATGCCCAGTGCATAGATGGCGTTTGCCAATCTCGAGAAGAAACGGTTCCGTGCAAAGAAGAGACTGGAGGCGTATTGATGCTGATCAAAGACCCCGTGCCGCGATGGACATGCATCTGTACAAATTCTACGTTTTATAGAGGCCCGGATTGCAGCGAACTCAACAAAGATGTGTGCGAGCATGGAGTATTTTTATACGTGAATAGATACAATTTTTTATGTATGTGCCTAGCACCTTACGAATTGGTGACTATCGATCACAAGCCGTTTTGCGTAGAGAAGGCTAAAGCGCGATTTATAAAAGAAACTCTCTAAAATTTTATCAATGTTGACGCCATTTTTCATCAGACTGAAATTTTCTGTATGCGACACCCAACGTAATATCTTCGCTATGGCTGTTGGTCGGTATCAAGACAGTGGGAATAATATTTTTCAAATAGTCGTAAGTACGCTTATCCACGGCCCCGACTACATCCCAATCGCTAAATTTTAAGTTCTTGTGAAAAACTGAACGAATAGTGGCATCCATCTCAGAAATATCTACATAAGTGCCAAATTTTACGTTATCGGGTACATGAAAACCGTTTACGGTGTTGTTATAGGCTATATCACGATGCAAGAATGAAATCTTGTTTGGATTGGCAGCTAAGGTTATCGTTTCGAAGGGTGGATGTACAGACGTAAAGGCTACGATCCATGGCTTCCAATTGGAATTCTGTAAAATAAACGTAACATGAGCAGTATGACTATAGTTGTCCATGATATGATAAAACTGCAAGTTGGAGTGAGGCTTTTATAGGTGCTGGCCAAGACAAAGCTCACATAAAAAAAAAAAAAAAAAAAAAAAAAAAATTTTTTTTTTTTTTTTTTTTTTTTTTTTTTTGTATGACCTTGAATGACCTTGAAGCTCGTTGCCACAAAAAGCAAGTCGGAGCAAAATAGGAGAATGTAGGAGCATGAATCGTAGCTACCCTATAGAAATGGATAGATTTTTTTTTTTTTTTTTTTTTTTTTTTTACTTATAATATATTTATATTATAATATATTTATAATATATTTATATTATATTATATTATATTATATTTATAATATATTTATAATATATTTATAATAATATTTATATTATATTATATTATATTATATTATATTATATTTATATTATAATATTTATAATAATATATTTATAATATATTTATAATATATATATATATATATATATATATATATATACTTGTATACTCAGAAATTACTGTAAAACATCTTTTAATTTAAGTGATTATAATTTTGTAGTCTGGATTTTCTATGTCAGTTATAGTGTCGCTGTCTCAGACAGTTTCACTATATCAGCATAAGACTACGCTCTTTATTGTCTTGCCAAGTTTTTAGCCTGGACTTTGAATGTCAGTTATAGTGTCTCAGACAGTTTCACTATATCAGCATAAGACTACGCTCTTTATTGTCTTGCCAAGTTTCTAGCCTGGACTTTGAATGTCAGTTATAGTGTCTCAGACAGTTTCACTATATCGGCATAAGACTATGCTCTTGCCAAGTTTCTAGCCTGGACTTTGAATGTCAGATATAGTGTCGCTGTCTCAGACAGTTTCAAGATATCGGCATAAGACTACGCTCTTTATTGTCTTGCTAAACCAAATGTAAGTTTTTAGTCTGGACTTTGTATGTCAGCTATAGTGTCTCAGCCAATTTCAAGATATCGGTATGAGGTTACATTCTTTAATTGTCTCCAAATGTAAGCCCAATACTATAAGCTAGCTACGATTCATAATCCTATTTTACTCCGACATTCTTAAAATAAAAAACGAGATGCTAAATATTTTACTTAAAAAACAAAATATAGCCTCTCTATAGATGCTCGAAGGTTTTTGTACAAATTTAGACCATGCAAATATTGCTTATATTATATTTCTACATACTTTTTTGCTCTCTACATTCTGCCGCGCTTGCTCGTGGCTTTTTGTTACACATATGCCCTTTGTTTGTTCAATGCTCGAGGCTTTTTGTTTTGCTCAAATTTGCCCAACTATTTGTTAGTTTAAAGCTCGAGGCTTTTGTTACATATATCCCCCTTATTTGTTCAACGCTCTATACATTAAGATATGCTTTAAAAATTATGCAGTCAGTGCTCGATTCATTAATTCATGCTTTAACCATTATGCAGTCGCTGCTCGAAGCCTCTTTTGGTCATATACATTTTACTGGAATTCAACACCCTAGTTTTGACCACGCGAATTTAAAACCTGTTCCAGTACTAATACGGTATCGTATACGATAACATAAATATTTATGTCTTTTTCAAAAATCATTTTTTCTAATTTGAAAGACAAAACGCCTCATATTTTCTAATCGAGTACCATGTAACCTCTGAGACCAACTCTGGCATTATAAAAAATGAGGTATTTAGTCGCAAAAATTAGAAAAAATGACCTTAGGGCTCAGAGTATCAAATCTATAAAATAGCGACCCTTGTTGTTAAAAAATTAATAGCAAAATACATTTCGTACAAAACTGTCTATTTAAAACGACAAACTGTAACTCGTATCTACAAATTTAAAATTATCGCGTCAATCCTCCATCTGTATGGTAGGTTCTGTCTTATATTCTAAAAGATATTTGTAGCATTTCGCGTCTTCAATGACCACGTTGACCGATTTAGGTATCGCCACAGTAGCCTCAATATGCACTCTATCACCGTGTTCAAAAAATTTTTCTTCAAACGCAGACGCCGTACCGCTGCCTCTTATAGCATTAACTTCCATATTTCCCAATTTCATACCGCCTCTTCTACTGCGACCTTTGACGGGTTGGTTGGTCACTCTATCCAACACACATTTTACGGGAGCGTATAAGTGTTCGCTAGCCCAATACGCGACCGAAAAATAAAACGTCTTGCCATAGAAGGCCTTCGCGTCTCGTATCAAAACACCTTTCGAATTACGTACGGATTGGCTGTCTCTGCCACCGCCCAAATACATGGCTTCTAAAATCTGTCCGGGCGTCATCCTAAACATGCAGTAAGGGTTTACTATCAAATCGGGCACGATTCCATCATCCAAAATAGGCATCTCTTCCAAGACTCGCACGACCCCTTTCTGACCGTGCAAACTACAGAGTTTGTCTCCTGTATCGCAGACATGCTGTTGTTCTACGCTAATAGTCAGTTTGTCTCCGCTTATGAAATGCTGAGCGACCCTGAATGGCGTTTTGTTGAAACGAATGCGGTATTCACTATCAGAAATTTTATTTAGTATTATATGTAAAGAATAGGGTTCGACTTGCAAACTATCGCCACTAACAAGCGTCCCCAATAAACCAGATTCTGGATATTCGTCGCCGCGAACGGGATAAAATTTAACCCAAGATTTGGCATCCAAATTCAATCTGAGCGTGTAAAACCTACAGCCATCGAACGCATCGTAGCCTTTACGTTTCGCTATGCAGTCTTCTTGCGTGCAGCCTTTGAAACTCATGTAAGTGACTACGGGCTGAGGCATGGCTATCTCAAAATGTTCAGAAACGCCATCTTTCTTGGCCGGTATGAGAACTTTATGGTCAGGAGTCAGTTTTTTATAATAAGTGGATACCGTATCCATAAAATATAGAGCGTATTCCGAAGTCGTAGCCAAAACAGAATTTTTCATCGCGTTGAAGGCCAAAATATTTTTCGGAAAGGCTGTATGGTTACAAAATCGGTTCAGATCCACCAAGTAGCTGGTCGCATGAATCCCAGCCAGCCTGTGTATGTAATACGAGATGTCGTACGGGGTCACCCAGATATCCGTGTCAGGCACCCTTTTCATAATGAAACCCATCTTATAACGGTAATGATAAAATTTTCTCTCTGATAGCACTCGATTGTCTTGAAATGGTTCTTCAGCCTCAGCAGCTCGATACCGTAAAAAGATTTTTCGGTTACGGGTATGCAGGCCTCGTTCACAACTACGAAATAGCGGCTGTCTTTCTGAGACTCGAGTTTCAGCTCATCCCAAAATTTATCATTGGGTACATCATGATAGACTGGATCCAGGTCGTCGCACGTAGAAACAATCGTGTCTCTGACCATCATAGTCGTGCGACCCACGTTTTTTGTTTCGAAAATACCCAGTATGCATAAAAAATACAAATAGCTGGGATGAAAAGAATCGACGGTTGAATTTTTAACTTTTTTGGAAATCTGTCTCACTATAACGTGTAGCAGATAAGGATTTAGTTTGTAGGTCTGAGACGTAATTTCTCTATAGCAACCTATATTTTTTTCCATGAATACTTCACCGTTGACACCTATTTCGCGATGCGATCCTGAAGGCTCGTTGGTCATCTTTCCAGCAGATTTAGTTTCCTTATAATAGACCGTTTTTCGAGACAGAACGTGCAGCAAGAACCCGTCTTCGATAGATTTCGAGACCAGACCCGTTCTGGCTTTGATCAGCTTCCAATCTTGCTGCAGCAGCGGACCGTACAAATATTTTATGAAGAGTTTGGTAAACATGTGGCCTGGGCTGACAACCATTTTATTACCCAGATGATCGATGTCAAAATGCTCGTTTCGATACAGCATGGACATGTAAGCCGTCAAATTTACTGGATAGGGACAATGATTGAAAAAATGTGGATCGTCGTTGGTTTTAGTACCGTTGTTATGAATAACTACCACATCGCCACATTTTTTGCCATCGTAGTCTGCCACGTAGAAATTTAACTCTTTTCCGCGATCCAGAGCATTGTAGGAATAGACTCGAACAATTTTTCTTTGAATGACATGCGTGTTGGTAGGATCGTTCGTATAGAAATAGGGTAAATGGCGCAAAGAACCACCGACTAGAAAGAATCCACTACCTACATCTAATTTTGTAAATGGATACTGGGTTTCAGAGGCCGACAGAGGTTCGCGAAAAGACCTCTCGTTTTGATGGCGAATGGCCATATCTAGAAGCGATCCTATCATGATTGGAAATACATCTTTTAAAATTTTTTTGGATTTGATAGAACACGCGTACATGGTTCTTAACAAAATGTGCTGATGGGGGTCGGCTGGGCCTTCGTAAACGAGATAGACATCTAGACGATCGCGCAAAAATCGAATAAAATTATTAACGTGTATGTTATAATTATCTAAAATAGGTTTAATCATAGCCGGGACGTCTAGCACTGGCGTATTTAATTCGTAGGTCATGGACGCGCTGCTTGAAGGTGTTGTCGCAGACATCTTGATGCTGATGCAGGGTATAAACGCAAAGGGATACTGTTAACGTAATAACGAAGAGACAGTAGAGATTGAGCCCGTGTAAGTATGGGGCATGAAACGAGTACTGATTGCCAAAGATGGATTGGACAAAGGTTTTATAGCCCATCGTTAGCTTGATTTATAAATAAAAAAAAACAAGGTCACATAAAAAAAAAAAAAAAAAAAAAATTTTTTTTTTTTTTTTTTTCAAACTATTGTTTTATTTGAAGGTCTCTTCGATGATAGGCCATCGTAGCTACTTCTATTCCTGGACAAGGATAATCTAACAATTTCGACTTCAGATGAAAATGACAAGCGTTTATGATTCTTACTCCAGTTGGCACTTTAACCAGATGTACGTTTCTGTATCCGCACTGATGCTTGAAAAATTTGTACTGGGCACGACCATGGACATACAGTGGAGTGTCTAACGGAACGCAATATGTCAGCTTATTAAGCCAACTGTTGGCTTTAAGTCTCCATTCGAAGAGTTTTGGCTGTAAAAGTAGCTGTTCACATTGAGAATTGTAAAAACGATCTTTGTTATGTATTCTAGATCTAGTTTGGGCAAGATCTCTTAGCGTGACCCAGTAATGTTGAGGCAAGGGTGCTACTGTAAATATGTAGACCTTATCTGGAGAAATGGCAAATGCTATTTCTAACGGTTTTAGGGATCCGTTTCCAACATTCAGCCAAACGGCCTCAGCAAAGACTTCATCTTGACAACAGAAGATAGCAGGATTCATGATTGCAGTAGAATGATAGTTTGAGAGTGCGGCGTTGCCTTTTTATAGGTTTGAAGAAGGCCACACCCACCTTAAAAAAAAAAAAAAAAAAAAAAAATTTTTTTTTTTTTCAAGGGTGGGTGTGGCTTTTTATTAATTAAATTTTAAATATTTTTTCCATTAGTTTCTTATCATCTTCTTTTTTTTGATAAGAAATTATATAGTACTTTGGATAAAAATTCTCAAAAATTTTATGCTTATTATCAATTTTTATTTTTTGCTGAATTTTAAAATAATTATATGCTATTTTTACGGGATACAGTTGGCCTGTATACACAAGTCGATCATCATTCCAACTCTTAATTTGGGCAGACGATATCATTGGAAAATCGAGCGAATCAAAATATCTGTATCTCTTCAAATCTTTTACATTTTCAATAAGAAAATAATATTGTTTATAATAAATCTTATCGCATCCCATAAATTCAAAATGTACGATTGGATAATTTTCCACATCTTCTTTCGTAAAAGTAAATCTGAAGCCAGTTTCTTCACGAAATTCTCGATACGCAGTTATAAAATAATCAAATAAGGTTTGTGGGTTTTTCGTAGACGGCTGTCCATGCGGAAAATCGTACAGATCTTCGTACAATTTGCCATTCACAAAGCACATATAATCCAATTTATATTCTTCGCTCAGCTTTGGTAACTGTTCTCTTTCAAAAACGTCTCGTATCTGGTCAAAGGCATTCTTGGAATATTCACAATACTTAGTTTTGCTTTTATGGAGATACGTGTAATAATTTTGCACACAGTATGGCACCTTACGCCTGATAAGTACAACTTGGTTGTCAGAATTTTTGACGATTAAGCCATATGAAGTAGTATATTTATTCGTTTGTCTCATGACACCTTTTTGATGCTTTCTTGACAAAAAACTTAGCATTAATAATTTAATCTATTTCAGTTAAGCCGTATGTAGCTTTCAGAAAAACTTAAGACCTCATAGATAGAAGGCTCTACCATGAATGATCCTTGCGCAGAGGAGGCACCCATATATAGATAAATAATATGACCTTGAATTAAAAAAAAAAAAAAAAAAAAAAAAAAAAAAAATTTTTTTTTTTTTTTTTTTTATAAATGTTTAATAATCAAGATATGGAATTTTTTCAAAAGGCTTTAGTTTCTAAGAAATCTACCATAATTTATAGTCATTATGGACGTTATCCTAACCTAGTCAAATTCTATTTGGATTCCATTCCTGAGCTAGAACCCGTATCAGACTACGAGCTGACATTTTTATATCGTCTAAATCTATACGAATCGCGTCTATTACATATTGTGATCGAACCTTCGTTTGACGCCATCATTCCATCTGACGTTTGGACAATCGTTTTGAGCAGCCATTTGCAACTCTTCTGGAATCCATTATACACTCAGGTTATAAAATGTGACAAGATTTTTGATATCTCCCAACCTACAGATGACCTGTCAGATATGGAAGCGATGGTACCTCCGACAAACCACGCTTGGCCTTTCTGCGAGAAAATTGAAAATACTAGAATAGACTTATCAGACGTAGAAAATTGTCACGAGGCTTATTTGAAAATTTTGACTGCTATGGACCTTCTCAGCACGACTTCTAAATGGCATCTGTCAATTGGTGAAAATTTACGCCAAAACCTTTTAAAGAAACTGAAACCTGATTATTCTAACCGTCAGCTATTACTCATTTTGGGGTGAAATTGGCCTAGGCGATTCTGGGGTCTCTACAATTGGATTTTCTACAGTTTCGGATAATTTCAGAGGCTGTATTTTTCTTTTACGCTTATTGGGTTGCTGTTGAGCTCGCAGCTTGGTTCGCCTGTCTTCTGCCACACGTTTCATTTCTTCTTCACCCACCATTGTTACGTACAGTTCCAAACACCTATCCATATCGGGATCTGCCTCATATGTTTCGTCACCTTCAATATCCAGGGCCTTGCTCACGATCAATTTGATGCTTTCAGGGTTAGAGTAATAAGTATACAGAGCCCTGACGGCTGCATTGTGTTTCTCGAAATTATTGTTAAAGGCATCTTGAACGTAATATTTAGGATGTAGGTTGATGATACCATCGACAGCAAACCATCTACAAATGCTGGCAGGATCATGTTTGTACCAAGTACAGGTAAACTTCAGCAATTCGTTGGGATGTGGGCAATCTCTAGATAGGACACGTTCTACCGTAGCTCGCTCTTCGTGAGACAGCCTAGATTTTATACTTTCATAGGCATTTAAAATTTCATCGTGATATTGCGCAAACAGTAGAGTTTTCTCATTCTGATAGAACTGGACACGCGTATACTGTGAAATTTTCTTGTACAAACGTAAAATGATAGTCTCCATAGTCAAGTAAGGATTTTTATTCTGCAAGACTTCATGCTGAACAGCCCCATCAATAAGCATCTCAATAGGATTCATAGCTTCCATTATGAAATAATAATAGTAATCCAACGAACCTTACTTATATAGCAAAAGGCCAGTATAAAAAATAAATAATATCGAGGTCACGTGAAAAAAAAAAAAAAAAAAAAAATTTTTTTTTTTTTTTTTTTTTTTCATGTGACCTTGATGTAACCTTGACGGCTTGGTTACGATTTTATTATCCTTGGCATATTGTACATTTCTTGGGCTTTATAATCCTTTTAGTTTTACGTTTAAAACTATCTTTAGCTTTTGACATTTTCAGTGTTGCTGCTGACAGTCTACGTTGTTTGCTGATGATCGAATTTAAACTAATTATCTTTTCGTTTAAAGTTACAGCAATTTGTGCTGCATCCATACAAAGGCGAGATCGTTCACCCCTTAATCGGACATTTTCAGCATATATTAATTCATTTAATATACTTTGAAAATAAGATATATCTCGTAAATCGTTAACTTCTTTAGCCAATTTATCATTTTTATGTGCTAGCTCCATATTATTATTTCTTAACGTCCAAACCAAAGAGCTGTAGGATACTGTTGATTCCATGTCCGTAAAGGAAAGATATGACTGCTGCTGGCAAAGATCGAGATAGAATGATGAAGTGACAAGTCAACAGTCTTATATATACATGAGCCACGCCCACTCAAAAAAAAAAAAAAAAAAAAAAAAAATTTTTTTTTTTTTTTTTTTTTTTTTTTAACAGTTGGTTGGTTGGTAAAGTTGGTTTCTAAAGTTATATTTTCTAAGACATGAATTAATTAGATTCAAAGCCTGAATCAGTATCTTCTATATCATTTACTATTTCATGAATGCTTTGAAAATATGTTAGATCAATGTAAGATAGCGGCTGGGTACATTCCAGGCATTTGAGTGGATGGTTTTGAAAATAATTTACAAGGCATCGCTGATGAAAAGCGTGTTCGCAATCCAATCTATAATTCGATCTTGGATAGTTTATTAACTTATTACAGCACAAACATTTATCCATATTTTAAAAATTGCATAACCCTTTATTCTTGAGCAAAGACAAGATTTATTTTCATCTTTTCTAAAAATGTTTTAATACATTTTTTTGTAATTTCTGGGCCTAGCAAAAATTCCATAATAAAAGTCGTTATTATAAATAATATAACTATAAAAAGAGCTGTAATAAGTAAAATTGTGGCAAATATGAATGAGCATATTAATAAAAAACTCTCATAAACTTTACTTAGCATATTTGCATGTGTGCAATATCATACCATCTAACAATAATAAATTGTCTAAATAGAATTTTCTGATATATATACAGACTTGGGTGGGCGGGGCACTTAAAAAAAAAAAAAAAAAAAAAAAAAAAAAAAAAAAAAAAATTTTTTTTTTTTTTTTTTTTCAAAGGTATCTAAGATTTTTAAAAGTCCTTCAACCTTCAATTACAATTTCTTTAAATTCCTCTCCATTATTTGACAATACGTTATACCTGTATGCTGCAGCCAAGGTTCTATCTTCAGCAATTAATGTGTTATCCAACAATATAATTGAATTGCAAAATGTTTTTAGATAATCATACGTAGGCCGATCGACGGCTGCCAATTGTGTCACCCAGCCATCTTTCCAGTACTCTGCGCCATAGATTTCGCTAAACTCAGATTCGAAATGTGGCAGACTGATTTGGCGATTTAGTTTTTTAGAAGGGTTTCTGGGAAAATCATCCGCGTTTAGACAATTATAATTCAAATCAGAATCTGTCCAGGTAAAGTCGTTGCTAAGCAAACCAATACTAAAAGTCTTGTATGGTGTCACGGTCGAAGTCATAGTAATAGTCCATGGGATTTGCCTTCCTTCATAGCGAACAAAAGAGACATGCACAGCATAAACATAGTGTAGACCAGCCATTGTAAGTTGTGTGGGTGAATAATATTGCTAGACGCTACCACATCTCTCTTATATATAGTAATTATGGATGTGCCACGCCCACTCAAAAAAAAAAAAAAAAAAAAAAAAATTTTTTTTTTTTTTTTTTTTTTTTTTTAGGTATTTTAGTAAGTACTGACAGTAAAAATATCTTCATCCAATTTGTCATTCTGCCAATCTTTTATACATTCCCATCCACCCCGATTATTAACCCATTCGTCGTACTCAGATGTCAGTATTTTCAATATACGAAATAAACATTTAGTCTTATAGCTCGATTTATCAGCTTCAATTAAACTGTATAATTGGCGAATAAATTCACAAGCGATCATAAACCGAATCCATTGTCTTTTACCCTTCATGTTTAGAAAAAATGGATGTACGATATAAGGAAATAGTATACCATGCACATTTTCTATACTTAGTAGTATAGATCTAACATAGAATGGAGTCGCGAATACTTTAACGTATATGGTAACAATAACGGCATATTTTGCTATAAATTCATTAAAATTAGTTTTCATAGTGACAATAAATTTTTCTTCATGTTCATTGACTGGATGAAAATTCCAATGATCAGGATATAAAATATCGATGTTGGTTTTAAGCATATAAATAAAAATGTTTACTAAAACAAAATCAGTTCTAATAATACTTCGTACTGAATAGATTTGTATTTCAAGCGTCTTTCGATATAGATTATAGCAAGCTTTGTTACACCATAATCGAGGATAGGTCACCAAATCGCTGAATTCAGTTATAGAAAATAATTTATATTTTTCGTAAACGGGTAGGTACTTGAGTATTTTCAATTTTATTTCATTAGGTAATAGAAAAAACGGGAAACTCATCATTTGTCAAAAGAATTACTCAGTTATTATTTATATGTGTCCAATATTAAACTTTATACATATGGCTAAGTACCATAAACTGTCTAGACCATCCTATTTTACAGTAGTTACAGGGTATTTTGAAAGATGAATGCAATAAGTTTCGAGCACATTTCACTTGTAAAAATATTGGCCAAACTTTGATATCTTGCAGAAGGTTTTCTGAAACGCGTAAAAGAAACAGTCAATATTTCAAAGACTAAACGCTTGAAATCTATGAGATTTGCCAAACACACTACAGAGGAAGAGTTGACGAAATGTATAACAGGTAGTAAAATTAAGGCTTATATATAGTCAAACCACGCCCACAAAAAAAAAAAAAAAAAAAAAAAAATTTTTTTTTTTTTTTTTTAAATATTATTTCCTCTTGATAAGCTTACCAACTAACGTGTCAGGATGTATGCAATCGAAAGGTAATTTTTTAGCGAATCCTGGAAAGCATACAAAAGTCACATCTGGTAAATACCTTGATATTAGATATTGCCGCACGATTCCATCCGAGATATCTTTAAACATGGGTCCCTGGTCTTTAAGATCTTGTATGGAAAAAAGTGTGCCATATTCAACCCTAATACCAAACGATCGAAATGTTTTAATAAACCATATGAGAGGTTTTTTTGTTACACGTAGTAATTTTTTCAAGTCTTTTTCTACATCAAATTTAGCAGTACTATTTATCAATACGACATACCGACAAACGTGACTTGATACTTTTTTGTTAAACCTCATAGCAGGTTCCCATTGTCGAAACGGAACATTCATACTGGTAAAATATATGTAGTGTGGAAGCTTTTATAGCTGTATATACATGTGGCTTTTATGACTGTATATATATATAGCTATTTCAAGGACACTAAAAAAAAAAAAAAAAAAAAAAAAAAAAAAATTTTTTTTTTTTTTTTTTTTTAAATTCTATATTTAATTTTACAGTGGGTGAACTATCTTTGTTAAACTTGATAGCTTATTAATCTATTTTAGTTTACGGTGGGCTAATTTCATATTTAGTCTTACAGAGGGTGAAATATCGCGGCTGTCTTTTAATTTACTCATCCGTTTTAGGAGTCTCTTCAACATCATCCGTTTTCGGAGTCTCTTCAACATTAATTTGTTTAGTCTTTCCCCGAAACTCGCTAAACTTCATAGTATAGGCTCGTAACATATCGATTCGAAATTTATCCAAATCATGATTTTGTATACGTTCAGCTATTGCATAGTATCGCTTATCATATTCAGTAATTTCTCGCCAAACTTGATAAACTGCCAATTTATGCTTCAATAGGTCATCCACATAATCTCTTACGCATTTGAGTTCGTCGAGATCCTCATAACATTCCAATTTTTTAAATTCGTCTATGGAATATGTCTTATTATGCCATGTTCCATGAATATTGAAATCAATTTCAGTAGGTTCTGGTAATTTATCTTTCACGGCAAGATCCCATGACTCCCAGTTAGCCTTTTCGATAACAGCTCGACATTCAGCAAGATTTAATTTTAATCCTCGATTATGAGCCCAACCCATTACAGTTCCTAATAACTCACAAGTCAATTCCATTCTAGCTTCAAATTTCATTTCAGGCTTCTCATAATGCTCAGGATGATGATCGTTACGTTTATAATGGGCCTTTAAACAGTTTAAATAATTGAGTTCCGGATCAATTTTTGGTGTATAGGTTGAATCCATCTATCTACTTGTATATTAGGCCTGACAAGATTTATTTATCTGCCCAGTCTGATTTTCCACCAAATCCTCTATCGCCACGAAGGGTATCTGACAATTCCGTCGTCTCTATCATTTCAGGATAAATTGCCAATTGAAACACAGCTTGGGCTATAGCGCTGCCTTTCTGGATGGTGAAGTTGTCCAGCGAACAATTTTCCATAATCACGCCTACAGAGCCTCTGTAGCCTGGATCTATCACGCCGCCACACACTCTCAGTTCTGCCAAAGCCAACGACGACTTGTCCCAGAGATACATTCCCATGTAAGATGGAATCTCGAACGCTATTCCAGTATCAATCGTTTTTGTCTCGCCAGGTCTCAACACGATTTTCTTAGGCGCGTACAAATCGAATCCCAAAGACTGGTCGTCTCTCTGTTCCGGGTCTATGGCAGAATCCTGCACTTTCATATATTTCACTTCTGGCTTATAGTGACGAAATAGAAACGAGACTATCCCAGTAGCAAGGCGTTGAAGAACCATGTTTAAGAAAGCCATGTTAGAAGAATAATTTGCTAAACAAATAAAATGACCGAGCTTATATAGCCGTATGTTGTGCTAAGCCACGCCCACTCAAAAAAAAAAAAAAAAAAAAAAAAAAAAAAAAATTTTTTTTTTTTTTTTTTTTTTTTTTTTTTTTTTTTTAAGGTTGGTTTAGACCTTTTTTTGTGCGGAGTTCACACCTATAGTACATTTGTTCCTCTTTTGTTTCATCCAATTGAAATGTCCACAGCATACAATCTTTGTCCAAAACTGATTTAACCTTAGCACTAGGTTTACCAAACGGATCCATATGACTATTCAGATCGGATCTAATGCAGTCTAACAAGCCACTCTTTTCCATAATATCTATAAAGGCTTCGGATACCTTATAGAATAAATTCTTCAACAAACGGCTGTCTTGCAATTTTGCATAACATTCTCCGAGAAAGCATCCAGTAGTGATCAAACATTCCAACACCCAAGGCTGATAAGATTCGTGACCGCGCCAAGGACGATGCGTCAAGCTTTCGTCGCGCAAAAGGTCTCGAACTTTAAAAGATATGTTATCGGAATCGAGAATGGTTTTTAATATTTCTTTCAGCTTGGAAACGTTCTTTTCAATCTGTTCGGTCTCAGTACCAAACTCTTCGATCTCAATACCAGTAGGTAAGGGTGGTGTTTGAAAATAGTCTTCTAACATTCTCAAAATAGAAAGGGCAAATTTGTGTGTTCTCGGTTTCCATTCTGGATTCTCCCATTTATTTTCCATGTTAACCAGCCTTTTCATGTGCGTATTTTCCCAGTTTGCTAAATGAACGCAGTCTTTGAGTAGGTAATTAAAGACGCTTTGAATGGGATCGTAGAAGATCATTGTGGCCAAAAATATCTAACAACAATTGTAGAATGAAATAAATCCTGAAGGCAGCCAGCAGTAGATAATATGAGTATAGAAAATGAGATTTGTCAGCTGCTTATATAGGCGCTATAAAGTTATCAAGGTCACAAGGTTAAAAAAAAAAAAAAAAAAAAAAAAAAAAAATTTTTTTTTTTTTTTTTTTTTTTGGTAGATTAATTGATTGATATGCTTACGATTTACCTGGACACTTCTTGAACAATTTTTTCTCCTGTGCTTTGTTCAATTGAAAGGTCCACATACTCCAATCTTCGTCCAAAACCGATTTAATCTTAGCGCCAGGCTTACCAAACGGATCCATTTTATAATGTAAATCGAGTCTAATACAAGATAATAACGCAGAGTTTTCCATAATATCTATAAGGGTTTTGGATGCCAGATTAAATAAACTCTCATTGTATCCAAATTTTGCGTAACATTCTCCAAGAAAGCATCCAGTGGTTATCAAACACTCCATCACCCAAGGCTGATAAGATTCGGGACCCGACCAACGACGATGCGTCAAGCTTTCGTCATTACAAAGGTTTCGGACTTTAAAAGATATGCTATTGGAATCGAGAATAGTTTTTAATTTTTCTTTCAGCTTGGGAATGACATCTTCAATCTGTTCGATTTCAATACCAGTAGGTAAGGGCGGTGTCTGAAAATAATATTCTAACATCCTCAAAATAGCAAGGGCAAATTTGTGTTCTCTCGGTTTCCATTGTGGATCATCCCAGTCATCTTTGACATCGACCAGCCTAAATTGGCTTGTATCTTCCCAGTTTGCCAAATGCACGCAGTCTCTGAGTAGGTAATGAAATATGCTGTGAATGGAATCAGAGAAGTTCATTGTGAGAAATGGTAAAGATTACCTACAACAATTGTAGAATGAAAAAATGATATAAATTTGGAAGGCGGCCAGCATTTATATACAGGATAAATAACAATCAACCAACCAACAAAAAAAAAAATTTTTTTTTTTTTACGGTTGGTTGGTTGATTTCTATGTAGTCACGTAGACGGAACATTTTCAAATAAAATAAGTAGTTATGGATCAGGAAAAATTTATTGAAGAAATCTCCCCGTTCGACGATGACTCAACCCTTCATCTTAAAATGAGCAGCATGTCTCTCGAACAACTGGAGGCGGTAGCCAATAGATATAGAAGATATGTTGACATCTCTAGCATTATAGAAGTCTTCTTAATGGTAAAAAAGTTACCATCCAATATGCAAATGGAACTGAAATGTAATGAAAAAGGTTTTTATCTAGATTTAAGCAGCCGCATGTATCTTGTCAATAGCAGGTCGTTTCCAGATAAAAAAGTTGACGATACGCTTAGCGAACCCCCCAAACCACATGAAGCACCAACATTAGACTGGGACAAATTGGAATCGCAGTAACGGGTTTATTAAAATAATATTATTTCATTCATGCTATATTTACAAATTTCATAAATAACACACCTTTATACAGACTCTGTAAGTCTGGACTTGATAACTGCCAGCAAAGATAATGCTTATATATGTATCTAAGCCACACCCACACATAAAAAAAAAAAAAAAAAAAAAAAAAAAAAAAAAAAATTTTTTTTTTTTTTTTTTTTTTTTTTTAACACGGTTGGTTGATTGGTTTCTAAAGTTATATTTCTCATTTAGCTGCTACAGTTATATTTCTAAGTTGGCCGCTAAAGTTATATTTCTCAGTTGGCTGCTAAAGCTATATTTCTCAGTTGGCTGCTAAAGTTATATTTCTTTAGCCAATCATTGTAGATGGCGCTACAATCTATATATATAGTATATATATAGTATATCTATTAGGGTGGGTGGGAGTGGAATTTATTTCTTCTACTGTAAGGTCATGCATAAACCGGCTCCGTGATGTCCAAACTCATTTCCTATTTTTGTAGTTAAATCGCCAACAAACTAGTCAGTATATATGTATTTTAGCATATATTTTTGAAATTTTGGTTTAAAACTACACTTTATAGATTTTAAATTTTCACTGGTTACATAATTGGCCATAGTAGCAACTTCTATGCCTGGACATGGATAAGATAATAATTTTGATCGTTTGTGAGAATGGCTAACTTTTGGCACGGCTCTTCCAATTGGTAATACGATTCGTTTTACGTGAGGATATCCACAAATTACGTTGAAAAATCGGCATTGGGATAATCCTCTAACGCATAATACAGCATGCAAAGGAACATATTTATGTAGCTGATTTAGCCAATTGTCATATTCTAATTTCCAATCGTACACCTTTGGAGAAATTAGATGATTGCTAAAAAAATTAGAATTATGAAATTGATGAGGATCCAGCATTTTAGATTTAGCATTGGCCAATTCTTGTAAAGTAAAAGATAGATGCAAAGGCAATGGTGCCAATCGAAATATATTCACTTCTTTTGGATTAACAGCAAACGCTATTTCTAACGGTATACAATTTTCGCCCAGCCAAAAGGCTTCAGCACATACTTGAACGCTTTGCGAAGGCATGAGTCTTGAAAAATGTTTAAAGCTACAGGCTTATATAGAGCTAAGCCACACCCACCTCTGAAAAAAAAAAAAAAAAATTGTTTTTTTTTTTTTTTTTTTTTTTTCAAGGTTGTATTTTTAAATTAAAACTCTACGGCCAATACCTGTTTCAATTGATTCACACGATACAAGAGCCAGGAAACAGGATCTACATACCCGATCAAACTGACAACCATTTTCAAATCGTCGATTGTATCTCGATAGCTATGAATGGATCTGGCGAATCCCAGTTCGATAGGAAACCGTCCAGTGCGTACGGACTGAGATATTCTGACTTCGGTACCCGTTTTAGGACTTTTACACACAGCTTCATTTTTTTCAACGTCGTGGTAAAGAAAAATTAATCTAGTGCCGCCAAAAGGCCCCCCACAAATGTATTCATTCACAACTACAATGCAATTTGGCTTGAGAACCAGATTTTCATCCAAACGGATTTCGGGCCCATCCATTTTATGTTTTAGATAAAATTCGTTGAAACGGTCGATGGTTGCTGGATGCGCGGCTAAGGCTCCGTCTGCCTGCATTAAAAGGGTCTCGTCAATACGATCCACTATCGGAATATTGTAGTTTCTAAAAATGCCTTCGATAGATATTTTTATGAGTCTTTCAATACCAGCTTTATTAGATTTTACTCGAATCCAGAACTCAGATTTAGGATCCATTTCTTCAGACATAATTTACAATATGTTAACGGTAGGCAAGGGTCTTGCTTACTTATATTCAATGGACTCTCATAAAGTACCGTCTAAACCGATAAATATTTACAAGTTATTTTTTTTCACAAATCCAATATTGGTAGCCTATCGCTTTAAAAAAAATGTGTCAAACGAGGCTTCCATCGTCAAGACATGAGGAAGCCTCGTTTGACACAAGTTTTTTAAATATTTTTCACATCTATTGTACATAGACTCGTCTCTTTTCCGCAATGACCGTTCGGCAGACAGGACAATATTCGAGTTTGTCCGAACAGGCCATGCAGCACACCACGTGCCCGCAGTCGAAGAACGCCACCTGGCTCTCTTCCGTCAGGCAGACTTTACATTCGTTGGTGGTAGCCAATCTCTTGGACTTGACACGAGGGCCGTCGAACAGGTCATTTCTGAAGAGGTCAGTATAGATTTGCAGCCAGTCCTGCAACCTGGCATTCCCCTCAGATTCGATATGAACATCAAATACGTACTCCGAAGACATGGGAAAATCGGCGGCGACCCTTCCGTGTCTCCAGAGTCTCTGCATGTCTTCGACGTCTGAGAACAGGCTCACGTAGTCGAACATTTCGGATATTTCAAAGACTGGAAAAGAGTCTAGATGTTTGGTGGCCCGATAGTTGGCAAATTCATGAATATCATTGAATTTCAGCATCACGCCCACATCTACTGCCGAAACGTAAGTCTTTCCGTCAGAGGCTAGGGCGGACCTCAAGCCGATCTGGCCTGGGAAAAATAATCGCATCCACATGACTTGAGAGTTAGTGAGCGAATGAAACTGTAAGCTCTGAGCAGCGGCTTTTATAGTAGAACCCATATCCTTTAAAACAGGATGCGATAAGGAGTCCGGATGAGATAAAGTTATTTGTAGCATAAGTCCTTGAAAACAGGATGCTAAAAATATTGACAGGATCCACGTGATATTTTTTATGGTTATTTTTAGACCAGCCAACAAGACAATCCAAACGGATGGTCACGTCAGCCAATATAACCATAGGTGTCCAACATGTCTATCATTGTTTTAAAGAAACATCAAACATACACATTTTGTCTCTGCAACACCGTAACAACTAAGCATTGTAGAATCCAAACTTGATAACACCATTCGCCAGGACAGACTCAGGAGACATGCTATCGTAGTCGTAATAAGCTATACGTTTCAATTGGCTTTTCAACATCGGGTGTATCGAGTTTGTGGGACAGCGTTATTTTGAAAATACACTGTGAGCATTTTCAACATAGAGTGGGCCAACATCATTTCGCAGGTCTTAAGGCAAGTCGGAGCAGGTCCATAAACTCATATCGTATGAAATTCTCCATGATTGTTGGCCTGATACAATTCAATGTTAGCTAGATGAGAGTGGCAGACAGAATGAATACGGCTATTTATAAAGAATGAATCCAAGCCACGCCCACTCAAAAAAAAAAAAAAAAAAAAAAAAAAAAAAAAATTTTTTTTTTTTTTTTTTTTTTTTTTTTTCAAGGTTGTATTTTTAAATTAAAACTCTACGGCCAATACCTGTTTCAATTGATTCACACGATACAAGAGCCAAGAAACAGGATCTACATATCCGATCAAACTGACAACCATTTTCAAATCGTCGATCGCATCTCGATAGATATGAATGGATCTGGCAAATCCCAGTTCGATAGGAAACCGTCCAGTGCGTACGGACTGAGATATTCTGACTTCGGTACCCGTTTTAGGACTTTTACACACAGCTTCATTTTTTTCAACGTCGTGGTAAAGAAAAATTAATCTAGTGCCGCCAAAAGGCCCCCCACAAATGTATTCTTTCACAACTACAATGCAATTTGGCTTGAGAACCAGATTTTCATCCAAACGGATTTCGGACCCATCCATTTTATGTTTTAGATAAAATTCGTTGAAACGGTCGATGGTTGCTGAATTCGCGGCTAAGGCTCCGTCTGCCTGCATTAAAAGGGTCCCGTCAATACGATCCACTATCGGAATATTTTTATTTCTAAAAATGCCTTCGAGAGATATTTTTCTGAGTCTTTCAATGCCAACTTTATTAGATTTTACTCGAATCCAGAACTCAGATTTAGGATCCATTTCTTCAGGCAGGTCCATAAACTCATATCTTATGAAATTCTCCATGATCGTTCTAAACTGGCCTGATACAATTCAATGTTAGCTAGATGAGAGTGGCAGACAGAATGAAGGAATGAAGGTTTGAATACGGCTATTTATAAAGAATGAATCCAAGCCACGCCCACTCAAAAAAAAAAAAAAAAAAAAAAAATTTTTTTTTTTTTTTTTTTTTTTTTTTTTCAGTTGGTTGTTTGGTTGATATGATGGTTGGTTTCTAAAGTTATATTTCTCAGTTGGATTTTAATGTTATATTTCTCAGTTGGTTGCTAAAATTATATTTCTTTAGCCAATCATTGTAGATGGCGCTGTAGTCTATATATAGTATATATATAGTATATCTATTAGGGTGGGTGGGAGTGGAATTTATTTCTTCTACTGTAAGGTCATGCATAAACCAGCTCCCTGATCCCACTTCCTTTAAAATAGGGTTATTTATACAATATTGACTTTGAAAACAAGACTTTTATTGTCTGACAAATGACGACTGAGTAATATATAGAGCTTTACAATCATTTGGCATTAGCCTTCAAGCCTAAGCCCTTCTATCAAAACTCATTATCGAAAAAAACAAAATTTAACTCGTGAGTATCCTATAAATTTAAAAATGGTATGCTAATATTGTAACTTTAGAATTAAAAATATTAGAAATAAAATATTTTTTTTATCTGTATTTAAACATACAGACATTTCCGCTTCGCGGAAATGTCTGTATGTTTAAATACAGATAAAAAAAATATTTTATTTCATACTCAATTACACGATTATGCATATATGTTTGGCTTGTAATCCATAATACTTTTCACCTGATTCGTCTTGGTAGAAGGATTCTAAAAAATATACTTTAAGCATTTTCAAAATAGAGCGGACATATGGAAGTCTTCATATACTAATGCCAACTTTTAAGACGTAGCTTGGCTTCCTCAAGCTGTACGATAAAACATTTTAAATAATAGCTATCCTAGATCTCAATAAAATATCTGTGTATTTCTTACGACCCAATCTCTATTTACACCCCACCCTCAAGTACCACAAATCTAGCTAAACTCTCCGTTTTGCGATAAATCCAGGTACAAGACACAGTCACTGGCAATATTATTCGAGCATTACCACCCTTTTGTCCAATCTTAGACTAGACTATTAAAAATCTAATATTGGCATTATTATCGACTCCTGATCAGTAGTTTAAGCCACATTTAAGAAAAACAATTGCAGAGACTCTTCAGATCCGCTAATATTTTCCAAGCCTTCATCAAAACTCTTTGTCGAAAAAACTAAAATTAGCCCATGAAAATCGTATAAAT
Organism: Salticus scenicus; assembly: GCA_963930645.1. Classification (NCBI taxonomy): domain Eukaryota; kingdom Metazoa; phylum Arthropoda; class Arachnida; order Araneae; family Salticidae; genus Salticus; species Salticus scenicus. Next base: position 134,237,017 of record OZ005653.1, on the reverse strand, counting down.
TTACAAGATTTCATGTTAATATTGTAAATTTAGCCATCAAAATTAGAAAAAAAATGTTAGTCAGTCAATATTTTCAGAGACTAAACCCTACAGCCAATATTTTCAAAGACAATTGTTCAATATTAGACTAAACGATTAAAAATCCAATATTGACAATATTATCGACTCCTGACCAGTAGTTTAAGCCACATTTAAAAAAAATCTTTGCTTCGAATTTGTAGAGCTAATATTTTCCAAGCCTTCATCGTTGTCGAAAAAACCTAAATTAGCCCGTGAGTATCCTATAAATTTACAAGATTTCATGCTAATATTGTCCATCAAAATTAAAAAAAAATGTTAGCCGGTCAAGACAAACAGCCAATATTTCCAAAGACAAAGCCTTCATAAGGTAATCTGTAAAAACTAAAAAAATCAAACCTTATTTAAGAAAATAAGATTGTCACATGGATCTTGCAGAGCTAATATTTTCAAAGCCCTTGTCGAAAAAACTAAAATTAACCCTATGAGTATCTTATAAATTAAAAAAAAAATATGCTAATATTGTAGATTTAAAATATTTTGCTAATGCTTATCACAACATAGCCATCCAATCAATATTTTCAAAGGTTAAGCTTTCATAAGGCCGCTGACATCTCTGAACTGATCTGGATGTAGGTTTCGCATTTTAGCATGAAGCCATTTAATCTTAAATATGCCACGGCTATGCCAAGCCAGCAGATCGCCATAACGACCGTCTCCGGCAGAATAAAATCCTTCATGAGTTGTTTAGACATTCTGATAGCAGAGACTGAGGCGAGAGGCTAATATATATACTATTTCAGAGCGGATCAGTTCTACGAAAAACAGACAGGATGTAAGCAGATCCACGATAAAATTAGAATGTCAAGGCTTTCATTCACGAAAAGAAGACAGGTCATGTAAATTTTTACAATTAAGATTTTACAATTAAGATTTCAAGGGTCAAACGATAAATTTAGAATGGTGCATACGGCTTTCATCCACGATAAAATTAGAGGCCAATGATTTTATAAAGTCATGTCAAGGGATTCTATTCAAACTACAGCTGCTACGCCAAGTACCGCAAAGCTGGGTAATCCTACGAGTTTACGCATCTAAAGGTTTATCAGACAGTCACCAGCAATAATTTTCGAGCATATTTAACCTTTCAGAATTTCAAAACGACAGTTCCTATGCCAAGTACCGCAAAGCTGGGTAATCCTACGAGTTTACGCATCTAAAGGCTTATCAGACAGTCACCAGTAATAAGTTTCGAGCAACTGCACCTTTTCAGACGGTTTAAATAATAAAATTTAAATAGTTTAATTATTTATAAAATGTATTCGATATTGGCACAGCATTCATTTACCGTAGCAAAAAATGTATCAATGTGTAGAAATTTAATTTGAGACTTTAGAAGACATGAATTTAAATGTATCAAAGACATGACCGTTGCTGTTGAGATAGAATGATGAGATGGCATGTCAACAGTTCTATATATAGTATGCAACCAACCTTGAAAAAAAAAAAAAAAAAAAAAAATTTTTTTTTTTTTTTTTTTTTTTTTTTTTTTTTTTTCAAGGTTGGTTGGTTGGTTTCTAAAGTTATATTTCTAAAGTTATATTTCTAAGTTAACCGCTACAGTTCTAAGTTGGCCGCTACAGTTATATTTCTAAGTTGGCTGCTAAGGCTATATTTCTTTAGCCAATCATTATAGATGGCGCTGCAGTCTATATATATAGTATATATATAGTATATCTATTAGGGTGGGTGGGAGTGGAATTTATTTCTTCTACTGTACGGTCATGCATAAACTCGCTCCTGATGTCTAAACCCATTTCCTTTAAAATAGGATGAAATTGCGTAATTTATACAATATTGGCTTTGAAAACAAGACTTTTGTCTGACAAATGACAATATACTGAAGGTTTTCATGAAATCAGAATAGATCATAGGCTATTATAGAAAAATCTAACTCTCTAGTCTTGCTGAAAACACATTACGAGACATAGTGACTAGACGACCATTGCAGGCGAGACACAATGAGAGTGTAGTCATGTTAGCCACAGTAAATATAGACAAGCTTCAAGGGTGGGCGTGGCGCCTTTAAAAAAAAAAAAAAAAAAAAAAATATATATATATATATATTTTTTTTTTTCAAGGTTGGTTGGTTGGTTGATTTTAATGTGACTTTGATGGAATTCTAATATTTTTTTGTATATAAATTTTTACAAGCCTTATAGTTCAAAATCTTAAGTCAAAATCTTAAACGCATCCAACATTGGCAATATAACTGTTACAAAAAAACGGGTCGAACGAAGTGTCAAAGACAGAAATCTGCCATGAGACACTTCGTTCGACCCGATTTTTTATAAATCGTTTGGGTGACCTCTGTTTTATTAGGCAGTTGATAACGACTATGCCGTTTTATTTTCCAACTGTTTCGGCCGTATCATAAAATTAACCCTTGGTCGAGGATTCCAGGCACGGTATATTTTGTACCTGGTAGAGACTTCAGGAGATTTTGGCAGTCGGCTTATGGGATTTGGAACTTTTAAGTACATCTTCTGTGATGTGGCTATTGTAACGGGATCTGGCTTTGTAACTGGCTTGGTAACTGGCTTTGGCTTGGGAGTTGGCAAAGACATTGATTTATCGTATTGAAGTATCAGCTCGCAATAGAGACGAGAGGTCTTTAATATTTTCCTTTTGGGTTGTAAGGCATAGCCGTAATCATATTGCCTGTCAGAGTCTGCGGAAAGCATTTTGCAAAACAAAAGGTCAGAATGAATAAGCTGAGGCGAGAGGCCGGTATTTATACTCTGGCGAGCGGATGCATGAGATCTGATAAGCGGTTCTGAGAAACGATAAAAATAATAGGGCTCGACAGGATGACTGTTTATAGATTAGATCTTATCTTTGAGGAAACGAGTTACATAATATCCTGCAAACGCAATTATATATGAGGCTCGACAGGATGACTGTTTATAGATTAGATCTTATCTTTGAGGAAATGAGTTACATAATATCCTGCAAACGCAATTATTCTAGAAGGCCAGCTAGCCCAAGCGATAAACTAATCTTATAAATATTTTCCTGGATCCTGATCAGTAGCCACATTTAAGAAAAAAAAATAGTTGCTTGCCCTCGTTAATATTTTCCAAGGGTGAGGCCTTTATCAAAACTTGTTGTGGAAAAAACTAAAATTACCCCATGAGTCTCCTATAAATTTACAAGATTTCATGCTAATATTGTAAATTTAGCCGTCAAAATTAAAAAATTAGTCAATATTTTCAGACCATTTAACCCTTTTAGAATTTGAAACGACTACAAACTTGGTAAGGCAATAAAAAACGTAGTCATATGCTGATATAGTGAAACTCGTTGAGACAGCGACACTATAACTGACATACAAATTCCAAACTTGGCAAGACAATAAAGAGTGTAGTCTTATGCCGATATAGTGAAACTCGCTGAGACAGCGACACTATAATTGACATACGAATTCAGACTACAAACTTGTCAAGACAATAAAGAGTGTAGTCTTGTGCCGATATAGTGAAACTCGCTGAGACAGCGACACTATAATTGACATACAAATTCAGACTACAAACTTGTCAAGACAATAAAGAGTGTAGTCTTGTGCCGATATAGTGAAACTCGCTAAGACAGCGACACTATAATTGACATACGAATTCAGACTACAAAAATATAATCACTTAAATTAAAAGATGTTTTACAGTATTTTCTGAGTATACAAGTATATATATATATATATATATATATATATATAATTATTATTATTATTATTATTATTATTATTATTATATATATAATAATATTATTATTATTATTATTATTATTATTATTATATATATATTATTATTATTATTATTATATATATATATATATATATATATATAATATTATTATTATTATTATTATTATTATATAATATAAATATAATATAAATATATTATAAATATATTATAAATATATTATAATATAAATATATTTAAAAAAAAAAAAAAAAAAAAAAAAAAAAAAAAAAAATCTATCCATTTCTATAGGGTAGCTACGATTCATGCTCCTATCTTCTCCTATTTTGCTCCGACTTGCTTTTTGTGGCAACGAGCTTCAAGCTTTTTTAAGAGTATTTAAAATTTTAATATTATATAATATACTAAGAGTATTATAAACTATTTATTTTACCTATAATTGAGTATGAAATAAAATATTTTTTTTATCTGTATGTTTAAATACAGATAAAAAAAATATTTTATTTCCAATATTTTATTTAATTTATTTCATTATATTCTATAAAACCTATGATATTTAACTTGAGACTCTAAAAGACATGATAATATTGAATCAATTTAAACAATCATTAAACGACATACCTCTGTCATGACTAGAAGACTGTTGACTAGAAGACATGACTAGACGACTGCTGCTGGTCAAATACAATGACGGTTGTTAGCGATCATATATAGTACGCAAACAACCAACTAAAAAAAAAAAAAAAAATATATATATATATATATATATATATTTTTTTTTTTTTTTTTTTTTTTTTTAATACGGTTGGTTGGTTGCTGAATCCGTTTCAAGGATAATCTACGCATTATCATATTTAATGTCCTGTCGCAACGAATTCTGTTGAGTCTGATTGGAGAGCAACAGGTTCTGCAGGTTCTGGATCTGGATCTGCTGCTTCTGAATCTGCACTAGAGATCTGTTCTGCTGCACGCCCAACTCTAATTTAAGCCTGTAAATTTCTTCCTGATACAAGTTATCTATTTTGGAGTACAGTACGTCAAATTTTTCAATCTTGGTTTTCAAGAGTGAGATTTCTGCATCCAATTTAGATTGCAAGTCAAACATTTGCTGCTTTAAATTTTGCATTTCGGTCTTTGCGTCGTTGTCCAACGGTTCCCACATTTTGTACATGCTGAGCTTCAATGAAAGGGATAATATTAGAAACTATCCAATGTAAGAGTCCTGATACAATTCAATGACAAGCGTTTAACAGGATCGTTGGCCTGATACAATGTTAGCTAGATGAGGCTGGCAGACAGAATGAAGGAATGAAGGTCGGCTATTTATAAGGAATGAATCCAAGCCACGCCCACTCAAAAAAAAAAAAAAAAAAAAATTTTTTTTTTTTTTTTTTTTTTTTTTTTTTTTTTTTTTTACGGTTGGTTGGTTGGTTGATATGATGGTTGGTTTCTAATGTTATATTTCTCAGTTGGTACTAATTAGTTTTTTTTTCAAATAATCTTCAAGTTACACGTTATTTTAAATCCAGCCCGTCCTCGATTCTTTTCTCAGCTAAGACCGAATCGCATGAAACCTGCCCCTGATCCGAGATATTGTGTCAGACATTAGAAACGAGACATTAGAAATTTAAGCATGCAGTCATGTAAATTTTTACAATTAAGATTTAAAGCTTACAGTCTATTCAAACCCCGCTGAAGAGACATTAGAAACGAGAAATTTAAGCATGCAGTCATGTAAATCTTTACAATTAAGATTTAAAGATTACAGTTACAATTTATTCAAACCTCGCTGACGAGACATTAGGAATTTAAGCATGTAAATTTTTATAATTAAGATTTAAAGATTACAGTTACCCCGCCAATCTCAGCAACGAGACATTAGAAATGTAAGCATGTAAATTTTTAAAATTAAGATTTAAAGATTACAGTTACGAGGGTAGTCTATTCAAACTACAGCTCCTATGCCAAGTACCGCAAAGCTGGGTGAACCTACTTCTTTACGGCATATAAAGGTCTATCAGACAGTCGCCAGAAGTATTCTTCGAGCAACTCCACCCCGTCAGAATTTTTCACGATTCGATTCAGTTGTCGGTTTGAATAATAAATATTTAGAATTTAAATATATTATTTAAATATTTTATTTTAATAATAAAATATTTATTATTTAAATATTTTATTTTTAATAATAAAATATTTATTATTTGTTTATCGAATCGTTAAAAATATATTATTTGTTTATCGAATCGTTAAAAAAATATATTCAATATTGGTACAGCATTCATTTAAAAAACGTCCTTATTCAATATTGTAAATTGAAGGTTGATGCTAGAAGACAGAATGAAGGAATGAGTACGGCTATTTATAAAGAATGAATCCAAGTCAATCAACCAATCAACCAACCTTGAAAAAAAAAAAAAAAAAAAAATTTTTTTTTTTTTTTTCAAGGTTGGTTGATTGGTTCATTTAAAAAAATAATCCTTATTCAATATTTCTATCTCAAAGACATTAGCTATCTCAGATTCAAAGGCATCGTTTCAATATTGAAATATTACTATTATCTCTCTCCAATTCAAAGTCTCAATTTATAAACATCCAATATTGGCACTCTATCTATCGCAAAAAAATGGGCCGAACGAAGCGTCAAAGACAGAAATCTGCCATGAGACGCTTCGTTCGGCCCATTTTTTTGCCCCCTCCAGATTTAAGGCATCAGTTTGTACCATCTAGATCGATCCCCCACAAAGACTTTGATTTTGGACGGAGGGGTGTCTGTCCAAGAAATAGTCTCAAATCTATCTTCGTGGAGGCGAGGGTCGTCATCGTGGTCCCCATCGAAGAACAGCATGGTTCTCTCTATGAAATCTTTTAAGAATTCATTTATGCATGTGTCAGAGTCCCTCACGATCCGAATTCGAATGGCTTTATGGATGCATGAGGTGGGTACTATGGGGTCTAGAATCTGGATTTTAGAGGATGTCAGCATGGCCTCGAATCCCAACGACGACAGGGCATCTCCAAAATGTATCTCGTCGACTGGATACACCCAGGTATTGGCTAGAGAGATAGGTAGCCTGACCCTCCTGTAAACGAGATCGCACACCTTCAGCCTGGTCGTTTTTTTCACATAGGATCGACCCATCAGCTTGGCCACATCAGAGGCCCTGACGAACAAAAGTCCATCCGCAGAGACTACGAATAGGATTTTAGCGTCAAGCTGTGGATGTTCAATAGTAAATAGCATGACTTATTGCAACAGAAGTCAAAATGATGCAGGCTCTTAGAGGCAGCTCGTATATATACCCGAGTCGTGACCTCGTTTTATCAGGCTTTACTAAGAAAACAGGATGTATCAGCTGTTTTTTGAGGATGCGATAAAATCTGTCCTTCTAGAACGATAAAATTATTTATATAATTAGTTTAAACGGGATCTTGCATAAGCTACCGATAGCATGAGGATGTGCGTCACAGGATGTAGATAAGATATTTACTTGGAATTTAGATAGAACTAAAGATTACTGCTAGTATATATACAGGCTGCTGGACGAGACATTTCATTCTGAGCAACTGCTTACTGTTTGATACTTTCCAAAATGATCTTCCAAATTCTATCTGATGAACTGAATGTTAAATTGACATGCTTTTTGTCATTTGACAACCAAATTTTTATCAAAGGCCGAGACGTGGCCTATTACATGGGGCATGAAAACCCCAGTAGAGTGGTGAACTTGTGCCATATAACGGTAACGGACATTGCTCCTGAGGGCTTGAAACTACCCCCGTCTCTAGCCAAGACATGCGTCTTTGGACTAGAGGATGCAAAAATATTGATGGATATGCATCCAGGAGAGTTTGATTCCCTATTTCAGGGGCCGATTGAAATTCTTACGCCCATCGAATGCAGCTTAAACCTGAGGCGGCCTGTCCAGGTTAAGCTCGCAGCCATAACCTCATCCAATGCCACAATGGAGAGTTTCTTGGCTGATTTAAAGAATGTCATGGAGGAGTACCTGGCAACGGTACCCATGGACACCTATGTATTCGGCGAACGATATGGGGACTTGGAGCTAGGCTATTTCCCCCGAAAAATAAAAGTTTTGGTGGGAAACAAGCCCTACTTCTATAAATCCTCGTCTTAAGATCAGGACGAGGTGCAAAAAAATGGGTCGAGCGAAGCCTCTCATGACATAAGTCATTGAGGCTTCGCTCGGCCCATTTTTTTGCGATAGATAGAGTGCCAACATTGGATGCGTACCGATTTGAACTTGTAATTTTCAAGGGATATGGCTTAGCTATAAGATAATCTTGATAAAATATCTATAGCTAAATTTAAGGGATCTGAATTTAAAAATTTAATTTTTTCATTTAAAATTTACTGTGTAAAATTTAAAATTTTTAAAGACTAAGTGTGGCAGTCATTATAATTCTAATTTTTCAAGGGATATGGCTTAGCTATAAGATAAATATGAAACTTGGTCGATAGCTAAATTTAAGGGATCTGAATTTAAAAATTTAATTTTTTTCGTTTAAAATTTATATGTAAAATTTAAAATTTTTAAAGACTAAGTGTAGCCAAGCCAACATTGAAAGCGTACCGATTGTAATTTTCAAGGGATATGGCTTAGCTATAAGATAAATATGAATCTTGGTAAAATATATAGATTCAATAGCTAAATTTAAGGGATCTGAGTTTAAAAATTTAATTTTTTCATTTAAAATTTACATTTTTTATGTAAAATTTAAAATTTTTAAAGGTTAAGTGTAGCCAAGCCAGTTATTATGATCTATAAAAAGATTTTCGAGAAACTATTGACAGGATGCTTGATAAGCGGCTTCGATTAAAATTACAATCAGATCTCTATAAAAAGATTTTTCGAGAAGTGTTGACAGGATATTATGTAAGCCTTTCCTCAGGATGCCCGGTTACAATCAGATCGATAAAAATTGCTCAAGAGACAGGATATTATGCAAGCCTTTCCTCTTGATAAGCGGTTCTTAGAAAATTACTATCAGATCCTGTCCGGGTATATATACGAGTGTCCAGCGAGAGCTCTTCAATTGCTAGTCGATCTCTCTACTAGCTGCTTAGATTCATTAGCTCTCTGTCAGTCATGTTTTTCCATGTAAAAAATTATGCTTATGGCGTTGCCTTTAAATGCTTAATGGCCACTGATGGCACCCTGTTTGTCCGGGCTGAGGACCTGGCTATTTATTCGAGGCACCCTCTAAATCTTCATTTTGCCGAAAAATATGCAGGCCTCACCGTCCGAGACGTAATGGACCCTAAGATCTATTTACCTAAATGGCTCGCTAAGACGAGAATCTTCTCCATTAGCGAAGCCAAACATCATTTGAAAGGGTTCATGGGCGAACAGGAATTTGATGAAATGTTCGACGGTTCGGCCATGGTGAAATACCAGGCTAACATGAAGCTTAGCTTCGAGAAAGCCATAGGTGTTCGATTTGTAGAAAGGTCCCATACCAAGTTCGAAGACTTCCTTGCCACATACCAACTACAGGTGAGGAAATTTTTTGAGCTTGAATATGAGGATTATGAATTATACAAATCTCAAATGACCGGACCGTTGAAGATGATCATCAGGAGGTCATCTAATGAGCAACCCATAGAGAGCTTGTGTTAATCTTTAAAATGAGAGTAAAAAAATGGGTCGAACGAGGTGTCTCATGGCAGAATTTCTGTCTTTGACACCTCGTTCGACCCATTTTTTTGCGATAGATATAGTGCCAACATTGGACGGGTTTAATTTAAGACTTTGAGGGGCTTAATTTAAGTATTTATAAAAAAAATCTATTAAGCTAGTATTGAAGAGGTTATCAGCATAAAAAAATAATTAAGACGTTTAAGTTGAGACTTTACAATTACATGTATGAAAATATTATTAAGACTGAAAAATATATGGATGGGATTGAATTAAGTATTTTTTCAAAAATGAAGATTTAGACTTTGGGTTGACCAACTTTAGAAACATAATCTTAAAATAAAAATATTTTTGAAAACTAATCGTGGAATCGTGATTCTTATTACATATACATAGTAAAATAAGCAATTTAATTCAGTCGTTTTTTTCAAATTTAAAAAAAATTGAAAATTTTGCAAATTTGACCAACTTTAAAAACGTGATCTTAAAATAAAAATATTTTTGAAAACTAATCATGGAATCATGATTCTTATTACATATACATAGTAAAATAAGCAATTTAATTCAGTCGTTTTTTTTTCAAATTTAAAAAAAATTGAAAATTTTGCAAATTTGACCAACTTTAGAAACGTGATCTTAAAATAAAAATATTTTTGAAAACTAATCGTGGAATCGTGATTCTTATTACATATACATAGTAAAATAAGCAATTTAATTCAGTCGTTTTTTTTCAAATTTAAAAAAAATTGAAAATTTTGACAGAGGTGATGACACATCAGCAAATTTAGATAAACTGTTACTTTAGCATGATATATATATAGGCTAGCTAGAGTCAATCAATCAATCAACCAACCTTGAAAAAAAAAAAAAAAAAAAAAATGTTTTTTTTTTTTTTTTTTTTTTTTTTTTCAAGGTTGGTTGGTTGATATATATTTATAATGCTAATTGAATTAAGTATATTTTCAAAAATGAAGATTTAGACTTTGAGTTGACTATTGCAAATTCAACCAACTTTAGAAACGTGATCTTAAAATAAAAATATTTTTGAAAACTAATCGTGGAATCATGATTCTTATTACATATACATAGTAAAATAAGCAATTTAATTACTTTTCAGTCGTTTTTTTTCAAATTTAAAAAAAATTGAAAATTTTGCAAATTCGACCAACTTTAGAAACGTAATCTTAAAATAAAAATATTTTTGAAAACTAATCGTGGAATCGTGATTCTTATTACATATACATAGTAAAATAAGCAATTTAATTACTTTTCAGTCGTTTTTTTTTCAAATTTAAAAAAAAATTGAAAATTCGACCAACTTTAGAAACGTAATCTTAAAATAAAAATATTTTTGAAAACTAATCGTGGAATCGTGATTCTTATTACATATACATAGTAAAATAAGCAATTTAATTACTTTTCAGTCGTTTTTTTTCAAATTTAAAAAAAATTGAAAATTTTGCAAATTTGGCCAACTTTAGAAACGTAATCTTAAAATAAAAATATTTTTGAAAACTAATCATGGAATCGTGATTCTTATTACATATACATAGTAAAATAAGCAATTTAATTACTTTTCAGTCGTTTTTTTTTCAAATTAAAAAAAAATTGAAAATTTTGACAGAGGTGGTGGCACATCAGCAAATTTAGATAAACTGTTACTTTAGCATGATATATATAGGCTAGCTAGAGTCAATCAATCAATCAACCAACCTTGAAAAAAAAAAAAAAAAAAAAAAAAATTTTTTTTTTTTTTTTTTTTTTTTTTAAGGTTGGTTGATTGACTCTAGCTAACCTATATATATTATGCTAAAGTATATACATTATCATTGTCCAGCAATGCTTATCTGTTTCAGCGTCTATAAAAATCTTTACTGCATCCTGTTTTCATAGCAAATGAGTTATACAATATCCTGTTTCCGCGACATCTATAATAAGCCTTATCTCATCCTGTTCTCGTAGAAACTGACTTATGCAATATCCTGCATCCTGTCTTCAGATTGGCAATATCCTGTTTCATCTAAAATAAGCCTTATCTCATCCTGTTTTCGTAGAAACTGACTTATGCAATATCCTGTCTTCAGATTATACTAATTAAATTAAGTATATTTTCAAAAATGAAGATTTAGACTTTGAGTTGACTATTGCAAATTCGACCAACTTTAGAAACGTAATCTTAAAATAAAAATATTTTTGAAAACCAATCGTGGAATCGTAATTCTTATTACATATACATAGTAAAATAAGCAATTTAATTCAGTCGTTTTTTTCAAATTTAAAAAAAATGAAAATTTTGCAAATTTGACCAACTTTAGAAACGTAATCTTAAAATAAAAATATTTTTGAAAACTAATCGTGAAATCGTGATTCTTATTACATATACATAGTAAAATAAGCAATTTAATTCAGTCGTTTTTTTTTCAAATTAAAAAAAAATGAAAATTTTGAGAGGTGATGGTACATCAGCAAATTTAGATAAACTGTTACTTTAGCATGATATATATATAGGCTAGCTAGAGTCAATCAATCAATCAACCAACCTTTGAAAAAAAAAAAAAAAAAAAATTTTTTTTTTTTTTTTTTTTCTAAGGTTGGTTGATTGGTTGATTGACTCAAAGATTTTTTTCACAGTTGGTAGTTTAACATAATTAAACTATCTCTCTACGAGCCAGCTTGACGGTCAACTCATACGCTCTGTCTTTTTCATCAACTACATAGTCTTTCTCTATTTCCTCAAACTTTCTCTTAACCGTAGCAGTCAATTCTTGAAGCATGTCGCCCGATTTGACAGACCATATACCTTCAGCTCTCACACGCATGGAAAAGTTGCTAGGTTTCTCTTCTTCAGTATCTCCATACCTGGATTCTACCGACGGGGGTGCGTAGATATTCGTATGTTGTTCGCAGACTGCCCTCGAGTATTCGTAATACCCTTTAAGCCAATCTTGTAAATTCATCTCGCCTTCGTTTCGAACTGTGATTTCAAAGGCCATCCTTCTGCTGAACGGTATAATGCTGGGATACGTAGAGGTTACCCGGCCATCGGTCCACAGTTTCTGGATACGGCAGATTTCCTCGATAGGCATTCGGTGCGTCTTCACAAGTACGTGCAGCATATCGTTGAAATCAAACACGCGCCTGGAACTCATGTTCAAGCGTTGTGCATTGGGATATAGATTAGCCAGATCCTTGTTGGAATATCGATGTGCAAAGTTGTAAGGTGACGCGTAGCCTAGATATTTGCCATCATCGACGGCTATGAAATAAACATCTCTACCAACAGTAGCGGCGATGAGTGCAGGTTTGGTATCAAAACAAATTTTCAGATACATGATTGCGCTATGATCTTTCAATGGCAACTAGAATGGACAGAATGATGGTAGCTTGAGTACGGAACCACTATTTATATAGATTATCCATGAGTGGGCGTGGCATGTAAAAAAAAAAAAAAAAAAAAAAAAAATATATTTTTTTTTTTTTTTTTTCAAGTTAGTTGTTTATTTAGTTATCATCTTTGACCCAGAAAACTTCTTTATAAGCTTATCCGCCTCGTTTTCAATCTCTGTACGAATCGAGTCCAAGTCATAGCTGCAGCCCTCGTCCTTTTCATAGACTGAAATTATATCTCTTAGCGAATCGCTCACCATTTCTTCTTTGATTTTTTCAAAGTCTTCGCCGATTTTGGAGTACGCAGATAGGTATCTATTATAATTTACATAATTTTTGATCTTGTACTTATTGAGAGCTTGTTCGTTGAACTGCTTACGCTTAACCTTAAAAATGTTCCTAGAGCGTGGAGATTCTTCAGCGTCGGCCTTCATGACGAATCCTTCTAGCGGACACTCTGCATAAGCGCTGGGATACGTTTCAACTTTTTCGTACAGATCCCCTATCGTTTGGTAATCTAAATCTAAGATGGGTACGTGGGGTAGCTTCACTCGCTGGAAAATGTTCACGGCTTCGCTATACTTCATAAACGTATCTGAATCCAGTTGGTAGATGTCGAAGGCTCGAAAAAAGACAGTATTGCTACCGAATACGGCTTCGGATTCAAAATCACGATAGGTTATTCTCTTCATGTGGCTTCCGAATACTTCTCCATAAATGATAAAATTGTCATGTAAAATGTCTTTGATAAGCCGTACCTTTTCCGACAGCGGTTCCAAGATTGCGTTCAAGTTAAAAAGGCGTGTCTTTTCATCTAGCACAACGTTTCTAGATTGTATCCTGAACGTATTCTTCACGTAACCAATACCGATATTAGAGCCATCCAATTTTTCGGTAGCTATTAAAGGTATGCCCGAATAAATTTGGCTTGTGATCTCGTGGTACTTGATAAGGGCCATCGTAAATAGATTAGAAACAGAACGGTCAGACTAGAAAATATCTAATAAGCTATTTCAATGAGTATGAAGAAAGAATGAATGTAGCTTGAGTACGGAGCCGCTATTTATACTAAATATAAATCAACTAATCAACCAACCAACTGAAAAAAAAAAAAAAAATTTTTTTTTTTTTTTTTTTTTTTTTTTTTCAAGGTTGGTTGGTTGGTTTCTAAAGTTATATTTCTAAAGTTATATTTCTAAGTTGGCCGCTATAGTTATATTTCTAAGTTGGCCGTTAAAGCTATATTTCTAAGTTGGCTGCTAAGGCTATATTTCTTTAGCCAAACATTATAGATGGCGCTGCAGTCTATATATATAGTATATATATAGTATATCTATTAGGGTGGGTGGGAGTGGAATTTATTTCTTCTACTGTACGGTCATGCATAAACTCGCTCCTGACCCACTTCCTTTAAAATAGGATGAAATAGCATAATTTATACAATATTGGCTTTGAAAACAAGACTTTTGTCTGACAAATGACAAGATATTGCAGGTTTTCATGAAATCAGAATAGATCATAGGCTTTTATAGAAAAATCTAACTCTGTAGTCTTGCTGAAAACACATTACGAGACATAGTGACTAGACGACCGTTGCTGGCGAGACACAATGAGTGTGTAGTCATGTTAGCGATACTATATGTAGACAAGTTTCAAGGGTGGGCGTGGCACCTGAAAAAAAAAAAAAAAAAATTTTTTTTTTTTTTTTTTTTTTTTTTTTTTTTTTCAAGGTTGGTTGGTTGATTACATTCTCTATATATAGTATCGCTGACGTGCCACTTCATCAGTCTATCTCAATCTTTGCCAGCAACGGTTCTAATCTGTTTCAAAGGCAGGATATTATGTAACCCATTTCTTCATAAACAGGACGCGATAAAGTTATTTATAGCTGTCCTCGCCGATAGCAACAGGACATCCTCTCTAAGCGATAATCTAAAAGGTCATCCGGTCGAGCCTTATCAGATGTTATGCATCCGCTCGCCAGAGTATAAATACCGGCCTCTCGCCTCAGCTTATTCATTCTGACCCTCTGCTTTTTGAAATGGCCACTCTTTCCTTTGACTCTCTGACGGATGAACGAGTTGATTGCGACTATGTCATAATACCAAATTGGCAAGTATTGAACACCCCTCGTGTATCTTGTGAGCTAATATGTAATTATGATCGTTCTATGAATATGCCAGCTCCAGCTATCATTCCCAAACCTAAGCCAGCTCCCACACCTAAACCGGCTCCAGCTATCATTCCTACACCTAAGCCAGCTCCAGCTATCATTCCCCAAGCAGCACCGAAACGTTCTCTGAACGTTCAAAAATTGTTCTGCAAACACGTTCTAAGAACGTTCACTCTGAACGTGTTATAGACGTCTATTTGTCCATCTTGAAGACGTACAATAGTACGGTTCAGAGAACGTTCAATGAACGTGTAACTATCACCATCGGTGTTATAGATGCGTTCTGAGAACGTTCTATGTATACGGTCTGAGAACGTTCTAAACGTTTTTAGAACGTTTTCGAAACGTTATACACATTTTCAGAACGTTCTAGAAAACGTACTGTAAACGTTCTAAAATAGTGTAGAAACGTTCTGAAAACGTTTTATACACACGTACTCACAACGTTATGTAAACAATTTTTGAACGTTCTTTGAACGTGCTAAAAATGTATTTAATGTATAATAAAATGGAAGAACTCGCAAAAATTGTTCCTGTCCGAAAGAAGACACGACCCTTCGTCAAACGAACATAGTAGGCACGAGTGCTGCAATTACAAGAGCTACGTTGCAGTTTTTTTGCAGCAGTCGTGCCTACTTTGTTCGGTTGATGAAGGGTTGTGTCTTTTCTCGAACCGAAACAATTGCGTCGAGTTCTTGAATTGTTTTGTGTGTATGCACTTCTTATTTTATATACTTTTTTTTCAATTCTTTCCTTATTTCTCTTATTTTTCTTTTTTTCCTTTTTGTGTATTTTTTATTTTTTATTTTATCTTTATTTTATTTATTATTTTTTTTTTTCGCAATAAATAATTGTCCTAGGTATATGAAATTTTGCATACATGTATTGAAATATGGTATTAAAAAAGATCAAGTATTTTCAATATTTTGGATAAATATTTGAATTCAAAAACAAATAAATAAATAAATTCAAGATTTGGAATATTTTGAAAAATTTTAAGATATATGCCCCCTGCTAACTAATTATTATTCCCCCCCCCCCTAGATTTTGCATCATTATAATTTAACAATAGAATATAACCATATTTGGATATTTATTTTAATAAGTTAAGCAAAAAAAAAATTAAAAATATTTTTATTTCTAAATTTTGAAACTTACTGAAAACTTTTAGCATTTAAACACAAAAATATTTTACTAAATTTAAATTATCAATGAAATCTCAAATTAATGCTCAGATATGTTACATATTCTATTTTTAAACTATAATAATGCACAATCAATGGAAAACAAAAAATAAAAATTAGTTAAAAGAAGTACACAAGTGTACAAAATTAAAACAATAAACTGTTTTTTTTTTCTTCCATAATTCTTAAACAAATAAACACAGAAGTATAAAATTTGGATAGCATGTTTTTTTTAAATACCATGAATCGAATTTTATATAACTATGGCATAAGTAATAATTTTTAAAATAAAAATCAGTAAATTTTTGTCAAAAGTAAACTTTGAAAAAATGAAAAATTTCAGAAATTTTAGGAAAGAAAACTTAATGAAAAATGGTCATGAAGATGCATTACAGATAGGTTAAAGATGTACATACATCCATATTTTAAATTAAAACCGTATATTTCTTCTTGTAGTCATTTTTTTTTTTTTTTTTTTTTTTTTGCTTCTTTTTTCTTTATTTATTCGCGTGTGAATATATATATATATTTTAATTTTACATAGAAACATGAAAATCGGATAAGACGTTCATTATTAAATTATTTATCGATGTTTTTATTATTCTGGTGATGGTCACAGTTTATACAAATTAGTAATTATTATTATTATTATTAAAGTTATGTAAAATTTGATTAATGATATGATAACGAACATGCCATCCAAAAAATTTTATGTCCATGTGTTTATTTGTTTAAAAGTTATGCTCAAAAGAAGAAAATGGGAAAGCAGTTTTGTTCCTTTAATTTTGAACAGCGGTGTATTTTAAATACGTTAAAAATAAAATAAAATAAAATAAAATAATTTTTATTTATTTATTTAAATAGATTCAGTGAAATTTACTTAATATTTTCATATTTCAAATCATGAGTATGCAAAATTTATTTAAATTATTGTGTTTCAGTTTATAAATTTTACATACACCATTCAGTGAAGTATAAGAGTGTAAAACGTGGTAAAACTTTTTGAAAAATAAATAAATAATTAATTAAAAGTTTATTTTGCAAACAAAACAAATATAATAAAATAATAACAATAAAATACAACGCTCTAAAAAAAGATCTTTGAACGTTCTAAAATTGTATTATATATATATATTGTTTGTTTTTATTTTCTTTATTATTATGATGATTTTTATATTCTTTTTATTTCTTTGCTTTATTTTCTTTAGTTTTCTTTTACCCTTTTATCCCCTCTCTTGTGATTTTTTTGTTCGTGTGTGTGAGAATAATTGACTTAATTTTGTAAAATGTTACATACATGCATTGAAATATAACAAGATCAAGTATTTTCAGCTTTCTGGAAAACTATAATTAAAAAAATATTTAACTCAACGTGTTGATTTTTTTTTTAAGTTTTAAGATGCTTATTGCTGACTAATTATTATTATTTTCTTTCTTTTTACATTATTATATTTTAACAATAGAAACTAACCATATTTGGGTCATTAATTTGAGAATTCGTTGTTAAGTTAAAAATTGCAAAAATATTTTTATGTTTAAATACTGAACCTTATTGCAAACTTTGGCATTTAAACACAAAAATATATTTAAAATTTTAATTTATCAATGAATTGACAAATTAATAATCAGATATGTTGTATATTCTATTGTTAAATTAAATAATGTACGATCGATGGAAGAAATAAAAATATCTAATAGAAGTATTTTAAATAATTTCAATAAAATATTATTATTATTATTTTAAATATAAAAAGGTTCTATGAAGTTTTCACATACAATGTTTAAAAAATGCAATTTTGCTGCCAGAAATTCTCTGTAATGACAGAAAAATACGTTTTGTCAACGTAATTTTTCCGTAATTTACGACAATTTTCTCAAATTACAAAGAAATTTTGGCAGCAAAGTTGCATTTTTTTAACAGTGTACTTAATATCTTTACATTTCAAAACATGTGTATGTAAAATTTTATTGAAAACATTGATTTAAAATTTATAAGTTTTACATACACATGCATTGAAATATAACAATAATAAATATGATAAAATTTCTTAAAATAAAAATTAAATAATAAAACTTCAATTATAAAATCTTTAAAAATATACCTGCTAATTTCCCGCCTGTTTTTAGATACTACAGTGTTACAATAAAATCTAAACATATACTCAAATCCATCTAACATTAAACTGTAGTAACATAAAATCGAACGGGAAAAAATTGAAAAGTAGTTACCGTGAAATTTTTAAAATATTAAAGTTTTCAAATTTAATTTTCTTTAAATTTATATGGTTTTCGAGAAATTTTAATTTACTTAATTTTGTTAAATTTCAATGTGTGCAGTAAACTTATCTTTATGGATTATCCAGAAAAACATTTATATCCAAGTGTTAGGAACTCTTTCAAACACAATATGTAGTTTGTAGAAGGAGAATGTACTTTGGTCTTGGTCCTTGAAGTACGTGTCTGTGCAGCGGATACATCAACTGGCAAACCCTAAGAGAATTTTGCGGTTTGGCGATTTTTGTGTGCATGTGAACAATGTATGCGTATATTTCGTGCAGTGTATTTAAGAGCAACACTTTTCTTGAATGTCATTTAGCAAACATCAGAACTCCTATTTCAGTAATTTCAGTTATCCGATCGCCAGATGAATAAAGAAATAAATAAGAAAGGAAATAAAGGAAAATAAAATAAAAGTTACGCTTTAATCATGTACTGTCAATTTTTAAAACAGAGAAAATTTAATTAGAAATAATAGAGAAATAAAGAAAAGAGGTACAGAAAAGAAATAAGGATAGCAGAAAAAAAGCCAAGTCGCAATAAATTTGCCAAAATGACTTACTTCTGGAATAACTAACAGATGGCCAGATTATTAACACACGTGCCGGAATAAACTGCTGACTAAGCGAAGTAATTTCTTTTCTTCATTAACATCCGTCTCTTAAAAAAAAAAAAAAAAAAAAAGAAAAAGAAAAAAAAAAAAAAATCATATTATTTAAAGTTTAATTTTTCTTAAAATTAGTATGTTGGGGCCATCACAAAACTTTCTAGTATATTTTTCTATACAAATCTATGCAGTACATGCTATTTATTAAAATTATAATTTATCAAAATTATTTTCTATAACGAAAGCTGATGATTTTTATCCGAAGGAAGCATAACATAAGTATCCAAAGAAAGTCAATTTTCTGATTTGCAGAAGATATCCTAGGAAATGTGTTTTATAAATAAAAAATGTAAAAAGAACTTTGTTTTAAATTACCACACATTTAGGGTTAAACAATTCTTTTTAAGATATGGACGTCTTTCTTTTGTAAAATATCCATACTGAAAATTTTAATCAATGGAGCGCGATGCTCTACCAAATCGCCATTACATTTTTATATTTATTTATTTATTTATTTATTGTTATTTTTATTTATTTATTTATTTATTTATTTTTTTTTGTGGCTGACTATTACAAATATATTATTTCTCATGGAAAAGTTAAAAATAATTCGCATTTATGTATACGAAATTTTGTCCTATTCTGCCATATCAAAAATTATGAAAATGAAATGGGATGATAGCGCCACCTGTTAAGCGAATGTAATCAGCAAGTTTAGTTAAACTACGCTCTTTAATTTCTAAGATACAGCTTCGATAATATTTTAAAATTTAATAATTTAATCAGAAAACAATTAATCAACTCAGCTTTATACAAATTGCATTTTTATATCTGTATTTTTGTGCAATTTTCACCAAAAAATGCTGAGATATATCTATCTCGAAAATCGCGGAAAGTACTAGCAGCACCATATGTCAGCGGATATTATATACACAAACTGTGACATCACATTTTGTCATAATATATGTCGTACATACAACGTATAGTAAATATATGGAATTATAAAAGCTGAGATATAGCCTTTTCATAAGCGGAAACGTAGCAGCGCTACCTGTCATCCGATATACACCCACACTGAATCGGCAAAGATTTACATAATATCAACACCAATTACTAAGTTTAGAGCATTTATAAATAATAGAAGTTGAGCCATTGCCATCTTGTTAATAAAATTAACTTGCAGAACAGTAGCGCCATTTGTCAGCCGATACGTATCTAAACTGAATTAGCAGAGCAATAATTAAATAATAATTAATAATAATTAGCATTAATTAATTAATAATAATATTATTATAATAATTATTAATTAATAAATAGCAATAAATAAAGTTTAATTTTTTCACCCTACCTCATCAATATTACTTTTCAACAGTTATTCTATCATGACGTGTCAACAAAACGTAAAACTGAAGATAAGGCAACAAAAATTAGGAAAAAAGGCATTTTATTAAATTCGTTATAATTACACTGAGACAGAACGTGTTACGACGGTGATACACTTGAACGTTTTTCATAGTACTAGAATTGTACGTTTTATAGATGGTACAAAGCAAACCTTTTAAAAACGTTCTAAATAACACTATTTTTGAACGTCTAATAGAACGTTCTTTTGACACGAAACACGGTGTTTGAACGATTGTTACCGTTATTAGACGTTCACAGAACGTTTCTGTGCTACTTGGGTCCCACACCTAAGCCAGCTCCAGCTATCATTCAAAAACCAGCACCAGTACTTAAACCAGATCCAGTTCTCATTCCCAAACCGGCACCTAAGCCTGATCCAGTTCTCATTCAAAAACCAGCACTTAAACCAACCCCAGCTCTCATTTCCACACCTGATCCAGTTCAAATTTCAATACCCATGTCAGAGATGATGTATTTTAAAGTACCAACGCTATTAAGCCCGCTACCGGAATCTCCAGAGTCCAAAGTAACAACTTATCGTGCCTGGAAGCCTCCACCGAAGATAGATTTCGTGGTACGGCCTAAGTTAAAAACTGCTGGCTTTGAAGATCCTAGAATTCGAAGACGGCAGGGCATAGTCGTTCTCAAGTCGGACGTCGATCTGAGAGATGGCAAATGTTACAGCTTCATACAAACAGAGGTCAGGAAAAATTACTGTTGGGTTTAAGCCCAAACGATTTATAAAAAAATCGGGTCGAACGAAGTGTCTCATGGCAGATTACTGTCTTTGACACTTCGTTCGACCCGTTTTTTTTGTAACAATTATATTGCCAATATTGGATGCGTTTAAGATTTTTGACTTAAGAATTTGAATGGATATTTTTATAACTGAAGTCTTGGAGATATATATTTTTATCCAACTTAAAACAGTTTGGCAAAACAATATTATTTTCAAATCAAAAACTATAAAATTGAAATGATAAACTTTGAAAAATTTTGGTGAAAAATTGCAAAAAAAATAGTATCTTGAAAAAATTATAGAAATCGGCCAAAGACACTTTAACATGATATATATAGGTTAGCTAGAGTCAATCAACCAATCAACCAACCTTGAAAAAAAAAAAAAAAAAAAAAAAAAAAAAATATTTTTTTTTTTTTTTTTTTTTTCAAGGTTGGTTGATTGGTTGATTGACTCTAGCTAACCTATATATATCATGTTAAAGTGTATACACTATCATTGTCCAGCAATGCTTATCTGCGTCTATAAAAATCTTTACTGCATCCTGTTTCATAGCAAATGAGTTATACAATATCCTGTTTCCGCGTTTAGCGACATCTATAAATAGCTCATCCTGTTTTCGTAGAAACTGACTTATGCAATATCCTGTCTTTAGATTAACAATATCCGCGTCCAACGACAAATAATTCTATAAATAGCCTTATCTCATCCTGTTTTCGTAGAAACTGACTTATGCAATATCCTGCATCCTGTCTTCAGATTGACTATATAAGCTCTGGCATTTGATCGAATAGCCATTCTCTCTTCGGAGCTTTGAACTACCAATATGTATAAAAATCAATGCTCTCTGAAGAAGCTTAAAGCGGTAAACTCGCTACGAAACCGTTTTGGGGTTATCGAACTGTTTCCCAAAAACCTTTCGCCTACTGTTAAAAAATTGGAAGAGTATCCACACTTCCAAACCATGATCGGTGAAGGCAAGATTTGTGTATTCTGTCTATACATGACGTCCGATTTGAAGATTGAATTCAAAAAACGTACTCTGACGGACAAGATAACGAATACAATCCCAGCCATAGGCAGAGAGGCCAAGACAAACTATCCGCTGAGACCTCAGGAGATTAAATGGAGCACTCTGATGAACCGATATAAAAGACCCCCCAGCGAAGCCAACAGAACCAACGCCGACGTGAGAATTGGTTTCAAGTGCCCCAACAATCAGTTTCTTGTAAAGTCCTATTTTACGTTTGGTCAGCGAACCGTCGGACAAGGATGCGCCCATATCATACAGACTTTGAACGTGCCATTCCTGTTCTTTGTGAGGCGTCCTGGCGAGACACGAGTAAAACCGGACAACAGATACTTTGCTGGCGACAAGCTCCATTACTACGATCGTTTCATATTGATTGCCGACTCCAGTTACAAGGTGCCTGCTGGGACCACCTACATTCTGTTTACGACTCAAAAAAACTTTTTCAGTTTGGACATTGTGCCAGAGAATTTAGAGTTGGGCTTCGAAACCAAAAATCCTTTGGTGGAACGCATAACAAAAATACATGGTATGTACGATGTATTCGTACCAACGCCCATGATACAGCATATAGATGATGAAGACGACTCCCCCGTGGAAATGAGTACTGAAGTCGCTAGAATAACATCTAAATATTTTGATAAGCCAACGTCTCCAATCTCAGAGCCATCCCAAGAGCCAGAAATCTATTTTCCGGAGTCATCTCAAGAGTCGTCCCAAGAACCAGAGCCAGAGATCTATTTTCCTGTGGACAGAAGAACAATAGTCATAACAACAAACTTTGCAGCCCAATACAAGTCTCTGACTTTTAAAGACTGGAAAAACTTGAAAGATCGCCCCGACAATAACTTTGTACGCCCCTACGGACCAGATCTACCTGGACTTGACCTGAGAATTAAATCGGTAAAACGGAAGGCTGAAACGATTCCCAAGAGTGCCAAGAAACATAAGCCATCTTTCAAGGAGGCGGCCACAAATACAGAGCCAGAACCAGAGCCAGTGTTTAAATGCCCACCTGAGCCAGTTTTTAAACGTCCAGCGCCCATTGAAAGTCCTGAGATATGTCCCGTTGAAGATCCTGAATCCATTGAAAGTCCTGACCCCATTGAAAATCCTGAGATATGTCCCGTTGAAGATCCTGAATCCATTGAAAGTCCTGAGATATGCCCCATTGAAAATCCTGAGATATGCCCCATTGAAAATCCTGAGATATGTCCAGAGCCCGTTGAAGATCCTGAATCCATTGAAAGTTCTGAGATATGCCCCATTGAAAATCCTGATCCCATTGAAAATCCAGAATATTTTTATGGATGGCCTACTATTGAAAGCTCAGAGGTACAAACTGAACTGGATGAGCTTGATAATATTCTATGCACGCCTTTATCCATGCCAGCGGATACGCTAGACTCGTTGATGGATGATCTTATGACGCCATCAACTATACAGTATACGATGGAACCGCTGGAGACTCAGTTCAAAGTGCCAGGATTTGAACTGCCAGATTTTATGTAACTATAAAAATATGTAAAATTTAAAAAATTTGGGTCAAACGAGGCTTCCTCATGTTTAGATTTGTCATTATGACTTATCTTTACGATGGAAGCCTCGTTTGACCCATTTTTTTTAAATCAAAATGCTACCAATATTGGTATTGAAAAAAAAAATAACTTATAAAATTTATTAGAACAATAAAAAAATTGGGTCAAACGGGGCTTCCTCATGTTTAGATTTGTCAGTATGACTTATCTTTACAATGGAAGCCTCGTTTGACCCACTTTTTTTAAATCATAATGCTACCAATATTGGATTTATAAAAATAATAACTTGTAAATTTTATCAGATTAATTAGAAAGTGACACATGGCAATACCTTATAAAAGTCCATCTAAGTCACATTAAAATCAACCAACCAACCTTAAAAAAAAAAAAAAAAAAAAAAAAAAAAAAAAAAAAAAATTTTTTTTTTTTTTTTTTTCAAGGTTGGTTGGTTGGTTGATATATATTTGTTTCCTCGTTCATCACTTTTCATTTATCTAGATTAACTTTTCAATTTAATCCTATCATGTTTTTATCCAAAGGCTAAGTTTCAAAGCCTCATTTTAAATGAAACCTGTTAATTTTGATCACGTGGATCGCTTGGCCATCCAAGCCATTCGTAGCAATTAGATGTTTGAACTGACCCTTTAAAATTTATCTAAGCCATAGCAGCCTTTCAATTTTGACTGGTTAAACGTGGATCGGCTATGCAAGAGGTCATGATAAAACTGAGTCACGCTGAGCGTTGCCTGTATCTGAAACAGGTGCCATGTCAAACGAAGACCTTTGACATGGCAATTGAAAACGGGGCATCGCTTAGCAGGCAAAATTTAAACGAGCTGGGCTAGTCATGATAAACGTAACCATTGAACTCTGGGCCATGCTTAGCAGTAGCAGCCAATATTGTAAAAATAATATTTACGAGATACAATGGCAAAGCGACAAATGAAAAGCTTAAAAGTAGCGGCCCAGTCTATGGCATCATTTTAAATGTTAATATTGAGCCATCCAAGAGGCCTTGATAGAAATCGGCTGAGTGCTATCTGAAACAGGACAAATCTATAGGTACTCTTGAAATCTGAAAGACGTAGAGAGTGGCAGCCCATATTGTAAAAATTTAAAATTATAAAATTCAAAAGTGGATATGTAGGAAGGGTTAAGTTTCAAAGTCACATGACCAACGAACTAACAAACTTGAAATGAACCAACCAACCAACCTTGAAAAAAAAAAAAAAAAAAAAAAAAAATTTTTTTTTTTTTTTTTTTTTTTTTCAAGGTTGGTTGGTTGGTTTTATTTTAAGAGTGGGTGTGGTCATGTGACTAGTAAACATCATCGGATCAAAAAGTGATATAACCGTGATTAATTTCGGTGCTAAAAAGAAGAACCCAAATTGTCTCTCCCTAAACCAAGTAGTATTTTTTAGCTTGAAATCTTAGCTGACCTGAGTTTGGTTATTGGTAAAAAATATTAGCTGAGCCCAAATGAAATTCTTTTAAACCATATCTGGTAGACGATAATAGTATTAAGAATATGAGTTACATAGTATAGGATAGTTTATTTACACTTCTGAGCCGCATTCTTGAGCCGTATTATGTTATAAGAAATTGGACGTTTATTTTTATAAGTCTGTACTAATTTTTTATAAAATTGGCTAGAATTTAGTCTGAAACCACGCTTCTGAAAGATGAGGCTATTGTAAGGGTTTAGTGTATCGACTCACAAAAATGAACGACTCAATTTTGATGTGTCTTTTATCATTGAACGAATCAATCTATAAATTTAGCCTGGCTTACCAATATTGTAAAATAATAAACCAACCTTAAAAAAAAAAAAAAAAAAAAAAATTTTTTTTTTTTTTTTTTTTTTTTTTTTTCAAGGTGGGTGTGGCTTAGCTTAACTCTATATAAGCAGCTTGAAAAATTTCAATCCAGTATATTTTTTTTTAGATTGCTGAGTCTCAGGCTATACCGATGGCGGCTAGGCAAAATTTAAAATGTTATCGCAATATGCTTTATCGAGATGCCGTTCCGTTCTATTGTCCGCTCTGCAGGGGCCAAGTATTAATCTTAGCTAAAGACTATCAGAAACATTGTACTGATAAGCATAACATGAATGCCTGGCTTTTTTGCGTTTGGTGCAATGGTAGTATCAAATTTGGTAGAAGCGAGAAGCGCCTTCATGTAGATCATCTCGTCGATTGCTATAGACAATTCAAGATTCGCGTAGCCAAACCCGTTCCTGAAGAAGATGTCTCCTTTTCAGACGGATCGTACATAGAATTCAGTTTCAAACCTATGTGCGATAAACATGATTTTTTTGAGCATGAACAAATATTTCCAGACGGTAGCCGGGCCTACGATCCCGTCTGGCCGATCGAGTTAGAGAGACCACCCGTTTATTTTGAAGACGAAACGCTGAATTTGGCAGCTGCATGCGTTTTGAAGTATCTCAGAGGCGAAGGAGTATGGTTTCATGGAATGGTTAGGGCTATAGCCTTTAACAGCTTTCTCGAATGCATAGACGCAGACGCCGGTAATACTACAACCTTACCTTTTTCATGTTGGTGCGACGGCGGAACCGAAAGAGATCCAAAGTTCAGGCAGCATAGGCACATGATCGTGGTGGCTCCTTCCAGAAAACATTTTCTGAATAAGGTGTGGCGTAAAATCAGACCCGAAGAGCGACCTTATGTAGGCTTCAAATGTCTCAAGAGAAAAGACATAGAATCCGTATGGCATTTGGTCAATGCCTTGGGATATCTCAGCAGGCGCCGGTCCAAATGCAGTTTTTCTTTCGACGATTACGCTATGGGTGGGAAAATGAACCATTTTTATATCCAAGAGACGCTGCCGAGAGATTACAAGCTAGTATTGGCTACGCTCTTTGACGGACCAAACTCTTAGACCAGAGATATTTCAACTGGGATCCGAAAACGCTCATCAAGGTACCCATGGAGTTTATTAACGGCAAATGGTGCATCAAAATCAAACATTTACCAGAAAACATATTTAATTTGATGTTGCCCGTGTCCAAAGATTTCAAGTCTTGTGAAGAGCCTACTGAGTATTTTTTGCATCTGATCAACGGTAGAAAGATGTATTTCCAGCCCGGTACACAAACTGAAATAGACTATAAGCTGTTTTTTGGCATCGTGCAAGACGAATGGTGGGAGCCTTCTAAATCTCAGCAGGCCATTTTCATGTGCGCGAAACCTTACATGCGGCAATGTAGGGATCTGAAACTCGAAATCGAAGAGATGAAGGCAGACTACGAAATAGAAACGAATAGGTTGGCAGGCAATCTGACATCCAGCGATATGGTAAAAGAAGCGTACAGACGCGAGCTGGAAACCAGCGAAAAGGAAAACGTAGAATTGAAAGCTAGATTGGATGAAAACGTGAAAGCTAGGCTGGACGTACGATTGAAAGATAGACTGGAAACCGTTGAAACTGAAAATGTACGATTGAAAGATAGACTGGAAACCGTTGAAAATGAAAACGTACGACTGAGAGTCAGGCTGGACACCCTCGAAGATGAAATCAAACGCTTGTGGGGAATAATATACAATTTACAAACTAAAGAAATTGACAACTTGAAAACTGAAAATGCTAATTTGAAAACTGAAAATGCTAATTTAAAAGCTGAAAATGCTAATTTGAAAGCTGAAAATGCTAATTTGAAAGCTGAAAACGAAAATTTGAAAAAGGAAAATGCAGATTTGAAAACTGAAAATGCAGATTTGAAAACTGAAAACGATAAGCTTAAAGATCGAAAACGTAAGCTGAACAGTAAGCCAGGCTAAATTTATAGATTGATTCGTTCAATGATAAAAGACACATTAAAATTGAGTCGTTCATTTTTGTGAGTCGATACACTAAACCCTTACAATAGCCTCATCTTTCAGAAGCGTGGTTTCAGACTAAATTCTAGCCAATTTTATAAAAAATTAGTACAGACTTATAAAAATAAACGTCCAATTTCTTATAACATAATACGGCTCAAGAATGCGGCTCAGAAGTGTAAATAAACTATCCTATACTATGTAACTCATATTCTTAATACTATTATCGTCTACCAGATATGGTTTAAAAGAATTTCATTTGGGCTCAGCTAATATTTTTTACCAATAACCAAACTCAGGTCAGCTAAGATTTCAAGCTAAAAAATACTACTTGGTTTAGGGAGAGACAATTTGGGTTCTTCTTTTTAGCACCGAAATTAATCACGGTTATATCACTTTTTGATCCGATGATGTTTACTAGTCACATGACCACACCCACTCTTAAAATAAAACCAACCAACCAACCTTGGAAAAAAAAAAAAAAAAAAAAAAAAAAAAAAATTTTTTTTTTTTTTTTTTTTTTTTTTTCAAGGTTGGTTGGTTGGTTCATTTCAAGTTTGTTAGTTCGTTGGTCATGTGACTTTGAAACTTAACCCTTCCTACATATCCACTTTTGAATTTTATAATTTTAAATTTTTACAATATGGGCTGCCACTCTCTACGTCTTTCAGATTTCAAGAGTACCTATAGATTTGTCCTGTTTCAGATAGCACTCAGCCGATTTCTATCAAGGCCTCTTGGATGGCTCAATATTAACATTTAAAATGATGCCATAGACTGGGCCGCTACTTTTAAGCTTTTCATTTGTCGCTTTGCCATTGTATCTCGTAAATATTATTTTTACAATATTGGCTGCTACTGCTAAGCATGGCCCAGAGTTCAATGGTTACGTTTATCATGACTAGCCCAGCTCGTTTAAATTTTGCCTGCTAAGCGATGCCCCGTTTTCAATTGCCATGTCAAAGGTCTTCGTTTGACATGGCACCTGTTTCAGATACAGGCAACGCTCAGCGTGACTCAGTTTTATCATGACCTCTTGCATAGCCGATCCACGTTTAACCAGTCAAAATTGAAAGGCTGCTATGGCTTAGATAAATTTTAAAGGGTCAGTTCAAACATCTAAATGCTACGAATGGCTTGGATGGCCAAGCGATCCACGTGATCAAAATTAACAGGTTTCATTTAAAATGAGGCTTTGAAACTTAGCCTTTGGATAAAAACATGATAGGATTAAATTGAAAAGTTAATCTAGATAAATGAAAAGTGATGAACGAGGAAACAAATATATATCAACCAACCAACCAACCTTGAAAAAAAAAAAAAAAAAAAAAATTTTTTTTTTTTTTTTTTTTTTTTTTAAGGTTGGTTGGTTGGTTGATTTTAATGTGACTTAGATGGACTTTTATAAGGTATTGTCATGTGTCACTTTCTAATTAATCTGATAAAATTTACAAGTTATTATTTTTATAAATCCAATATTGGTAGCATTATGATTTAAAAAAAGTGGGTCAAACGAGGCTTCCATTGTAAAGATAAGTCATACTGACAAATCTAAACATGAGGAAGCCCCGTTTGACCCAATTTTTTTATTGTTCTAATAAATTTTATAAGTTATTTTTTTTTCAATACCAATATTGGTAGCATTTTGATTTAAAAAAAATGGGTCAAACGAGGCTTCCATCGTAAAGATAAGTCATAATGACAAATCTAAACATGAGGAAGCCTCGTTTGACCCAAATTTTTTAAATTTTACATATTTTTATAGTTACATAAAATCTGGCAGTTCAAATCCTGGCACTTTGAACTGAGTCTCCAGCGGTTCCATCGTATACTGTATAGTTGATGGCGTCATAAGATCATCCATCAACGAGTCTAGCGTATCCGCTGGCATGGATAAAGGCGTGCATAGAATATTATCAAGCTCATCCAGTTCAGTTTGTACCTCTGAGCTTTCAATAGTAGGCCATCCATAAAAATATTCTGGATTTTCAATGGGATCAGGATTTTCAATGGGGCATATCTCAGAACTTTCAATGGATTCAGGATCTTCAACGGGCTCTGGACATATCTCAGGATTTTCAATGGGGCATATCTCAGGATTTTCAATGGGGCATATCTCAGGACTTTCAATGGATTCAGGATCTTCAACGGGACATATCTCAGGATTTTCAGTGGGGTCAGGACTTTCAATGGATTCAGGATCTTCAACGGGACATATCTCAGGACTTTCAATGGGCGCTGGACGTTTAAAAACTGGCTCAGGTGGGCATTTAAACATTGGCTCTGGTTCTGGCTCTGTATTTGTGGCCGCCTCCTTGAAAGATGGCTTATGTTTCTTGGCACTCTTGGGAATCGTTTCAGCCTTCCGTTTTACCGATTTAATTCTCAGGTCAAGTCCAGGTAGATCTGGTCCGTAGGGGCGTACAAAGTTATTGTCGGGGCGATCTTTCAAGTTTTTCCAGTCTTTAAAAGTCAGAGACTTGTATTGGGCTGCAAAGTTTGTTGTTATGACTATTGTTCTTCTGTCCACAGGAAAATAGATCTCTGGCTCTGGTTCTTGGGACGACTCTTGAGATGACTCCGGAAAATAGATTTCTGGCTCTTGGGATGGCTCTGAGATTGGAGACGTTGGCTTATCAAAATATTTAGATGTTATTCTAGCGACTTCAGTACTTATTTCCACGGGGGAGTCGTCTTCATCATCTATATGCTGTATCATGGGCGTTGGTACGGATACATCGTACATACCATCTATTTTTGTTATGCGTTCCACCAAAGGATTTTTGGTTTCGAAGCCCAACTCTAAATTCTCTGGCACAATGTCCAAACTGAAAAAGTTTTTTTGAGTCGTAAAGAGAATGTAGGTGGTCCCAGCAGGCACCTTGTAACTGGAGTCGGCAATCAATATGAAACGATCGTAGTAATGGAGCTTGTCGCCAGCAAAGTATCTGTTGTCCGGTTTTACTCGTGTCTCGCCAGGACGCCTCACAAAGAACAGGAATGGCACGTTCAAAGTCTGTATGATATGGGCGCATCCTTGTCCGACGGTTCGCTGACCAAACGTAAAATAGGACTTTACAAGAAACTGATTGTTGGGGCACTTGAAACCAATTCTCACGTCGGCGTTGGTTCTGTTGGCTTCGCTGGGGGGTCTTTTATATCGGTTCATCAGAGTGCTCCATTTAATCTCCTGAGGTCTCAGCGGATAGTTTGTCTTGGCCTCTCTGCCTATGGCTGGGATTGTATTCGTTATCTTGTCCGTCAGAGTACGTTTTTTGAATTCAATCTTCAAATCGGACGTCATGTATAGACAGAATACACAAATCTTGCCTTCACCGATCATGGTTTGGAAGTGTGGATACTCTTCCAATTTTTTAACAGTAGGCGAAAGGTTTTTGGGAAACAGTTCGATAACCCCAAAACGGTTTCGTAGCGAGTTTACCGCTTTAAGCTTCTTCAGAGAGCATTGATTTTTATACATATTGGTAGTTCAAAGCTCCGAAGAGAGAATGGCTATTCGATCAAATGCCAGAGCTTATATAGTCAATCTGAAGACAGGATGCAGGATATTGCATAAGTCAGTTTCTACGAAAACAGGATGAGATAAGGCTATTTATAGAATTATTTGTCGCTGGACGCGGATATTGTTAATCTAAAGACAGGATATTGCATAAGTCAGTTTCTACGAAAACAGGATGAGCTATTTATAGATGTCGCTAAACGCGGAAACAGGATATTGTATAACTCATTTGCTATGAAACAGGATGCAGTAAAGATTTTTATAGACGCAGATAAGCATTGCTGGACAATGATAGTGTATACACTTTAACATGATATATATAGGTTAGCTAGAGTCAATCAACCAATCAACCAACCTTGAAAAAAAAAAAAAAAAAAAAAAAAAAAAATTTTTTTTTTTTTTTTTTTTTTTTTTCAAGGTTGGTTGATTGGTTGATTGACTCTAGCTAACCTATATATATCATGTTAAAGTGTCTTTGGCCGATTTCTATAATTTTTTCAAGATACTATTTTTTTTTTTGGACTTTGCAATTTTTCAAAGTTTATCATTTCAATTTTATAGTTTTTGATTTGAAAATAATATTGTTTTGCCAAACTGTTTTAAGTTGGATAAAAATATATATCTCCAAGACTTCAGTTATAAAAATATCCATTCAAATTCTTAAGTCAAAAATCTTAAACGCATCCAATATTGGCAATATAATTGTTACAAAAAAAACGGGTCGAACGAAGTGTCAAAGACAGTAATCTGCCATGAGACACTTCGTTCGACCCGATTTTTTTATAAATCGTTTGGGCTTAAACCCAACAGTAATTTTTCCTGACCTCTGTT
Source organism: Salticus scenicus (assembly GCA_963930645.1). Taxonomy (NCBI): domain Eukaryota; kingdom Metazoa; phylum Arthropoda; class Arachnida; order Araneae; family Salticidae; genus Salticus; species Salticus scenicus. Next base: position 134,205,055 of record OZ005653.1, on the reverse strand, counting down.
TGTATGAAGCTGTAACATTTGCCATCTCTCAGATCGACGTCCGACTTGAGAACGACTATGCCCTGCCGTCTTCGAATTCTAGGATCTTCAAAGCCAGCAGTTTTTAACTTAGGCCGTACCACGAAATCTATCTTCGGTGGAGGCTTCCAGGCACGATAAGTTGTTACTTTGGACTCTGGAGATTCCGGTAGCGGGCTTAATAGCGTTGGTACTTTAAAATACATCATCTCTGACATGGGTATTGAAATTTGAACTGGATCAGGTGTGGAAATGAGAGCTGGGGTTGGTTTAAGTGCTGGTTTTTGAATGAGAACTGGATCAGGCTTAGGTGCCGGTTTGGGAATGAGAACTGGATCTGGTTTAAGTACTGGTGCTGGTTTTTGAATGATAGCTGGAGCTGGCTTAGGTGTGGGAATGATAGCTGGAGCTGGCTTAGGTGTAGGAATGATAGCTGGAGCCGGTTTAGGTGTGGGAGCTGGCTTAGGTTTGGGAATGATAGCTGGAGCTGGCATATTCATAGAACGATCATAATTACATATTAGCTCACAAGATACACGAGGGGTGTTCAATACTTGCCAATTTGGTATTATGACATAGTCGCAATCAACTCGTTCATCCGTCAGAGAGTCAAAGGAAAGAGTGGCCATTTCAAAAAGCAGAGGGTCAGAATGAATAAGCTGAGGCGAGAGGCCGGTATTTATACTCTGGCGAGCGGAACATCTGATAAGGCTCGACCGGATGACCTTTTAGATTATCGCTTAGAGAGGATGTCCTGTTGCTATCGGCGAGGACAGCTATAAATAACTTTATCGCGTCCTGTTTATGAAGAAATGGGTTACATAATATCCTGCCTTTGAAACAGATTAGAACCGTTGCTGGCAAAGATTGAGATAGACTGATGAAGTGGCACGTCAGCGATACTATATATAGAGAATGTAATCAATCAACCAACCTTGAAAAAAAAAAAAAAAAAAAAAAAATTTTTTTTTTTTTTTTTTTTTTTTTTTTTTTTCAGGTGCCACGCCCACCCTTGAAACTTGTCTATATATAGTATCGCTAACATGACTACACACTCATTGTGTCTCGCCAGCAACGGTCGTCTAGTCACTATGTCTCGTAATGTGTTTTCAGCAAGACTACAGAGTTAGATTTTTCTATAAAAGCCTATGATCTATTCTGATTTCATGAAAACCTGCAATATCTTGTCATTTGTCAGACAAAAGTCTTGTTTTCAAAGCCAATATTGTATAAATTATGCTATTTCATCCTATTTTAAAGGAAGTGGGTCAGGAGCGAGTTTATGCATGACCGTACAGTAGAAGAAATAAATTCCACTCCCACCCACCCTAATAGATATACTATATATATACTATATATATAGACTGCAGCGCCATCTATAATGTTTGGCTAAAGAAATATAGCCTTAGCAGCCAACTTAGAAATATAGCTTTAACGGCCAACTTAGAAATATAACTATAGCGGCCAACTTAGAAATATAACTTTAGAAATATAACTTTAGAAACCAACCAACCAACCTTGAAAAAAAAAAAAAAAAAAAAAAAATTTTTTTTTTTTTTTTTTTTTTCAGTTGGTTGGTTGATTAGTTGATTTATATTTAGTATAAATAGCGGCTCCGTACTCAAGCTACATTCATTCTGTCTTCATACTCATTGAAATAGCTTATTAGATATTTTCTAGTCTGACCGTTCTGTTTCTAATCTATTTACGATGGCCCTTATCAAGTACCACGAGATCACAAGCCAAATTTATTCGGGCATACCTTTAATAGCTACCGAAAAATTGGATGGCTCTAATATCGGTATTGGTTACGTGAAGAATACGTTCAGGATACAATCTAGAAACGTTGTGCTAGATGAAAAGACACGCCTTTTTAACTTGAACGCAATCTTGGAACCGCTGTCGGAAAAGGTACGGCTTATCAAAGACATTTTACATGACAATTTTATCATTTATGGAGAAGTATTCGGAAGCCACATGAAGAGAATAACCTATCGTGATTTTGAATCCGAAGCCGTATTCGGTAGCAATACTGTCTTTTTTCGAGCCTTCGACATCTACCAACTGGATTCAGATACGTTTATGAAGTATAGCGAAGCCGTGAACATTTTCCAGCGAGTGAAGCTACCCCACGTACCCATCTTAGATTTAGATTACCAAACGATAGGGGATCTGTACGAAAAAGTTGAAACGTATCCCAGCGCTTATGCAGAGTGTCCGCTAGAAGGATTCGTCATGAAGGCCGACGCTGAAGAATCTCCACGCTCTAGGAACATTTTTAAGGTTAAGCGTAAGCAGTTCAACGAACAAGCTCTCAATAAGTACAAGATCAAAAATTATGTAAATTATAATAGATACCTATCTGCGTACTCCAAAATCGGCGAAGACTTTGAAAAAATCAAAGAAGAAATGGTGAGCGATTCGCTAAGAGATATAATTTCAGTCTATGAAAAGGACGAGGGCTGCAGCTATGACTTGGACTCGATTCGTACAGAGATTGAAAACGAGGCGGATAAGCTTATAAAGAAGTTTTCTGGGTCAAAGATGATAACTAAATAAACAACTAACTTGAAAAAAAAAAAAAAAAAAAATTTTTTTTTTTTTTTTTTTTTTTTTTTTACATGCCACGCCCACTCATGGATATTCTATATAAATAGTGGTTCCGTACTCAAGCTACCATCATTCTGTCCATTCTAGTTGCCATTGAAAGATCATAGCGCAATCATGTATCTGAAAATTTGTTTTGATACCAAACCTGCACTCATCGCCGCTACTGTTGGTAGAGATGTTTATTTCATAGCCGTCGATGTTGGCAAATATCTAGGCTACGCGTCACCTTACAACTTTGCACATCGATATTCCAACAAGGATCTGGCTAATCTATATCCCAATGCACAACGCTTGAACATGAGTTCCAGGCGCGTGTTTGATTTCAACGATATGCTGCACGTACTTGTGAAGACGCACCGAATGCCTATCGAGGAAATCTGCCGTATCCAGAAACTGTGGACCGATGGCCGGGTAACCTCTACGTATCCCAGCATTATACCGTTCAGCAGAAGGATGGCCTTTGAAATCACAGTTCGAAACGAAGGCGAGATGAATTTACAAGATTGGCTTAAAGGGTATTACGAATACTCGAGGGCAGTCTGCGAACAACATACGAATATCTACGCACCCCCGTCGGTAGAATCCAGGTATGGAGATACTGAAGAAGAGAAACCTAGCAACTTTTTCATGCGTGTGAGAGCTGAAGGTATATGGTCTGTCAAATCGGGCGACATGCTTCAAGAATTGACTGCTACGGTTAAGAGAAAGTTTGAGGAAATAGAGAAAGACTATGTAGTTGATGAAAAAGACAGAGCGTATGAGTTGACCGTCAAGCTGGCTCGTAGAGAGATAGTTTAATTATGTTAAACTACCAACTGTGAAAAAAATCTTTGAGTCAATCAACCAATCAACCAACCTTAGAAAAAAAAAAAAAAAAAAAAAAAAAATTTTTTTTTTTTTTTTTTTTTCAAAGGTTGGTTGATTGATTGATTGACTCTAGCTAGCCTATATATATATCATGCTAAAGTAACAGTTTATCTAAATTTGCTGATGTACCATCACCTCTCAAAATTTTCATTTTTTTTTAATTTGAAAAAAAAAACGACTGAATTAAATTGCTTATTTTACTATGTATATGTAATAAGAATCACGATTTCACGATTAGTTTTCAAAAATATTTTTATTTTAAGATTACGTTTCTAAAGTTGGTCAAATTTGCAAAATTTTCATTTTTTTTTAAATTTGAAAAAAACGACTGAATTAAATTGCTTATTTTACTATGTATATGTAATAAGAATTACGATTCCACGATTGGTTTTCAAAAATATTTTTATTTTAAGATTACGTTTCTAAAGTTGGTCGAATTTGCAATAGTCAACTCAAAGTCTAAATCTTCATTTTTGAAAATATACTTAATTTAATTAGTATAATCTGAAGACAGGATATTGCATAAGTCAGTTTCTACGAAAACAGGATGAGATAAGGCTTATTTTAGATGAAACAGGATATTGCCAATCTGAAGACAGGATGCAGGATATTGCATAAGTCAGTTTCTACGAGAACAGGATGAGATAAGGCTTATTATAGATGTCGCGGAAACATTGTATAACTCATTTGCTATGAAAACAGGATGCCGTAAAGATTTTTATAGACGCTGAAACAGATAAGCATTGCTGGACAATGATAATGTATATACTTTAGCATAATATATATAGGTTAGCTAGAGTCAATCAACCAACCTTAAAAAAAAAAAAAAAAAAAAAAAAAAAAAAAAAAAAAAATTTTTTTTTTTTTTTTTTTTTTTTTTTTCAAGGTTGGTTGATTGATTGATTGACTCTAGCTAGCCTATATATATCATGCTAAAGTAACAGTTTATCTAAATTTGCTGATGTGCCACCACCTCTGTCAAAATTTTCAATTTTTTTTTAATTTGAAAAAAAAACGACTGAAAAGTAATTAAATTGCTTATTTTACTATGTATATGTAATAAGAATCACGATTCCACGATTAGTTTTCAAAAATATTTTTATTTTAAGATTACGTTTCTAAAGTTGGCCAAATTTGCAAAATTTTCAATTTTTTTTAAATTTGAAAAAAAACGACTGAAAAGTAATTAAATTGCTTATTTTACTATGTATATGTAATAAGAATCACGATTCCACGATTAGTTTTCAAAAATATTTTTATTTTAAGATTACGTTTCTAAAGTTGGTCGAATTTTCAATTTTTTTTTAAATTTGAAAAAAAAACGACTGAAAAGTAATTAAATTGCTTATTTTACTATGTATATGTAATAAGAATCACGATTCCACGATTAGTTTTCAAAAATATTTTTATTTTAAGATTACGTTTCTAAAGTTGGTCGAATTTGCAAAATTTTCAATTTTTTTTAAATTTGAAAAAAAAACGACTGAAAAGTAATTAAATTGCTTATTTTACTATGTATATGTAATAAGAATCATGATTCCACGATTAGTTTTCAAAAATATTTTTATTTTAAGATCACGTTTCTAAAGTTGGTTGAATTTGCAATAGTCAACTCAAAGTCTAAATCTTCATTTTTGAAAATATACTTAATTCAATTAGCATTATAAATATATATCAACCAACCAACCTTGAAAAAAAAAAAAAAAAAAAAAAAAAAAAAACATTTTTTTTTTTTTTTTTTTTTTTTTTTTTTCCAAGGTTGGTTGATTGATTGATTGACTCTAGCTAGCCTATATATATATCATGCTAAAGTAACAGTTTATCTAAATTTGCTGATGTGTCATCACCTCTGTCAAAATTTTCAATTTTTTTTAAATTTGAAAAAAAACGACTGAATTAAATTGCTTATTTTACTATGTATATGTAATAAGAATCACGATTCCACGATTAGTTTTCAAAAATATTTTTATTTTAAGATTATGTTTCTAAAGTTGGTCAACCCAAAGTCTAAATCTTCATTTTTGAAAAAATACTTAATTCAATCCCATCCATATATTTTTCAGTCTTAATAATATTTTCATACATGTAATTGTAAAGTCTCAACTTAAACGTCTTAATTATTTTTTTATGCTGATAACCTCTTCAATACTAGCTTAATAGATTTTTTTTATAAATACTTAAATTAAGCCCCTCAAAGTCTTAAATTAAACCCGTCCAATGTTGGCACTATATCTATCGCAAAAAAATGGGTCGAACGAGGTGTCAAAGACAGAAATTCTGCCATGAGACACCTCGTTCGACCCATTTTTTTACTCTCATTTTAAAGATTAACACAAGCTCTCTATGGGTTGCTCATTAGATGACCTCCTGATGGTCATCTTCAACGGTCCGGTCATTTGAGATTTGTATAATTCATAATCCTCATATTCAAGCTCAAAAAATTTCCTCACCTGTAGTTGGTATGTGGCAAGGAAGTCTTCGAACTTGGTATGGGACCTTTCTACAAATCGAACACCTATGGCTTTCTCGAAGCTAAGCTTCATGTTAGCCTGGTATTTCACCATGGCCGAACCGTCGAACATTTCATCAAATTCCTGTTCGCCCATGAACCCTTTCAAATGATGTTTGGCTTCGCTAATGGAGAAGATTCTCGTCTTAGCGAGCCATTTAGGTAAATAGATCTTAGGGTCCATTACGTCTCGGACGGTGAGGCCTGCATATTTTTCGGCAAAATGAAGATTTAGAGGGTGCCTCGAATAAATAGCCAGGTCCTCAGCCCGGACAAACAGGGTGCCATCAGTGGCCATTAAGCATTTAAAGGCAACGCCATAAGCATAATTTTTTACATGGAAAAACATGACTGACAGAGAGCTAATGAATCTAAGCAGCTAGTAGAGAGATCGACTAGCAATTGAAGAGCTCTCGCTGGACACTCGTATATATACCCGGACAGGATCTGATAGTAATTTTCTAAGAACCGCTTATCAAGAGGAAAGGCTTGCATAATATCCTGTCTCTTGAGCAATTTTTATCGATCTGATTGTAACCGGGCATCCTGAGGAAAGGCTTACATAATATCCTGTCAACACTTCTCGAAAAATCTTTTTATAGAGATCTGATTGTAATTTTAATCGAAGCCGCTTATCAAGCATCCTGTCAATAGTTTCTCGAAAATCTTTTTATAGATCATAATAACTGGCTTGGCTACACTTAACCTTTAAAAATTTTAAATTTTACATAAAAAATGTAAATTTTAAATGAAAAAATTAAATTTTTAAACTCAGATCCCTTAAATTTAGCTATTGAATCTATATTTTTTACCAAGATTCATATTTATCTTATAGCTAAGCCATATCCCTTGAAAATTACAATCGGTACGCTTTCAATGTTGGCTTGGCTACACTTAGTCTTTAAAAATTTTAAATTTTGCATATAAATTTTAAACGAAAAAAATTAAATTTTTAAATTCAGATCCCTTAAATTTAGCTATCGACCAAGTTTCATATTTATCTTATAGCTAAGCCATATCCCTTGAAAAATTAGAATTATAATGACTGCCACACTTAGTCTTTAAAAATTTTAAATTTTACACAGTAAATTTTAAATGAAAAAATTAAATTTTTAAATTCAGATCCCTTAAATTTAGCTATAGATATTTTATCAAGATTATCTTATAGCTAAGCCATATCCCTTGAAAATTACAAGTTCAAATCGGTACGCATCCAATGTTGGCACTCTATCTATCGCAAAAAAATGGGCCGAGCGAAGCCTCAATGACTTATGTCATGAGAGGCTTCGCTCGACCCATTTTTTTGCACCTCGTCCTGATCTTAAGACGAGGATTTATAGAAGTAGGGCTTGTTTCCCACCAAAACTTTTATTTTTCGGGGGAAATAGCCTAGCTCCAAGTCCCCATATCGTTCGCCGAATACATAGGTGTCCATGGGTACCGTTGCCAGGTACTCCTCCATGACATTCTTTAAATCAGCCAAGAAACTCTCCATTGTGGCATTGGATGAGGTTATGGCTGCGAGCTTAACCTGGACAGGCCGCCTCAGGTTTAAGCTGCATTCGATGGGCGTAAGAATTTCAATCGGCCCCTGAAATAGGGAATCAAACTCTTCTGGATGCATATCCATCAATATTTTTGCATCCTCTAGTCCAAAGACGCATGTCTTGGCTAGAGACGGGGGTAGTTTCAAGCCCTCAGGAGCAATGTCCGTTACCGTTATATGGCACAAGTTCACCACTCTACTGGGGTTTTCATGCCCCATGTAATAGGCCACGTCTCGGCCTTTGATAAAAATTTGGTTGTCAAATGACAAAAAGCATGTCAATTTAACATTCAGTTCATCAGATAGAATTTGGAAGATCATTTTGGAAAGTATCAAACAGTAAGCAGTAGCTCAGAATGAAATGTCTCGTCCAGCAGCCTGTATATATACTAGCAGTAATCTTTAGTTCTATCTAAATTCCAAGTAAATATCTTATCTACATCCTGTGACGCACATCCTCATGCTATCGGTAGCTTATGCAAGATCCCGTTTAAACTAATTATATAAATAATTTTATCGTTCTAGAAGGACAGATTTTATCGCATCCTCAAAAAACAGCTGATACATCCTGTTTTCTTAGTAAAGCCTGATAAAACGAGGTCACGACTCGGGTATATATACGAGCTGCCTCTAAGAGCCTGCATCATTTTGACTTCTGTTGCAATAAGTCATGCTATTTACTATTGAACATCCACAGCTTGACGCTAAAATCCTATTCGTAGTCTCTGCGGATGGACTTTTGTTCGTCAGGGCCTCTGATGTGGCCAAGCTGATGGGTCGATCCTATGTGAAAAAAACGACCAGGCTGAAGGTGTGCGATCTCGTTTACAGGAGGGTCAGGCTACCTATCTCTCTAGCCAATACCTGGGTGTATCCAGTCGACGAGATACATTTTGGAGATGCCCTGTCGTCGTTGGGATTCGAGGCCATGCTGACATCCTCTAAAATCCAGATTCTAGACCCCATAGTACCCACCTCATGCATCCATAAAGCCATCCGAATTCGGATCGTGAGGGACTCTGACACATGCATAAATGAATTCTTAAAAGATTTCATAGAGAGAACCATGCTGTTCTTCGATGGGGACCACGATGACGACCCTCGCCTCCACGAAGATAGATTTGAGACTATTTCTTGGACAGACACCCCTCCGTCCAAAATCAAAGTCTTTGTGGGGGATCGATCTAGATGGTACAAACTGATGCCTTAAATCTGGAGGGGGCAAAAAAATGGGCCGAACGAAGCGTCTCATGGCAGATTTCTGTCTTTGACGCTTCGTTCGGCCCATTTTTTTGCGATAGATAGAGTGCCAATATTGGATGTTTATAAATTGAGACTTTGAATTGGAGAGAGATAATAGTAATATTTCAATATTGAAACGATGCCTTTGAATCTGAGATAGCTAATGTCTTTGAGATAGAAATATTGAATAAGGATAATTTTTTTAAATGAACCAATCAACCAACCTTGAAAAAAAAAAAAAAAAAAAAAAATTTTTTTTTTTTTTTTTTTTTTTTTTCAAGGTTGGTTGATTGGTTGATTGACTTGGATTCATTCTTTATAAATAGCCGTACTCATTCCTTCATTCTGTCTTCTAGCATCAACCTTCAATTTACAATATTGAATAAGGACGTTTTTTAAATGAATGCTGTACCAATATTGAATATATTTTTTTAACGATTCGATAAACAAATAATATATTTTTAACGATTCGATAAACAAATAATAAATATTTTATTATTAAAAATAAAATATTTAAATAATAAATATTTTATTATTAAAATAAAATATTTAAATAATATATTTAAATTCTAAATATTTATTATTCAAACCGACAACTGAATCGAATCGTGAAAAATTCTGACGGGGTGGAGTTGCTCGAAGAATACTTCTGGCGACTGTATGGTTCTTTTCGTCCACTTTCAAGCCCATAATTTGCTAACCATTCATTATTTAAATAGATTAAAAGACTTCTTCACACACCATATAATTTAAGCCAGCACAACCGGTTTCGAAAGGACGTAGCCTTTCTTCATCAGGTGCAAAAAAAAAAAAAAAAAAAAACACGTGCTACTGCCTTGGAGGCAAAATCAAGACTGTACCTGATGAAGAAAGGCTACGTCCTTTCGAAACCGGTTGTGCTGGCTTAAATTATATGGTGTGTGAAGAAGTATTTTAATCTATTTATCTATTGTACACCAGTTTTGAATTTAGTTTTGGCATTTATTATTTATTAAAGTTATCTACTTCACAAAAATATTCAAAACACGGAACGTAAATTTCACTTGGTATAAAATCTTCTCATTTGAACTTTAAAAAAATGTACTTTAATTTAATTTATTTTATGGAAATTTAAACAATTTAAAGCAATTTGAGAAGGCTGATATTTTTTGTTGCATTCAGTTTTATCGCAGTTTAAGCAGCCGACAGATTCACAAATTTGAGCATCATATTTGAAAATATTGAAAAACAAACAGATATTTAAATAATATTAATTAAATTTGCAATAAAAGTCCCCTAGGCTATAATTGTTACTGAAGAAGTAAAAACTACCAAAGGTGGGGTATTGTCGATCGTTGCTACTGCTAAATAATGTCCTATTTCGTTTTTTGGGGGAGGTTTCCAAACGGATGAACCGTCTCGAATGGGTTAAACTAGTCCAGCCACTTGATGAAATTATCTTCTGGTGCAGTTCTAGGCATTCGGTAAACTCATCCTCATTGTCCTGTCATTACCAATACGCTGTGTATCTTCTCCCAGGAGAGAAATTAGTGGAATCAGTGCAAAATCTCTCCTAAGCAGCAAAAGCGCAAACTGTCCTATTTAAATAGAAGAGACTGAGCAGTCTTTTATTCAATAATTGTTCGTTTGTGTAGAGATATTTTAGCATTTGTACCTTTAGTTTGGGTTAGTAGCTTATCAGAAATCGTTTAATTAAAAAAAAGAAAAAAAATCGTACCATTGCCATTTTATAGTAATCTCTAGGAAATGATATGAAAATTTATTTTTGAAAACAAGACATAACCACGTTTTATCTTTCACAATCGAAACAATCAACAACAGTTTTGAGTCAATAGTCTATTATAGCGGTTGTATGACTACCTGAAGTAGCAGCGCTCGCATATTACCACCCTCCGAAATACTTTTCCTCGGAGCCTCTATGTGCGCAATCTCTCCTACTGTGCGATTTCTCCCAGATTTACCTTAGTATATGGTAGTTTTTTTTTTTTTTTTTTTTAATCCTATGCATACTTTCTTTATGAAAATGAGAATTACATTCATAACATGCTTTATTTATTTCAGGAATTATATATATATATATATATATATATATATATATATATATATATATATATAGGAAAGAAAAGAAAGAAAACAGTGAATTTACAATAATGTATATATATATTAAATATGAGTATTCTATTTGAATTTATTACATAAATTTCGTAATAAAGTATAATAAAGGATTTAAATAAATGCATGTGGATATAATAAAAATAGTGCACAAAATAATTAGCCGAATAAACATGGGAAATCTTGGAGCCCTCAGGACTGCCAGATGCAAAAACCCAATTTTGCTATTTTAATTACTTGTAGTTATTTATATAACTAGGCTTGAATAAAAATGAAGATAAACCATTTTTTTTTTTTTAATTATTATTATAAGATCTTTTATTAGACATTTTATGTTATGTAGTTTATGTAACTATATTTTAATTTGTAAATGTAATCGATTACCTAAATATCTTTGACGAAATTATTTAAAAAATAATTGTTTAAATTACTTTTCAGAAAATCAGTCTTACAGCAGGAAAATCATAGTTATATTTAAAAAAAAAAAAAGATACATTTGTTAAACAAAATATTGTTAAATAATTTATTGTACAGATTTCTGTTTGCACCTAAAGCACGGGCTCTTTAAATTTTGTAACTTATATAATTTCATGAATTCGATTATAATATTTGTATACTTTAAATTATTAAAATATATTTTATAAAAATAAATAAATAAATAAATAAAAATTTGTTTTAACATACGTATTTTGTAGTAGGCATTTCGCTGTGCTGGGTATTTTTTATTTTTATTTATTTATTTTAAGTGCTTTATTAAATAAAAACGAATGATTTCGGTGGAACTGAATTAAAATAGTTTAAGTCAACCCACACAGACACACAAGAATACACAAAAAATCGCACATGGTTTATTTCATAAACAAGTAATTAAAATTGCGTATAACAGTAGGAAAATAATGGATTTTTTGTTCTTCTTCTTCTTTCTCTCTTTTTTTTTTTTTTCAAAACTTGCGAGATAATGACGTTTTATTAATACAATTTATCTTCAGGATCATCCAAATAATTCATTTATAGCATTTGACTCATGAAATTCAATTGTAGATTCTTTTTTTTTTTTTTTCTGAAGCAAAAATTACACTTGCAAAAAAGGATGAGCTTTTACCGATGAAATTTTATGCGAAAAATAATACCTTAACAATTATTCACTGCGAAAAATACTTTTCTATGTAAGGCAATTAATCAAACAGATTTACTTATTGTCTTCTTTTTTTTTTAAGCAACATATAATATTTCCTTTTTGAAAACTAGACTGATTTTTAAAGAAACTTTATTAAGTTTTAGTGAATGAAAATATTTAAATATTTAAAGTAAAAATTTAATATTAATGTAAAGCAATATATATATATATATATATATATATATATACATTTATTCCTCGAAATTTTACCTTAAAATTCAATAAAAAAAAAAAAAAATAAATAAATAAATAAAAAAAATAGAATTTTAATTCAATTACATGATTTTTAAAATACCTTTTTCTTGAGATTTAATGTTTTTTTTTTTTTTTTCCCTATTTTTTTTTTATTCACAAACTTTGTATATGTATATATATATATATATATATATATATATGTGTGTGTGTGTGTGTGTGTGTTTAAGTATTTTAATTTATTAAAAACGTCAATGAAAAACTTATTGATTTTATAGACAAAGATTTAGACGTTTTTATTTTAAAAACTTCTTATAAATATAGCTGCACTTTTGAAAATTTCAGAGAATGGAAATTTAAATTTTTGCACCTTTTTAAGAAACAATTACTGTCCTTTAGAAATTATTATAATAAGTTCTGTATTTTTGAATATGTTTTGTTTAACGGGAAAGAATACATTTTACAGATGAGGGCGATTCCAATGGGGACGAGTTTTTCGAGTGCTTTCGCAAAATTATTTTTATATTTTTTCGAAATTTTTTTAAATATTACTTTCTTTCGTGTATATTAATGATTTAATTGCTTTTAATTGTAATTGTTTCGAAAATATTTCTGGAAAAATATATCCTAAAAATTTAATTTTAAACCGTATAGATACAGATAAAATTTCTTTCCTGGATCTAAATATAAAGAGAAATAAAGAAAAATGGCTTATTGGATTATACTAGAAAAGGAAGGATTTTAATTTTAAAGTAAATAGTCTCACTAATTGGTTTTCAAATATAAGTAGAAAAGTTTTAAAAAATATTATGTTCGCGCAGTTTTAAAGAATTTGTACTATTTGCAATAATGATAATGATTTAAAATGTGCTCTTGAAGATCTAAAATATACCTTGCAAATTAACTGTTACCCGTCCAAATTTTTAATCGCGTGTTTCCAATGTTTTCCTCTTTCGGTTTGTTCTATTTCCTCATTCAAGGTCGATATTTACGTACCAACCAGTAGCCCCGTCAGCCGAAGGGGGTTCATTTATTAGGTAGGGGGGTTTATTTTACTTGATTTTATTTTATTTAATTTTTTACTGTTTTGTTTACCTTACGTAATTCCGTATTTTATTGTATAAATTAATTTGATGCAATTTTATAACTTTTGTAAATTTGTAATTTTATAACATTTTTAGTATTTTATACATTATATATATATGATTGATTTCTCTTCAGCTAATGGTGGTTTTCTGTTTGGTGAGAAGTTAGGGGCTAAGGATAGTTATAATTTAATTGCTACTGTCCTTTTAGAAACTTTTTTTCACCCCCTACACTGAGGGGCCTCCCTGATGAAGACTTCAGAGTTTTTTGGGGGTTACGTTTCATTCATTTTTTTACATATTTCTATAGATATATACTTATATATATATATATAGTTTAAAATGTTGTCTATTAATATAATTTTAATTAATAAAAAAGATATATATTTCAATAATAATTTTTAGTGTTGAGATGTAGTAAAATATATGGTACTCTTATTTTTACCAGAAGCAGTGTACATAAAAATTATTCATCATATTTCTATTGTTTTAGTACTTTGCCGTTTTATAATTAACATATATCTCTTTTTTATCAGATGAATAATAGATTATGTTAAAATAAAATGGTAAGTCTGACTGCATAAGTTTTTCTTTTAATATATACTTATATCTGTGTATGTGCGTGTATAGGTGTGTGTATAAGGATGCTATTGCAAGCATTTTAAAAGAAAAATCGTTATATGGTAATTTTTATCTTACTTTAAGAAAGACAGCGTAATTATAGTAATGCAAAAAAGTTAAATTTCAGTAATTGAAAAAGTTATCTTTGCATCTATCAGTAGAAAATTGTAGTGTAGGTAATTGTAATAAATTCTAATAAATTCTAAAATTCAAACTTTTAACATCCTGGTTTTTTGTCTGTCCAATTACAGAATTATGTACATAAAATTGAGAATGCATTTGAAATAGAGAAAATTACATGCTTAAATTTAAGAGTATTGTGTTTAGATCTATTTGTTGTAGGATATGAATAGAGTTATACACTTCAGTCAATTGATATCTCTACATAATCTCTACATAATCGAGTATATTTTTATAGAATTTTAAAACAATGCTGATTGGTGATTGATAAAGAAATACTATTTATGCGGTAGAATAAAAACAAAAATAGTTAAAATTGAAATTATATGAATTTATAATGTTTTTTCAGAGAAAACTCTTGAGAAATGAATTCCCAGACGTATCCACTTAAAGAAATGTGACGCTATTTCAAGTTCTATTTTCTGTAACTATTAATTTAAAGTGCTCTTGTTTACTAGTTCCATTTACTTTCTACAAAAGTATTTTTGTTTTATTTTCAACAGACGTTCTTTCTCTATGTTAACTGTAAATTTTCTAACATTTCTTTTTACGCTGTTTTACAGTTGTTTGAATTTGCTGATGTTTAAAGTGGAGGTTTTTATTTTCTAATTTTTGTTTTTACGAAAAAGCTAATATGAAGGAAGATGCTTATTTTATCTTTGTGAATGCAACATTTCAATTTAAAATAAAAGCATTTGTAATATTTTCAAAGTTTCTGAGAATGAACTTCGGCAAATAATATATATATATAAATACATTGTTTTATTTTTGAAAAAAATTTATGTATGTGCGCATGAATTTCTGTTTAAATATAATATAATTATTTGACAATAAAATATTTTAACTTATCATTCACACTTATTTAGTATTTTATTAAATTAACCATAAATTCCAAAAAAAAAAAAAAAAAAAAAAGCAAATTAAAATGTATTAGAAAAACAATATTATTGCTTTAATGTATATCGAATAAGTTAAAATATAAGTTTATTATTTTATAACAATAGCAAACTTAACTAATTTTAATCGATAGCTTTTAATATATATCTTATACTATTAAGTGGGCAGTATTTGTATATACACCGTGACCAATAAGTTCTCATACATTTTTGAAGCACGTTAAAAAAATTGTACATATGTGTTACTGTAGTCCCAATTATTTTGCAGGCGATTTACTGTAAGGTATAAAGCTATTGCAAGTGTAAATGTTGCACTAATTATACTTTTTCTTTAATTAGGTAGAAAGAAGAAATTGAAAGAAATTGCGATAAATAAATTCGTGAAAGAAGAGCAGCCGATGAAATTTTCAGTGACTTGAAAGTCCTGAGGGTGAAGAGAGATTTCATTTACAGAACTATCAGAAGATATAATAGGACGTTCTCTGTCGATGACAGAAAAAGATCTGGCAGACCGTGGTCCGTTTGGACAAAATAGGCTGTGAAAAGGGTCAGGGAAAGAATACGACGAAACGGACAAAGATCTGCTAGAGAACTAGCACGTGAATTCAAAATATCAAAGGGGTCAATGTTAACTATTCTGAAAAAGGACCTTGGGTGCAAGGCTTATAGAAAATGTAGAATTCATGGAGTTTTAGAGTCTGCTAAGATGAAAAGGAAGCAAAAAGTGGAAGAAGTTTTTGCTTGGCACGCTGGGGATGAATTTGTCTTTTAAGAAGAGAAACTATTCATTTTACAGCAAAGTCTCAACCCCAAAAATGACAGAGTATGATCAGTTTCTATTGATAACATCCCTGAGAGCCAACATTACGTTCCGCGTTATCAAAATGCTTCGTCTCTGATGGTTTGGACCGCTATTTCCAAAAGAAGAAAACTCCCGTTAGTCTTCATTGATAAAGGGTTAAAAATGAATGCCTAATATTGTAAAACTGAGGTTTTGGAAAACGTTTTACTCCCAGAAGTCCAGAGTATGTATGGGGCGGAATATTTCTGCTTCCAACAAGATGGTGCCCCTTCTCATACCGCACGTGTGGTTCAGGAGTGGTGAAGTCAAAGTTTAGCTGACTTTTGCCAAAGAACGAATGGCTCCCTAACTCCCCCGATATAAACCCGCTTCATTATTTTGTGTGGCTCTCCCAACTGAATAAGAATAAAAATATCGATTTGAGCAAATTGAAAAATGTAATTCAAAAGATATGGTAGAAAATACCAATGGAGGCCGTGCGTGCCGCATGTAATAAATCTGAAAAGAGACTCATTAAGAAACTAAAAGGCGGAATTATTCCAAAGGATTTATTGTAAAGATTGTCAATGATTGCTACTTTAATTTTATGATAAAAGTTTTTGTATGATTTATTTTGTGTTATTGTAATACAAATTTGAAAGTGTATGAGAACTTATTGGTCACGGTGTATATATATGTATATTTCACTGTTCTCGAAAACGGTAGCTCGGACAGCCACGTGATTTAACACAAAGGTGCCCTCCGTAGGGTCATTGTGCACATCGAAGTCAGATTTTCAAATTTTTGATTAGTTTTCTTTTAATTAGGAAGCTTCCCTCTGAACCCTCCTCTTATCGACCGATCTGCCTGCTCCCAACAATAGGCAAATTACTAGAAAAGCTCATTGTCAATAGACTAAATTTCTACCTGGAATCCAATAATCTTCTACACCCCAACCAATTCGGGTTCAGAGAGGGCAGATCATGTGAACTCGCTTTGCAGCAAATTTTAAACTCCTGCGCTCTTAACTTTCAGTCTGGAAAGTACACCACTCTTATTTCACTTGACATTAAATGGGCTTTCGACAACATCGAATGGTCACACATCCTACGCACTCTACAAACACTGAACTGCCCGGGAAATCTTGCGGGAGTCATCAGCTCTTACCTCTCCAACAGGAAAATCTTGATTAACTGGGGCCCTAACTACAGTGTTTTTCCTTAATCTAAGGGCTGCCCCAGGGATCGTGCCTAGGCCCGATCCACTGGAACTTGGTGGCCAACAAAATTCTTCTAAAAATGAACTCAGAGGGTTTTAAAACCCTCGCATATGCTGATGATTTCTCTGTGATTCTCTCGGGTTTAACGAGAAAAGTACTGGAGAAACAGGCCCAGGCTGCCCTCTCCCTCTTCAGCTCCCTATTAATAGAATCAGATCTAACACTCTCACCCTCGAAAACGCAAGCATTAACCTTTTCCTTTCCAAGACTCCTTAAACGGAACCCAGTGATGAGGATCGATGGCGTCAGTGTCCGTCATGTTTCACAACTAAAAATATTGGGAATCACAATAGATAGAAACCTAAACTGGCTGGCACACATACAAGACCTAAAAATAAAAACTTCTAAATTCTTCCACAATTCAGCAAAAATTGCAGGGAAGAGGTGGGGTATATCCACCTTCTTCCTAAAAACCTGGTATAAAATAGTAATAGAAAAGATCCTAACCTACGGCACTGGCATTTGGGGGGGCAACCTCACCAAAGCAGCGTCGAATAAACTTAACTCAATACAGAGAATGTTTTTGGTCCAAATCTCTAGAGGTTACAAAACAATCTCTACTGATGCCCTCACAGTCATCACTGGTATTCCACTTGCTCACCTCCAATTAAAATACAACTTTAACAAAACTAACGTCCTGCAATTAAATAATTCCATTCTCACAGGCACTCTCCTCCCTAATATTCATGTCCTTCTAACAGCTGGCAAATACACCCAGCACAGGATGATGCTTCCCTTTTCATAAATTGTGCAAAAAACAGCTTCTCCCCGTCTGCTCAACTGGCGATCTACACTGATGGCTCCAAAACGAATCATGGAGTGGGAGCTGCACTCTGCGTTTTAAACAATAACAAAGTTCTCCATCAGTGGGCAGGCAGGCTCGCAGACCACAATTCGGTCTTTCAGGCTGAGCTCTTTGCCATCCTGAAGGCAGTTGAGTGGTCAGAAAATAACTCTCCAGACTACAATCAAATCTCAATCTTCAGTGACAGCCTCTCGAGCCTGCAGGCCATAGCTCGCCACAAGAGCAGACACCCACAAGTAATTGAAATTAAAATAAAGCTCTCAAAATTAAAAACTAAAATCTCCCTGGCACACGTTTCTGCCCATAAGGGGGTCGTCGGAAATGAACTAGCGGACTCTCTTGCAAAATCAGCAACAGAATCTAGTGACATAGCCTATTCACTCCCAGCTCCCCCTTCCTTCATAAAATATCACCTAAATCAAAAACTAATTAATGACTTGCTGAGTCTCTGGAGTGTGTCTCCAAAAGGGAGATACACTCATGAGCTAATACCAAATGTCTCACTCAATATTTGGGACCTCTCTCCAGAAATCTCTGCCTTTCTGTCAGGTCATGGCCCCTTCCCCAAATACCTCCACAGATTTCATTGCCGACGATCACCCTTATGTTCATGCGGTGAGGAGGGGACTGCACAGCATTACTATACTTTCACTGTCAACTTACAATACCTTACCATTTAAGGAACCCTTATCCTAGACCAGCAACCTGGCTGAACAATATAATAACTAGAAAGCCCCTACGGCTCAAATTAAAGCGCATCCATGCCTTCCTTCAAGATTTATCAAATTCAACAAACTAAATTCCTTCTCTATCTTTCCTTAATTTTTCCTCCTCTCCTACATGGCGAATACTGGTTATGTCTGATGCTACAGAATTCCACTGAAGTGCTCTCGGAAAGCAATCATCCTGCGCATGATGTTGCTAACCAACATTGTTCTTAGGGTTTTTGGGCTTGATATAAAGACTGCGAGAACATTGTATAAAGACTGTGAAATTTGTACATTACCTGAATGAACTTTGTAATTAGACTTCCACTTGGCTCCGGTCCTCTTCACTTTCATGCAACTTTGTCGCCTTTTGTCGCGGGAGAGCTCTGCTCTGGCTACCTTTGTATTTTTTTTTTTTTTTTTTTTTTTTTATTTGCTATGCAATAAACAACGGGGGAGGCTTAACCTTTGGAGACGGGCTCTTCTGAATCTCCACAGTGGCTTTGGAGCCCCTCTCTAAAGGTTAAAAACGCTCAAAACCACTGCATAGTGGTGAGCGGCTTCTTTCCGTCTTAGAATCTTAGAATCTTAGAATTAATAAAAATATGAAAATAAAACTTCCCATTTCTATAATGACGCATAATAGAGAATCTTAGGAGAGATTTGATTGGCTTATATGATTTTCATTGATTTAAGTGTATTTTACGTTGAACTAGAGCTACGTTATAAGGAATTACGACAGATTTGATTGGTTTATTTAATTTTCGTTTATTTGAGTGTATTTTACGTTGAAATAGAGCTTCGTTATGAGAAGTTAAGAGAGATTTGATAAAAGAAATTTGATTTTTTTTTTTTTTTTTTTTTTTTTTTTTTTTTTGAGTGTATTTTACGTTGAACTAGACTTTTACGTTAAACTAGAGCTACGTTTAGATTTTATTTAAAAATATTTGAATTTTTAATATTTTAATATTATGCTACTTTTACAGAGAACAAATTACGATTGGCGCCGCAGATGTCCGAGAGCATGTTTTTTGGTAAAAGTTTCATAGGTCTCTGGCCAGCTAGCTGCTGAACCCAGCTAGTATTTTTTTAATTGAACAATAATTTTAAACGAAGAATAAAACACGCACTTCTTAAATTTGTATTTATAAAATTAAAAGAAATTTTTATGTAAATGAAGAATATTTTGTGAATTTTGATTTATCTGACACTTAAACTATATACTACATTGTTCGAGATGTTTTGGCATCATATATAATGTTAATTTATGTGCCATCTTGATTTTGAGCCATCACGGAAAATATTAATTAAGAGGGGACAATATCTAATCTCGAGGAGAGCCGTGGCCATGTTATTTTACGAGAAAATGTGTTTGCATAATTACTCATTACCTAAAGTACTTTTTTTTTTTTTTTTTTTTTAATTCGGTTTAGTATTCAGAAAATTCATAATCGTTAAATTTGTACTAATTTTCCAAAAAGTGATTTTATTTTTACAATTTCATTTTGCAGTTAAAAGTCCAAAAAAAGTCGCACTTAATAAAAATTTGCATTTTTAAAATCAGGATTAAGACATAAATTTTGAAAAAATCATTTTTTTTTTTTCTAAAAAAAGGAGTACTTAGGAAAATAGAATTTTAATAAATGCATTCAATGATGAATAATTATAGAAACATATATTCCCGTTGAATAACATGGGCCTTAGCTGTCGGATGTCTTATACTGTTAAAAAAAAAAAAAATCCCATAAGATTACCGGAGAAGTTCGGCAGCAGAGATTCCAGACAAAGCTCGGAAAAAAAAAAAAAAAAAAAAAGGTTTTTACGGGCATAATGTTCTTTTACGGGCATGTAACATAATTTAAGGTCATTGTATACTTAATTTACGGTCTAACCATTTTTTTTTTTTTTTTTTTTTTTTTCTTTTTTGGTTTTGTCTGGAATCTCTGCTGCCGGGCTTTCCCTGTAATCTTTATGATTTTTTTTTTTTTTTTTTTTTTTTTTACAGTGTGGTTCTCGTTTCCTGTAAAGAAAAGGAAAATCAAAATGTTACATTGTAAAATAACACCCATTTTGAGGTAATATTTAATATATTGAAAAAAAAAAAAAAAAAAAAATTGTCATTTTGCAAAAATTGCCGGAATTGATTTTGTTTCATTAAGTAATACCGATGTTTGAAGTAGTTCCTGCACCAATCATTGGTTAGCTGATAACAAAGTTGATGTGTGTACAGAGCAGACTGATTCTCAGACGTAACTACCTTAAAAGAATAAATGTAAAAATATGTGATATATCCGCAAAAAAATTAACACAAAATCGTAACCAAAAAAGCAATTAAAAAACACAGCACTGGCAAACATTTTGGTAGACTCAATATGGCTCCCGTGGTAGCACTACATTTCTGCAGCCATTTTCAGAAGACAACAGACTTCATTTACTCTGTATGTTGGTACGTCGTATGCCAATTGCTCTTATACCATTCCTTCAAGATAAATCCCATGAAAATTATTTAGAGACGCCTAGCACTGTGAATAAATGCAAATAATTTAAGAAATTTCTTTTCTACAGAATTCAAGGAATTTACTCTACATGCGTGGCATAATATAAAATATACGAGCAAACAACATTTTTTTTTTCTAAAAGTCTGGAAAATACAATTTTTAGTATCATTCGTAAAATATCAGTTTCTTTGGATTATAAGATTGTACAAGAAAGGCATAATTTATATTACTACTACTTTTAACAATTAATTTATTTTGTTTGTTATTTTTTATTAGAAGGTTTTTAATTGAAATTGACTTCGTCATCGTGTCTTCGTGTCACGCTAGTAAACAAGGTGCCTTCATTTTAACCCTTTCAGGGGCACTTAGTAAAAATGATTGAATTTCCTTTTAAATATATATATATCATAAAGTAAACATCCCCTACAAGTCATATTTGATGAAGAAAAAAATTCAGCATGTGGGGATTTTTTTGTGGGTGGTGGCTAGGCGTTCTAGCCACTGTGTCTATCCACCTAAAAGATGCTCCTAAAAATCAAACTAAAATTAATGATCTAAGATAATATGTAAATCTGTTGTATTTAAAAGGTGCATTACAGTATATTTACACTACCAAATACTTTTGAATTAAAAATTATTTTTCATAAAAATATATAAAAGAAACTTCAAAAAATTTTCCCACAACTTGTCCATTTAAAAAGGTCACAGGCACATTCTGCTTAAAGTTACTGTAGTTCTGCCATCTCTATTTCAATTTTAGAAGTACACATTAACTTTTCATAAAAGTGGATAAAAAAAGTAGCCACTGCACACTTAGAGAAAAGTTTCTAAAGTAGGTGGATAGACCCTCTAGCCACCGCCCCTGAAAGGGTTAAAGTAAATATAAACTATTTCGTTTGTCGCTCTGTGGTTCAGTTGGTAAGAGCATCCCGTTAGTACCGCGGTGGTCGTGAGTTCAGTCCCCGGAAGGTCCAGCGTGTTAATCTTTGCAGATAATTAGTAGAAAAGTTGTCAGTTGATACAAGGAAATTTTTCGTTGCAAAAATTCCCTCAAATGTTCAGATGTTCCCTCAAAAATTACACTAAGAATTTTTTGAGGAGATTTTTTAAGAAGCATTTATTTATTTATTTAGATATTGGAAAACACAAAGCATTTTAGATATTTAAAAATCACAAAATAAAATGTTTTAAGTAAAAAATACATAAAAAAAATATATATATTTTTTTAGAAGCTTTATATATATGTATATATTACTATTATATGAAATTGGATTTGTCATCGGCTTTTTGTCACGTTAAAAAAACAACACGCTTCCATTATATATATATATAAAAAAAAAAAAAAAAATGTAAGCAACTCATTGTATCTGTTAATGGATCAGCTGGTTACAGCGTCACGTTGATAACGCGAGAGTCGTGTATTCGATCCTCGCCGGGCCGAGGTGTTATTTTTTGCAAATAATTAATAGAAAAAGTATCAATTGGCAAAAGAAAATATTTCGTTGTGTACACAGTATCCTAATAATTTTTCAAGAGTTTTTTAAACGGATTTTTATTTAATTGCAAAAAGCACAAAAGAAAAATGTAAGAAAAATAAATAAATGTAATATTATAAATAAATTTTTTGAAGCTTTTTATTGAAATTGGAATTTCTCATCGTGTCTTTGTGATACGCCAAAAAAACAAGGTGCCTCCCCTTTAAAGTAATTATAAGCAACGCATTGCATTCCTCGTTAGCTCCGTTGGTTAGAGCATCATGTTGATAACGGTTGGTTATGAGTTCGATCCTCGAAAGGCGGATATGGTAATTTTTGGAGCTATTTAATAGAAAAGGTGTTAATGTAAAAGAAAGTATTAAAAAAAAAAAAAAAAAAAAAAAACTCAGTCCAGCAGGAGATATGCGGTTGAAATAGTTTAGACCTGAAAGTGTTAAATCTTCATTTTTCAGTTAAGATATTTTCACCCATTTTAACTAATTTTTATCACAGGAAGTTGAATTTATCATTGCGTTTTCTGTCACGCTAAAAAGTAAGACACCTCCACTAAAAAAAAAAAAAAAAAAAAAAAAAAAAAAAAAAAAAAATGTAAGCAATTCATTGTATCTCTATCTCTTAATGACTCATTTGGTTAGAGCATCATGTTAATTTTTCAAATAATTAATAGAAATGTGTCAGTTGATAAAAGGAAAAATTTCGTTGTGTACACAGTATCCTAATAATTTTTGAAGAGTTTTTTAAATAGCTTTTTATCTAGTTACTAAAAAGCACAAAATAAAAATTTAAATAAAAATAAATAAATAAATATATTTTTTAGAAGCTTTTTAATGAAATTGGATTTCGCTATCGCGTCTTCATGTCACGCTAATAAATAAGGCACCTCAACTTTAATGTAAATGTCAGCAGTCCTTATAGTCGCTTGTTGGCGCAGTTGGTTAGAGCGTCAAGTTTCTATTGTGATGGTGCTGAGTTCCATCTCCAAAGGATCGATGTGTTAAATTTTGCAGATAATTAATAGAAAATGTGCCAATTGATAAAAGGAAATTTTTCATTGTCTACACAGTATTCTAAAAATTTTTGAAGAGTTTTTTTGAAGAAGCTTTTTTTTAGATACTAAAAGGCACAAAATAAAAAGTTAAATATATATATATATATATATATATACATTATTCTTTTAGAAGCTTTTTATTGAAATTAGATTTTTATCATCGTGCCTTTGTGTCATTCTGAAAAAGAAGGCGCCTCTACTTTAATGTAAATTTAAACAGCCTTTTTCGTAGCTCGTTAGCGCATTTGATTGGAACGTCATGGTGATAACGCGATGCTCGTGGGTTCTAAAGCCGATGTGTTACTTTTTTACCGATAATTAATAGAAACGATGCCAGTTGATAAAGGAAAATCTTTCATTGTCTACACAGTGTTCTAAGGAATTTTGATAGTTTTTTAAAGAAGCCTTTTTTTTTAGTTACTAAACGCACAAAATAAAAAAAAAATTCAGTAAAAATAAAAATAAAAACAAATAAATAAATAAATAAAAATAACACTGAAAGTTTTTATTATTGTGGAGTCCTAAAATGTCTAAAATAAAAATGTATTCTTGCACAGACATGCTATAAAATCATAAAAGTTTCAACTACAAGAAAATTTAAAGAAAAATATAGATTTTGCAAAACACGAAAATTTTTAAATATTCCAAATATTTTAAAAAGCATTCGTGAACAATATTCCTTTTGTATAAGTATTTTTTAGATTTTTCTAGAATGTTCTATGATTTTTCTTGACAGTTCTTAGACTTTTGGTTAGAGCGTCAGATAACGCGATGGTCCCGGATTCGGTCCTCGAAAGGCAATATAGTACCTTTTTTGCAGATAAATAATCGGAAAACAAAATGTCAATTTATAAAAGAAAATCATCCGTTGTCTACAAAATATCCTAAGAAATTTTAATTAGTTTTTTTAAGAAGTTTTTTCCTTTTTGGTAAATAAAAATCACAAAATAAAATTTAAGTAAAAAATCATTTTTTAAAGTTAGAAGCTTTTTATTGTGAAGCCCTAAAAAGCATAAAATAAAATTTATTCTGGCAAAGACATGCTACAAGAAATGAAAGTTTCAACACTAAGAAAAATTTAGAGAAAAATATAGGCACTTTCCTTTTACAAGCGATGGAATTTTTTAATGTTCAAAATATTTTAAAAAGCTTTCAAGACATTTGAAATTTCTGGCCTAACGAATGATTATAGAAAACTAAAAGGAAATTTTAGAGAAAAATATAGGTACTTTCCTTTTGCAAGAAATGAAAATTTTTTAATGTTCAAAATATTTTTAAAAGCTTTCGAGACATTTGAAATATCTGGCCTAACGAATGATTATAGAAAACTAATAACTAAGAATATTGGTCTCGAAAGCTTTTAAAATATTTTGAACATTAGAAAATTTTCATCTCTTGCAAAAGGAAAGTGCCTATATTTTTCTCTAAATTTTTCTTTTTGTTGAAACTTTCATTTCTTGTAGCATGTCTTTGCCAGAATAAATTTTATTTTATGCTTTTTAGGGCTTCACAATAAAAAGCTTCTAACTTTAAAAAATGATTTTTTACTTAAATTTTATTTTGTAATTTATTTATTTATTTGCATACATACTTCTGAATGAAATATACTTTATTATTAAAAATTTGTATTTTATTTACTTTTATTTACTTATTTATTTACTTTTTCAGGATTGACACAAAATATTTCATGCATGTAATATAGTTGTTTGTGTGAAATTTTAAATGTATGGAGCAATGATTTCATCAATTTCCAAAAATAATGAACGTAAGTCAGTAGAAGTTAATTTCTTTAAAGACAAAATTAGTCTTTTTTAATAATCTTATAAAAGTTTTTTACAAATTAATTTATTAGTTTTTAAGATAAAAATGTTTTAATATGCACGTCAAATTTCGGATATTCTAAGAAACGTGACTTATTAAAATAGATTTCTACAAAACAAAATTTATTTTTAGGTAAGCTCATTTTATTTAAATCTCATCGAGTTGAACTGTTAAAGTCTGTATAACCACCGGTATTGTTTTGAAAAAGAAAATGCTTTTATATGAAGAAATTGATACTGGTTTAGACCCTTTACATAATTAGATTGTTTTTCGAGGGAAAAAATATTAAGCTTCTAAATTTTATTATAGGTTCTACTTCAGTAGTGCAAAAATGCACGATTTTATATTCATTTACATACTTTTTTTCTTATCATTTTATACTTAAAAGAATTACTTCAAAGTAGAAAAAGTATTATTTGTTAATCAATGCACCAGAGCGAATTGAAAAAAAAAGTTATTGGAGGAGATAAAAAATTTAGCAGAGTAACTCCTATTAAATATTTTCTTCTGATGAGTAGAGTACATTGCAATAGTTTCTGAAACATCAAAGGAAATTCAAGAGTCCCTAAACTCAGTTATTTACTTTGGGAAATGGAAAAAATTTCAATTAAACATTAAAGCTTTCTCGAATTACATATACTTTTGATGTGTATTTACCTCTTTTATTATTAAATAAAACATATTTTAAAAATAAGTTAGGTTAATAGCTTTTAAGCTTTTAGTTTTTTTTTTTTTTTTTTCCCCTGTTTTGTTAAAAAAGAAATGCACGGCTAAATATAAGTTTACTCTCATTGTTTGCAAAGGTAGGGTAGGTAAGGGATGCCTATTCTATCTAAATTGTTTGACTAACGTAGGTAATGGTATTCTATTCTGTTAAAAAATTTGATTTCGGATATTTCATTGAATTACATGTTTTAAGGTCATATAAAAAAAAGTAAAAAAAAATTGCAAATTGGTCAATATATATATGTGTGTGTGTGTGGTGGGGGTGTTGGGGAGAAATATTGACAATGATACTTCCAATTCGACAAAAAAAAAAAAAAAAAAAAAAAGATGAAAAGGAATTTTTATGATTTAGGCAGATATCTGGTGCAGTTTATGAATATTTTTAGAAATTAGAAAACCGAATAGGAGACATAGAATATCGGGCCGTAACTCTATATCACGAAATAGACCAATGATTTTCTTTAAAGTTGCTATATATTACTTTTAGATGCTGTTTAGTATGTATTAGTTGATTACTTCAGTAAAATTGACTGTCGTCCTGAATAAATACCTCAATTTTTGGTCTCGTCGTGGGTCCGCCCCCCCCCCCCAAAAAAGGCTTTACATATTTTCTTGAAATACCATATAAAGTGCGTACAATACATATCCTCACAGACTGTGAAAGCCTATGTTATTCTACGGGGAAATTTAATTACAGAATTTTTAATTTACTTACTGTTATGACACTTTTTTACTGTTATGAATTTTCTTTACAAATAAATTATTAAATAATACATATTTTTAAATTCTGTTTTCACATTAAGAAAATTCACAACTGTTAAGTTAACGGTCCTTTATAAAAAATGCATTTTTTTAAATTTCTAATATTTTATTTTGAAATTGCAAAATGAAAATAATTCACATACTAAAAATTCGTATTTTGCAGCTTTAAAATAAAATATAAAAAAATAACTCTTAAAAAAAAAAAAAGTCAATTTAACAGCTGGGAATTTTCAGAATGTGAAAACAGAATTTAAAAATATGCATTAGTCTTGTTTCTCGGCTACATCGGCTCCTAGCTATATCGTAGTGTATATGGAAAGGGGAGACATCAGTTTTGATATATAAGTGAATTATTCTAAAAAATCAGCCTCTCTAAAGTTTGTCACATATATCAAATAAGACTGCCTACTAAGGCTATATCAGACTGTTAAAGATTTTTAAACTATTTTCTTTCAAATACGGTTTGGATTTACAGTCAGCAACAAAATTATTGAAGCACACATCCACATTTTTATTTTTTATTTATTTATTTATTTATTTTTACTGTTTTTTTTTTTTTTTTTTTTTTTTGTTGTTGTTTGTTTCTTCGATCGCTAATTTTTATCATCACCTTTTTATTATATAAACAGATTAAGGCTAAGATTATGACTCGACAAATATTTACTAAAGAAAACAGTATTATGCGCAATATTATAAATACGAATTATTGCTAGTGCTTCAATAATTTTGCTGTAAGCTAAAAATATTTGGTCGATATCTCATGATAATCATTTTTTAAAAACGTAAAAAATAGATAATGTATGAAAAACTTGGATTCATTATTTCTTTATCGTATGTGTATATATTTATTTATCGAACAACAATAATTTTTCAAGTGTTATTTCAACTCTGCAGAAATGCATTTCTTTTCATATTGTATGAAAAATTCCATAAATTGAGCAATAAAATATATTTGAAATGCGTACAGAAATCTTATCTATAGAAAAATATCATCCCTCCGACAGAAGTATCATTTCACTGTGCTTCTGATATCTTCCTTTCATCTAAATGGGAAATGGTTGAAAGAAACTGAATTTTTATTGGCACAAAGTATTCTGAATAGGATCATGTAGATGCAGTTTAAGGCGATTTTTAATAAATGTGTATACATACATATAGTAATAATATTGAATTTTCTATCGTATAATGTGCGACGATATAAGTTTTTTTTCTGTAGATGTTTTATACATTATATGAGCTGTTATAATATGCATTATTAAATAAATCGCATTAAAAAATGAATAGGATCACGCAGATGCAGTTAAAAACCCTATAAGCCCGTCTTTTCCAGTTTTTTTTTTTTTTTTTTTTTTTTTTTTTCCGGTAGTCAAAATAAAAGGCTGGTGTGGTTAAATTTTGAAATATATATTGCTTTTTTCAAGAAAATAAGATAAATAAACATGTGTAGTATACAGTATTAAATTCTCATGTTTATACTGTGCATAGTATTAATTTTATGAATCATTAAACAGATATACCAAAATACAGCTAACGCTGAAAGGGGTAAAACGCTGAAAGGGGTAAAACTCTGAAAGGGTTAAAGAGGTCTTTTTTAAAAAAAAAATATAGTACATATAATGAATTTTCTATTATGTAATATGCGAGAAGATGGTCTTTCATCTGTTAAATATTATATCAGCTACAATAAAATACATCCTGAAATGCATCGTACAAAAAAAAAAAAATAATAATAATAATAATGTACATATATATATATATATATATATATATAGTATATATGTATGTATATGTACTGTTACGAATTACTAAATAACAATAGTTATTTTTATGTAGTTTCATTTAAAGATGCTTAGTTATCTTATAAAATGTTAATTTTCCGCATATTTTCCTTCAAAAGCCCGTTTAAAAACTTCACCAGGGCTTTTATTGACCATGGCGATGAATTTGGTTGCTTTATCGCTCCTTGACGACTTTTTTGGTCACCGTGGCGAGGAATTCCTTATTGTCGATATAGTGATTATGAAATCTAACTTGATTATTTCGGAAAATACTGTACGAAGCTATAGAGGAAACTAGGCAGACTTGACCCATGCGGGGTTTTTCCTATGAAACGGAAATTTTGGGAAAATGTTAGTCATTACACTGATTGACTAATCACACAACAGCATTTTTCTGGCAACAGCCATTACAGAATTATCAGTGGTTTTCTAGCAATTTAGTGTTGATTGATACTGCATCTTTCAAGTAAATTTTGAAAATCTTGGACTTTGTTAAATTTGAACTTCCACTTTTGAGGCAAGTCAATTTCAAAAGTATAGCTGTCTTAGTCATATATTGGTAAATAGTAACGTCAAATAATTATAATACAAGTTGCTAAAAAGTTAGGATTAACAAAGCAACGCAACTTAAGGAGACGTGTCCCAAGCAAACTAAGAATATTTGACCCAATGATTTACACTTTCATGACCTCATGCTTTTCTCCTTTAGACGGTAAGGCCCGCCTGTGAGCGTTATTCACTCGAGTTACAACATTTCAAGACAAAATTTTCTGTATTCACATTTATATTACAAATGGATATACATTATACGGTTAGACTCCGCTTAACGCTGTTTTATTTAGTGCTGTTTCGGTTTAGCGCTTTTTTATTTCCCCCGTGGATTCCCCGAAATTGCTCGCAGCAGTACGGGGATTCCCTGAAGTTGTGCGCGCGCTGTTTCGCATTACGCTCTACTTTGATGGAACGTATCCCCCGCGTTATGCGGCGTCTTACTGTAATTATATTCTTTCTAGCCAAAGTAGTTGTAACCATAGTACATTGATTGTACAAATATAAATATTCGGTTTAATCTTAAGAAATAAATAACATACAAATTGCGAAAGAATCGCCCACTGGTGGAGATGCATATTTAATAAAGGTATTAATTTATTGTTCTTTGTTTGATTTAATGGAGTTTTATCCCATGAATAATTAAAATATTGTGACTTAGGCCTATCTTTTTTTTTTTTTTTTAAGAATTAAGTAAAACATTGTGAATATTTAAGCCCAATGAATAGTTTTTATTTAAGAAATAACTAAAATACTTTCAATCATTGAGCTCAATGAATTATTACATAATAAATAACTGAAAAGAAGAAGGATAAGAATATGTTAGCCACTGTCACACCAAACAGAAAAGAAATAGAAGAAAAAATGAGGCAGAAAGAAAAGAAGAAAAAATGTGGACTAAAGAAATGCAAAAAGTGCTCTTAATGTGAAAAGTACAAAGCATGAGAAAAACAAAAGAAAACAATAAACTTTTTTTTTCACTAAAATCATTTACAAAATAAAACTAGAAAACTTTTAAATCACAAACCTGTGTTTTTCCTTTCAATACCTTAAAATTTTCATACTTTCATGAAGGGTGATATCTCTCAGAGTAGGGTGTCAAGCCTCCCTAGTCTTAGGGACACCTGACCCATGTGCTGACTTAAGCAATTTATATTTTTTGAACCATTTCTAGTAAGAACTATATGCTATCACTTTTATTCGCAGTATGTACAAATTAACTGACTATTTGCTCATAATTTTTATTCAGCTCCAACTGTTATACAAAAAATATGAAAAATTAAAAACCAAAAAATGGGTCGAGTCTCCCTAGTTTCCTTATAAGGGAACTGTATCGCGGTCGAAGAAAGTCAGTTTTCGTAAAGACATTAAGAACTAAAATGGTGTACTTAGCCAACTCATTGCTATCAACTGCAGCTTCTACTACTGTGTGTTAATACTATGGTACAGTTTATGCTATGATTTATATGTTTTCAACTATTATTAAACTGCGTTTTATGATGAAAATAAAGTTGATACTTGGCTAACAGGCTTGTAATCTTCTTGAATATTCTGTAAATAAACTTTTAAGCCTTTGTAAGACCTGCCATTCATTCACGAACAATCCACGAAGACGAACCCCGAGTACGAAACAGTACTTCATATATTACTTACAAGTAATATATGAAGTAGTAATATTTTTACAACGCCAGTTTATTGATGCTTCTTTATTAAAAGTACTTCATATATCTCAATTTTTTACTTCCTTTACCCGACAACCATAGGTAATGGATGTATTGTATTCAGTCCAAAAATTCGTTATCGAATTTTCACATTAATTACATGTTTTAAGGTCTCTTGAGTCAAAAAATGTAGCTTTTGGCAATTGAAAAGTGTGTATGTGTGTGTGTTTATGTGTGGGAGGGGGAAATCTTCTGACTATCATATTCCTGAAACTAATAAATATAGCAGTACGAAACTTCTAAATTGAGACAGGTCTGGTGTACAGATGAATTCTTAAACTTTTGGAGAAAATTAAAAAAATAAAAGTAGGGCATTTGAAACCGGAAGTGGGACCGTAACTCTATATCTCAAAAATCGCTCTAACGATTTTCTTCAAAATTGTTATATAAGCACTCTATTAGATGTCCTTTACAATGATATAGTTGGTTATTTCAGAAAAAATTATACTCGCCCTGTATAAATTGCTCACTTTCAGATCTCACATATGAGTTCCTTTAAATACAGTAGTACGGAATTTTATCAAATTCACCGTATTAAATCCCCTTTAGATATCATTTCGTATGAATTTGTTGTTTTCTGGTCAACAATTGAGTTTGCCAAGTTTTGGTGAAAGTCGTTATACCAAAATCATCTCTAACGATTTTCTTGAAAATTGCTGTACATAAACCTTTTTTTAGATATCATTTTGCATGTGTTACGTGATTATTACAGGAAAAGTAACTGTCATCCTGATAACGTAAACCAGTTTTAGATCTCGAAAATTGGTCTATCAAAAGAGGGCTATACCGATTTTTATCTTTGAATCTGTATGTAAACTTTGTTTTATACGCCTTTACACCTGTTTCAGATTTCTCTTACAGGAAAAATGGGCGCATTCGAAAGTATTTCCCGGTCACTTCCCGAGATGGGAAATGACGTCACGCGGGAAGTTTGGGAAATTAGAACAACCATATAGGAGCCTTACGAAAAATGACCGATGTATAACTACTTCCGTACACATCTCATCTTCCCGGGAAACAAATATACAAACAAACATGGCTCCTATATGGTAGTTCTAATTTCCGGAACTTCCCGCGTGACGTCATTTCCCAACTCGGGAAGTGACCGGGAAATACTTTCGAATGCGCCCAATATTTCGTGTCTAATTTGTTAGGTCAATTTTATATATTCTGAATACATTGTCTTAGAAAAGTGCATATAATCCATGTAAAAATCATAGATATACTAATTAATATACATCTGTCACCCCCTTGTTATCGAGCACAGATTTTTGATGCCGAGAAAAAGTTTTCGCATTAGCCATTAGGGAGTATAAAACTCCGAAATAGTAATGTTGAATAATTTTGTAAGATGCCTAAAAATTGTGCGGCTTTTAATTCTTCTAATACATAGGGGAGAGTAGGGAGGAATGGGACAGTTTTGACAAAAGTATTTTTTACAAATTTACTTTTATTGGTACAACACTATAAGTTTCAGAAAAACAAATTGAAAATTTTAACATCTTTTAAAAACATTTCAAACTAAAACATTAAAAACATTAAAAAGAATTTCAAATGCTCAATCAGTCCAAGTTTTTTTTTTTTTTTTTTTTTTTTTTTTTACTTCTAGCAGAGAAAGCACTGTTTTTTAGTTCAAATATTCAAAATTAAGTTTTTGTTATGTTTTTGTGGTTCCCTGAATATTAATAAGGTTTTTAGTGGCTAGTCTGTGTATGTTATCAGCATATCTCAAGAAAAAAAAATATTTCCAAGAAATCTTAACTGTAATTGGTGAATGTAATTTCTTTTGTATATTCTACCATGTCCAGGAAATCTGCTCAGGAATGAAAATTAATTCTTCATACATATATGATATATAAAGTATTTTTAAAGGTTAAAAGGGTAAACAAAAGTCGAGTGAGTTCCACACCAATTTTTTTTCCGTAATTTTGAATTTGTTTCATGCATTTTTTCTTCCACCTCTTCATTCATTTGCCTCTTGATATTTTCTGTTTAAGGAGTATCAGAATCTTCATTTTTCTTCCTTTTCTTACAAGTCCCATCCCTCCCTGAACTGCTCTGTCCCACCTCTCCCTTTTCATTATTAAAAAAAAAGAGACACATGCTACTTTTAGGCTTAATTTAGCTACTAATTCATAAAAGTTATATTATTAAGTATATAACATATCAAAAGTAGTTATGCTAAGATCAGTGAGTGACGTTATAAACTTACCTTGAAAATTTAGCAATTGTTTACTTTTGGTGTTATAAAATAGTCTCTTTGTTACATAAACTCACACAGTTCTCCAACTAAAATGATACATAGCAACAAATATGGGGCTGTAGTTACTTCACCTGGTGGAAGTGTCAAAAATTAAAAACAATGTTTATTTTAAGAATAATTTTAGGTGTCCCATCCCTCCCATTGTCCCATTCCTCCCGAGTCTCCCCTATATATTATAAGAAATGGGATAAGTTTTCATAAATAAGTTACATATGACAAATTTATGAAAAATATAATTTTTGTAATCAGTTTTTTTTTTTTTTTTTATGAAATAATTACTGTCTTTATTTAACTGATTATATATATATATATATATATATATTTTTTTTAATTTTAATTATTTTTAATATTTTATATTATTAAAAAATACAGAATTTTCAAAATTATATTAAATGTTGTTAGCAGCAGAGGAAGTAAAGCGAGCTAGTTTTAATATAAAACTAGTATGTTGTGGCCACTACAAGACTTTCTTCTCTATATAATCCTATACAATTTTACGCAATGTAAGATATTTATTAAATTATAATTTATAAAAATTAGTTTCGATAATGAATGCAGTCGATTTTTAACTCCAAGTAGTATAATAATAAATGTTGGAAGAAAGTCAGTTTTGAGCAGAGATAAGTACACTATAGTACAGTAAAAAAAAGAAATGAAAGAATAATAGAAAAATATGCATCTGGAGTTTTTGATTCACCTTTAGTGTATAAATTAAAAATAAATTTTATTTTCTGAATTATCCGAGTGCATTCCTTGGGGAAAGACAGCCATTAAAGAGTAAAGTGGCTGTTTTTCCCCAAATGAAATGGAATCAAAATTTCCCCTCGATGATCAATCGATGGTCTTATTACTATATCTACGGAAATAGTGGGTAAAGGAAGACATGTGGTTGTTGCACACCATATTTTTTTGTTTTATTTCAGTTTTAATTAGATTCCCAATAGCATTGGGATCCATCATAGTAATTGTTTAAACTGATAAATCCTTAAATTTAAATATTTGTTGCTATTTAATATATATATAGAGAGAGAGAGATTCCATACTTAATAACATTTAATTTTCTTTTTCTAAAAGAAGTCTAATTTTTGGAGTAAAATCAAACTCTTTTAATACTAGACTTCAAGTTATCTAGGTAGCAATAAATATGAGTGGATAGTTCCAGACTTACCTCTAATATCAGTTAAAAGCGGTTCCTTCTTTCAGGTCTGTTGTTTGTGTAATTCGAACAGTGTGCGTAATAGAAACAGTTGTGTGATAAAAAGAGCTGAAAACAGACTATTTTTTCTATCAGATGTTTTACTCTATTTGCATGGTGAATGTAATTTAAATAACAGCCGGTAAGTAGCATTTCGGGCTTTTTGCTATAAACTTTTTTTCAGTAAAAAAAACGTAAATGTTATGATCAAACAGTTTTTTTAATATTGAATTTACTCAATGCAATCTTAGAATATCAGCGAGAATTCGGTCCAGTATGATGTATACTATTAAATTACTGATATAATTTTGCAGCATAAATCTTGTCAATTTGTTTGCCAACACATTTTTCCCTATGCTTAAATTAGTTCTTAAAGTTTTAATTATCAAAAATAAGTAAATAAATAAATAAATAATGCATACAACAAAATAACCATAATTTTTAACAATCGAAAATAGAATTCGTACTTCTGCATGCCATTTGTACGCCTTACGACAGAACTTCTGATTCACCCTTAAAACTTTTAAAAAGGAAGTTCGAAATCATTCTAGAACGAGATTATTCAAGTTATTCATACATTTTTACTTTTATTTTCTACAGAAAATGAAGTTATGGGACTTCAACGAACCATCTTAAAACACACCTATTATTTTAAAATCTGCGAACACACTTCAAAATGGGCCAAGCAATGGTTGGTTGGGTTTTACGTCGCACTAGTGCTGCGCAAAGGGCAATTGGCGACGGTCTGAGACTCACCCCTAGAGGTAGTCCGGAGACATGCCATCCAAATTTTGATCCTCCACGGAAGGGGCAGAGCAACAATTTAAAAGCAGATTGCAAGTGAATTCTATGCAAGTAAACGCATAAAAAATACTAAATTATTGAATGCAAATTATTGAATGTTTCATCATAGATTCTAATGCAGTCGACATAAAAATTATTGAAGCATTAGCAATAATTTCTATTTGAGTACTAACACCTAATACTGTTTTGTTAAGTAAATGTTTTCGAGTCATGATGTTAGTCTTATACAATTGTTTAATTATTGTTTATAAAAAAGTAATTTGTTGATAAAAATTAGCGACCAAACTGAAATATATATATGAAAAATCTAGATGTGCGCTTCAATAATTTTGCTGCCGACTGTTCATTACATGCTCACTGATACAACGAGTAAGTACAGATTCAGATATACTTCAAAATGTGAAAAGCAACGATTTGAAAGTAGATTACTAGTGAGTTCTACACAAGTAAACACATAAAAAATATTTATTGAATGCAAGTTATTGAATGCTTCATTACAGATGTTCAAATGTATAATAAATTAAACGCTCACTTATACAACGGGTCAGTACTGATTGAAAGTGTTTAATGAAGTATGCTTTAACTTTCTTGATATATATATATATATATATATATATATATCAAATTTCAATATTTTTATCAATAACTTACTTATTTAGCGAAATCTACGTTAACATTTTTCTTTACGTTCGGAATTTTGTCATTATAAATTTAATTTTACAATACAAATTCATTATAAACATTTACATTAGTAAAACCATCATTTAAGATAAATATTATTACCATATTTACAAATTTGAACTATACGTTTCCCCCAAATTCATTTATTATTTCCAAACGAATACAATCTTTGATTTATTATTAATTTTTACAACCAAAGCTTTTTAATGATTAGTGAAAATATTATACATTTTAGAAATCATGCAAACATCACGTATATCATTATATATTTAGAAATGTCATTATTTCAAACAACTTTCTGAAATTCGGCCAAGATTAATTGCTACTGTGGAGATGAATAAAGATCTTAGAGAAGAGTTTGTGACACGGAAATCATAGAAATTGGAAAATGCAAATATGAGAAAATTGTGTACTGTCTTGGCAAATATTCAAGATAGTTACTGAACACAAAATGCTAAATGAACCATAAAATCCAGTTTTTGAATTACAGTTCAGCAAACATTTCTTAATTAATTATAAATTCATGATACTTCCCTAACATCTAAATTAATGAAACTCAAGTATACCCAGCATAACGTTTTATTTGAAGTTATAATTCTGATTATAAATTTTGATAAAATGCTTGAAATGTTTTTAATTCTTTGGAAATCATAACGAAACATGATATTTTGAAATTTAGTACATGCTTATGCTTAATTTATTTACAATTTTACTTTTATTTA
This sequence comes from Salticus scenicus, assembly GCA_963930645.1. NCBI lineage: Eukaryota > Metazoa > Arthropoda > Arachnida > Araneae > Salticidae > Salticus > Salticus scenicus. Next base: position 134,168,364 of record OZ005653.1, on the reverse strand, counting down.
TCGTATTAGAATATATATCTAATTCGCTCAAATTATAGAATTTCATACATTTACATAGCAAAGTTTACTGTTTATTTATTTATTTATTTTAAATATAAGTAGGCTGTATCAGTACATAAGTATATAGCTCGACAGCCTGACCAATGATATTGCATTTAGAAAAACATTTTTTATGGAGATAAAAGACAGTAATAAACAATAAGTAATAAGAAATGAAGTGTTTCCGGATATGTTATGATTTGTCATAATACAGTTCACAGTAAGTTACAAAATAGAAATAAATATATAATTTTTTAAATAACTGATTGCAAAAAGCAGTTATATTTTTTATTCAAATTATTAAAATAATCTGGTGTGTAAATCATACGACTTTCTCTTACCCTGAAATATAATACTATAAATACAGATTGGAGATTAAGATGTAAGATAACGAGTACTGTTATGTAAACCTATGTTAAACAATTCAAATCAGGCTTCGGAAGAATTTTATATGATAATTAGTTCTGTGTGAGAGGGGCTACCGCCTCCCTCAATTCCCCGTTTCATTAAAGCCCCTACATTTATATAGAATTTAATTCAAGCGGAAGGCCCGGGGTTCGATTCCCGGCTCTGGTATTTTTCACATAGTTGGTAAAAAATCAACATTCTACTCAATTCTATTAAAAATTAATTTCCAGGTTGATGAATTAAATTTCTGAATTGAAATTTCGTGGCCGTTTGTAGTTATGCCATATTCAAATTTGTCACTTGATATAGCTGCTTTAATGCAGACTCGGTGACCTTGCCAACGTAAATTATGTGAGAAGTGCCGAGCTGGTTATCAGCCAGGGTAGCTCAGTGGTTAGAGCATCCGCGCGTTAAGCGGGGGTTCGATTCCCGGCTCTGGTATTTTTCGCATAGTTGATAAAAAAAAAAAAAAAACCTTCTACTCCATTCTATTAAAAATTATCAATCTTGATCAAACTTTTCCAGCAACAAATTTATACTAACTTCAAAATACAACATTTGGAGATCCAACAATTATTCGTTTTTAACTTACTCTAAGAGACACAGACAAATATCAAACGTTAAAAAAATTTGACTACGGTAATCAGGAAGCCTCAAAACGTGTAAATATACAAAAAACAAGCGATGCATATTTAGCTTAAAACATACATTACTTACCATATCTCTATGAGGGATTTATTTCAGTTCCCGAACAGATTTCCTACTAATGGTAAAATATTATTAGTAACATCCACTAAAAACAAATAACTAGTGTGTTGTGGCCACCACATAACTTTCTTCTATATTTTCCTATACAAATTCACTCAGTAAAAATAATTTATTAAAATTATGAATTAAAAAAATTTTCTTCCATGATAATGCAGACGATTTCCATATTGGAGAAGTAGTATAACACCAAATATCCAAAAAAAATGTTGAATTTATTCTCAATATTACATTATTATTATTTTTTTTTATGAAAAAAATCGACAACTGTATTTTAAATTATCGCAGATCGATGGTTCAACCATTCGTTTTAAAGGTATTGGCGAGCTCTTTTGAAAGATACCCATTATGAAAATTTACTCCCCTCGAGGGGGGGACTTACCCCCTCAGGGTTGAGGCGAGGCGCCTACATACACATTTTTTTTTTTTTATATATTCGTTTCATTTGGTTTAGTGCAGTCTATAGATGTTAAACTCTACCTACCTGATATTTCCCCCATAGACGTAATATATTTGAATACTTTTGAGTGTTCCTGTACATGAACCATTTGCTTCATCTCAACGAAAAGCTTAGTGTAGCATCCCTATATGATACACATTTAGAATACTGAGTTTGGAATTTCTGCTATTATTTGTTCTTAAGATATAGTGATAACAGACAGACAGACACACACACTCACACAGACACAAAAAATGATTTTCGTATTCAGGGGACCTCAGAACATGTAAATATAACAAAAACTCACTTTCAAAAATTTGACCCTAAAACAGCACATTCTCTACCGTAAGGGTAAATGAAAGTAAAAATGACATAAAAGGGAGTTTTAAAATATGCATTAAATTTTAAAATAAATTCCTTCGCCCATAATATAAACGCTACTATTAATCATAAAATTTGAGGTCGGTGCTAAATTGAGTGAAAATTGGTATTTTTTATTCAATACGCAAATCAAAATTAAATAATAATGTATATCTAAATTTTTGTTCTGCACAATAAAACAAAAAGTTATTTAGATTGAAATGAAAAAAATTAAGATTTCGTAAACAACAAAAGTGCACAGCGAAATATCTAGTAGCTACGTAGAAACGCAAATTCTGAATTGTGATTTATGATCGCTGCTTTATGTGAATGTTACAAGTGGATTAAATACATACTGTGAAAAAATGACAAAGAAAATCTTCAAGATGGATCATTTCCGACAACAGCGTTTATAGCTATTAGTTTTAAGACAAATCTGTTAAAAAATGTGACTTTTACTTTATATTATCCAATTTCAAATGCTGTAGTTCATACCAGTGTTTATGTTGTCTGCGAAGAAATGTATTTTATACATTTAGGTTAAAATTAAAATTCGATGTTATATCAAATTTTAATTTTTTTTAATAGTTTAAGTAATACTTATATTTGCGTTTTGTAAACGGCTATCCTCCTGTATATATATATATATATATATATATATATGCAGCTTTCACAGCTTTATGAAGTACATGACCCCTGATGAGTATTTACTTCTAATTTTAAGCATTTTTATCCAATTATTTCTGTGGTCATTAGTTTATGTCATTAAGTTTAATGATCCTTTTTTCATTATTATCGTTCATGTCGGCGTAAGTAATTTAGATTGTTTTTGTCTCTTATTGGTACTTAATCTGTATCGCAACATTTTTGTGTCCGTCTTTCCTATAAGTTAAAATCAGTTCTATTTTTTTGTGTTGGTATTGTTTTATATCTATTAATTGCTAAATTTTAAGATTAAATTTTATTATGATATCTATCATTTTTATATATATATATATATGTATGTATATATATATTTATTATATACATATATATATATATATATATTCAGCGAAAATATATTCACATTGCAGAACACTGAAAGACATTCAAACGTGGCTTCACCTTTCACTTCTCCACAAGAAAAGTGACACAACTCAAACTACGAGATGCTGTGGCCACCACAAGACTTTCTTCTATATTTTCCTATACGAGTTCACTCAGTGACAACATTAAAAATAATAATAATAATAATAATAATAATTCCAAGTTTTTTTTTTGTTGTTGTTGTTGTTAAAAGGTAAAAAAAAAAAAAAAAAAAAAAAATAGATAACTTTGTTTTAAATTATCACATATTTATAGTTCAACCATTCGTTTTAAAGGTATTGACGAGACCTTTCGAAAGGTACCCATCTTGAAAATTAACACCCCCTGGGGGAAGCTATGCCCCCACATGCACAAAACTTTTTTCTTAATTAACTACTACTATTATCAATAATTCATATTAATTTTACAATCACAGGTTAAGAATAATTCTCATTATGTACATTTATATGAAATTTTGTCCTATACTGCCATGTTAAAAATTTAGAAAAAATACGATCACAGCACCACCTGTTGAGAGATTGATCCCCAAATCAAATCCGCACCAGTGTATGTGAGGGGCCAACTAAATACCAAGTTTGGTTAAATTTCGTTTACAAAAAAAATATAAAAAAATTTTTTTCGTTAAAAGTAAAAAAAAATCGATAACTTTGTTTTAAATTATCACATATTTATAGTTCAACCATTCGTTTTAAAGGTATTGACGAGACCTTTCGAAATATACCCATCTTGAAAATTTACTCCCCTCGAGAGGGGACTCCCCCCCCCAGGGGGGGGGGGCGAGGCTCCTACACATACAAATTTTTTTCCCAGTTTACTATCTCTATTATAAATAATTCTTGTAAATTTCATAATGATTACTAAAAAATAATTCTCTTTATGCACATTTATACAAAATTTTGTCCTATTTTACCATGTTAAAAATTTAGAAAAAGCAGGTTGGCAACGCAACCTCTCATACAATTTTTACCAAAAGTTGATAGGAAGGGGCAACTACATACCAATTTGTAGGAAATACTTTGCAATAGTTCCTGAGATACAGTTGCCACAAAATTTTGTCACACACACACAGAGAGACAGACAGACAGACATTTTCTAAAAATGGTCAAATGGACAGCTCTCAAAACGTGTAAATACATCAAAAACCTGAGGTCGAAAATTTTTGCGAATCCAATACTTTCTTTTATTGAATATAGAAGAAAGTAAAAATAGTGATTTTGAGTCAATGTTACTGTGTAATGAAGGGTGCATTTGTGGTGATGGTCGCCCTTTTAAATTATCTATACATGGGTCATTCTCAGATAATGATAAATATTGGTTTCAGAAAAAAATAAAAAAAAAAATTGTTTTAATTCCTGATTTTTTTACATTGATGCAATTATCCATGTCTGCTATAGAGAAAAAAATTACCAGCAGAGATCGTTTGCCTTAATTACAGCTTAAATTATTTTTTTAATTTTTCATTGCAACTTGGTAATGATATTTGTGAACATGGTACTTACAGACAAAACCACAGAAATGACCAATGGCCAAATAATCACATATTTATTTATGGACAGCTGTACTTATCATTCTAAGTTGTTACAGAAAAATTAAAATGTCTAGATGATATATAGTGGTGAGATTTTTGGAATAATTTTCACTATATGAATCCTATAGCTGTCTGTTTTAACAGGCGACGTAAAGTGATTTACACTTTACTGCCCAGCACAAATCCCCTTTTGCCCACCCTTCCCCAGCTTTGGTTACTTTTGCTTGTATATTTTTCCCTTATTTTCATACGTGTTAGATTTTTTTTTTTTTTTTTTACACGCGTGATTGTGCATTTTTTGTTTTCCTCCCATGATATTTTCTATGGATTTTTTTATATTCCCCCCCCCCCCTTTTTTTTTTTTTAATTCTAAAATATTAAGTGCAGTGATTTCTGCCCACCCCCACTGAATCTTATATCAGACGAGACGTAGCTAACCCTTGACGATAGCCTCAAGGCCCCATTTGCCCACCCTTTTCAGCTTCGATTACTTTCATTTTCTCTTTTATGTTCGTATTGTTGTTGCACCTTTTTTTTTTTTTTTCCACACTTGTGACTGTGTTTTTTCATTTTCATTCCATGCTATTTTCTATGGATTTTTAATTTTTCTCCAATTTTTTTGCATTCTAAAGTGTGGTTGTCTCCCTCAATTGCATCTTGCTCTGCATTATTTTGAAATTTGTTTCAGTGACATATTTTTGGTGCAACATCCAATTAAACAATAAAATTTTAAATTGTTTTTATATTCATGCACATTAAGAAAATAAATATGAACCCTCCAGGCATCCAAATAAAAGATAAATTTTTAAATTGATTTTATTACACTAGAATTTAAATTTATTTTCCAGTAAAGCATTAAAAAAGAAAGAAAGAAACTCCTTTTTATTTTTATGTAAAAAATACCTTTTAAATAAATATAACTCAAAATAATACATTTGGAAATAAACTATATTATGAATTTCAATATAATGTCATTGTAAGAAAATTGAATAAGAAAAGCGTCATTAAAGGATTAATTCAAAATGCCTTGCAAATTTTTAATCTTCATTTTTACTAATAATAAACGGAATAATAATCTTATAAGGTTCACTTTATAAGAACAAGTGAGACAAAAAGCTTTATGATAGACTAAATTAGCCCATAAAATGGAATTTTGGCAATTTCTGCTAAGGAAGAGTTATGAAATGAAAAAAAAAAAAAAAAAAAGTCTAAAACTGTCCTTACCATGTTCTTAGACATCATTACTATGTTTTCAAAACACCTTGGTAATGACCACCTTGGTAATGACATTTTTTATGTTAAGCCCATTTAGGGCTAAATTATAACAATTAAAAGCAAATGTAATATTTATTCTGTATGTAGTCCCAAAGATCTTTATAAATCATTCAGTAAATTTAAATTTATTAATTGTGTATTTCTGTAATAATGGACTTTGTAATGACACACAATAAATACACTGACTATAATTTTAGAACAAAAACAGCAAAATGAAATAATTTGTATTTACTTAAACTAAAAAAAAAACTTGTCTGCTTATAACGGCATGAAATACTTTTCTTTTGACAGGTTGATAATTATGACAGCACCATCTAGTAGTGAGGTACTAAAGAAAAACTTACGCACCCTGGTAATGACAGTTACCCATAGGGACAAATTTTAAATAAGAATAATTAATAGAATTTTTTTCTTTCATGTCTAAAGTTCCAAATATATCCAAATAGAAAAATTAAATATACCTAGAAAATTGTTAGCTTTATTTTTAAATTTTTCAAATCTTTAAAATAAAGGTTCAAATAATAAAGTTTGGAGTTTGGGACGAGCCTTGGCAATGACATTTACAACTTTAAATTTTTTTTTAAATATTGAAATTTTACTTTTTTTGGTATTCAAATTACTGCACAGTGTAGTGCTTGAAAAGAATTGTTCAAAAAAATTTTAACTTTCATAGCTGACTTGCTCAAGTAACATTTTTTAGCCAAGGACCCAAAATTTACCATTATGTGAGAATGACCCACATGTTGCGTGATCAATCAATAAATCACAGAGTCAATTTTATAACATTATACACTTTAATTCAAACTCGATTTATGGGAAAAATGGGGACACTTTTGCTGAAGATTTCTGAAACATAAATGTTCTGCCCTCTTCATGTAGATATAAATGGTAAATACGTTCAATAGCTTAATAAATATAAGTGGCTTGGTAATCTCACTATAAAACAATAATTTAAACTATATAACCCATATGATGTAACTGTTGACAAACTTGTTGATTCTTCAAATGTATTCTCTTAGACGCTTTTAACTCTAAAACATTCCTAGCCCAGCCCAAAATACCATCCAAACGTGTGCCGCTGTATCACACTGCCAGAGACGGACTCAATCAGCACTAAGGTAGAATCACCTAAACCCCCAAGGGTCACGGTAGCCCAGTCGGTAGAGCGCCGGCCTCGTAATTGGAAGATTGCGGGTTCGGTAATCGAGCCGGCCAAAGACCGTCGTGTACACTAATGGTGGCTGGTGCACGTAAAATCTGTCGTAGCCGCAATATCCTCCACGCTCCCTTCAAAAATTATACATCTGGGGTCACCGAAGCGTGAAAGCCATCCCTTCTGTGGAGGATCAAAATTGTGATGGCATGTCTCCGGACCACCTCTAGGGGCGTGTCCAGACCGTCACCAATTGCCCATCTGCGCAGCACTAGTTCGACGTAAAACCCAACCATCCATTCATCCTAAACCACCAAAACCACGCCGAGCACGATTTCAACATTCCTTTTAAACGTTAACTCAGTTACGTTTACCTTTCAACACCGATTTCAACAAATCTACACTGAAACTAATTTATTTGTTTTTTCTCGAAAAATACCAAACTTCCTTTTTAAATTCGCAACTCCCATCTATCTTTCGTAGAGTGCTTTAGTAAGCAGAGTAAAAACCAATGATTCGACTCGTCAACCTCTTTACTCTTGCTTTGCCAGCTTTCTACGAAAACTGCCTCTAACCACACGACTGAAAAATGTGCATAAAATACTTAAATGTAAACACATACACGCAAAAAGTAAATTGCAAAAATATTTCCATCAGAGAGACAGCTATGTCAGTGTTATATTAATGCAAGTAAAATCGTTATCGTTACCTTTAAGATGATTTTTCTCAAATACTTCATTTGAAGCACTATAACGTGTGCAATGTAAATTACAAAAAAAAAAAGTGCCCAAATGTGCAATGCAGTTCACGGACGATGTTTGGATATGGAAAATAAATGTTTGAATATTTAGTGATGAATATTTGTTGGCTTTTTGCTTCTAACATCTCTCCAGCACCTTACAATTTAAGAAATTGAAAAAAAAAAGCCTATTTGAGCCTTTATTTTTAGAATTCATGTCGACCAGTTATATCTTTATACTAAATAGATGATACTCTACAACTGTGTAATTCACATTTTCATTATCTTGTGCAGTTTTCGATTTGGAAAACAAATAATGTATATATGTATGTATGTATATATGTATATATATATATTTATGAACTGGAGTCTACATTCGTTTTGATATAAATAATCTGGAATACTCTTTATAATATTCTCTGTTACTCTACATTGCTATACACACACTATTTCAATTTAAGGTGCAAGAATATTTATAGTTTACTTTAAAAAGTATTAAAATCGACACTTATCTATGTTTTGGATGACTACATGTTTGTTTGTATGCATTCCTGTGTATCAAGGGCTACTGTCCTTAAAATTACCGTCTCATTTGAATATTGAAGCTACATTAATAAAGAAACGGTGGTTGCTATCAAAATTTAAAAACAGAAAGTTTTAACTAGTTACAAAATTTACACTAATGTTACTCTCAGAATCTTACTCTACTAATTATTGATAGGCCTGTAAATTAACAATATAACTATAAGTTCTAAAAGTTGGTTGTTATACTTAAAATATTTGCAGATAACTTTTGGGGCATTTAAAACCATACCCCTAATATAAATTTTTGTGTGTGTATGTGTGTCTGTAAACGGCGGATGGTATTATTTTATACCATATTCTACAAAAATAGGCATAGGTGATTTAAAAAAAAATCCTAATAATACAGTCTAAAAATATTGAACTTTTTGATACAGTCTAAAAAATATTGAATTGTACCAACGAGAATCGTGGCTGATATATATAAATCATTTCATGAAGCTTTTATATTCCGGTACATGAACGATTTATCATATCTCAAATACATGTAACGCCCCCATTTGATACAGATTTAGGTGGTTGACCTTGGGATTGCTGCTTATACTTGTTTTTGAGTCATACTGATGAAATCAAAAAAAAAAAAAAAAAAAAAAAAGATTCGAGCTAGAACAGTTGTATAAAACTAATAAAAAAATTACTACTTTTTTTTTTTTTTTTTTTTTTTTTTTCCAGAACCTTTCTTATATTTTTGTTAAATCAAATAACCTTTACTTACATTCAAATTAATTGAAAAATACTCACTGTCCTCTTTCTTGTTTTTCCTTACACATTATATGGATATTTCTTTGGTTTAGTGATATTTTCTAAGATTTTCAAAGAAGGATATGATACTTTATTTTCAGCCAGGATGACACACAGTCTGCAATAAAAGTTTGATTTTTTCTAACATCACCATTTGCTTTGCAGAATAATATTAACATTAAATTTCATTATCATAAGCAAACCACGGTTATTTAGATTTGTGGCTACGTATGATAGTTGACGATCCGCAAATACGGGCTATGTCCCACGAACTATGCTCACACACAAACGGCGAGAATTCCGCTATGGATTATGAATATGAATACAGAGCAGACACAAACACAAAGTAATTCTTAAGATAATTTGTCGATTTGGAGAAAGCTTCTTGTAAATTGTGTACTTAAAAAAATATAATTAAAAATATATTTAATTTAGAACTGATATTTACATGTACCAGGTGTACCATAAGCCTGTATGTATTTAAAAAAAATCATACAAATTGAAGGAACTGGTAGAATTGCACGTTGTTTGCGATAAAGTTATTCTAGTGGAGTTTCTTTTCTTGTTATTTCTTCTTTCTTTCTTTCTTTTCTTTTCTTTTTTTTTTTTTTTAAAGAAAAAAAATTAGAAAAAAATTTCGACGATACAGAGCTCTGCGTAGACGCGTTAAAATTATTCAATCAGAGAACTGTAAATTGTATCGGTTTATTTTTAAAAAAATCATATATAATTATTCTCTCAATTTTCGTTTGATACAACATTTTTGGTGAGATTAAAGGATGTTATTTGTCATGGAATATCCTGCATGTGATCAGATTTGCAGTATGCTACAGTTATCGGTGTTGTAATTAGCTTGTAAACTATTATTTGTGGTAATGACGGACACGTATAAAATACGAGATTTTCTTGAAAATACTAACATCCACCCAAATAATTTTCCGTGGGAAAAATGTGTGATTTGCTCTGGTATAGCGACCTCTATCAACGGAACTTTTAACTTTTATACGAGAATAATATTTAAGCGAACCTCAATCAATTCTACATGTTCCTCCAATTTTAATAAATTTTTAAAATGTCTACAGACTTACGTTACACCCAGTATTTATGTGTATATATGTTAAACAATGATATACAAAGCCTTTTCGTGTTTACGTTAAAAGTTTCAATATGTAATCTCGACTGCGTGAAAAACAATGTTTTTTACATCAGCAATTTCATTGCATTTTCTTTAATCGAGCGAGAGTTGCATGCATGAAATATGAATTTAATGCTCCTTCTTTTAAAAAACACAATATTTCTTTTTCAAAATACCCCAAAGAACTCAAAGAATAAATTTATTTAAAATAAAATTTCCCCAAAGCTTCCGACTGGATATAGTATATTCAATATTCTTCTCAAATTTTTGAATAGCATTTTCATATATTCCTTCTTTTCAATAAAATATAAGAGATTATTTTTTCGGACTTAGGTGATATTATTGAATAAATTCTTTTATCCAGTTTTAAGCGTGAAAAACAGCATTCTCCTCCTTCTTACATGTAAAATATTGCAATATGTTATTCAAGTTTCCATAGTATTTAAACGTTATTATTATTCGTATTTTTATTTCACTGGATCCTTCGATATTACAAATATATGTGTTTTTATATCATTGCATATGTATTACGAATAATTTGACAAAAAACCTTTTTAACTGTTTAAAAAGGTTTGCATTAACATGAAATTTTCTAAATATTGTATTTATTAATTAATTCTTAAAAATATATATTGCATTTACAACATCTATTATTCGAAAAATTATAACTGTAATTCTCATAATCATTACATTTTTTTCCGAAGTGCAGATAAATTAAGCTCGGAGAAGAATCCTCTAGTAAATAACAAATATAATTCATTAATTAATTAAAAAGCAAAATTGTAATTATTTTCTTATTATGAAAGAATATCAGTGAGGAAAAGCTCGTTATATATATATATGTGTGTATATATTTTTTCAAATGAATCGAAAGCTATCAAATTTTGCTTTCCAATAACAATCACTCTGTTAGTAAATACTCTCAGATACTTAATTTAGTTTGTAGTGTGTAATTAATTACACATATATAATTGACCTCTTTAAAACTTAAAACCCGGACAATTTCGAAGATTGAACGGGAATTATAGATTCAGAAATATTTCGGTTTTAATCATTGAAATATATGTTGATTTAATTTATTTGAGAGCACGTACGCTGTCCTAAGGTAAAATAATTAGCAAATTTTTTGGCCTTAATCTTGCACGCCATTTTTATGGAAGTGGGAATATTTAATTAAGTAATCGAAATTGAATAAATTTTGAGTGAATGAAAGTAAAAGTTAATTTTAAGACTATTAAAACATATCTTGAGATCAAATAAATAAAAATTCTTAAATATATATATATATATATGTATGCATGTATGTATATAAATGTGTAATAAATAACTATAAACATGTATAAATAAAACTTAAAGATATATACTCTCATAAAAAGTATTTCAAAGTAATAATAATAATAATAATAATTTGTAAACATTTATAATTAAACTTATGTAAAACTCTTATTACTGGGGAAAAGCTTAAATAAATAAAGATTTAAAAACAAACACATATAAGCGAAATAATTCCTATTTTTTATTAATATATATAATTTGAAAATGTTGTATTTTATTGATATAATAAACGTTTGCTATAACTTTTTGATGAAGTACAAAATGACTTAACTTTGTATAACATATCGGTTTAAAGACAGCTACGCTCAGTCTGTGACAAATAATAAATGTGAATAAATACTGTTTATTTATTTATTTATATTTACACAAATAGATAAAAATAAATTAAAAAAAAAATTTGTATTAAATTTTTGAAATATTTATAAGAAACATGTTTGTTAATAAGAAAAATAATTGATAAAAAATTGCATTAAAATTCACAGAGTGATTTTTATTGCCAAATTTCGTAATAAATAAATGCGTAAAGGACGCGCTAAATAGGCTTTTAACAAAAGTAATGCAGAGGATTAAATAAAAAAGCGATTCGTTAACTTTATAAAATTACGAATGATCAAAGAAAATATTTAATGAAATTCCGATGATATATTATGTAATAGAAATATCGTTATCATGGAAAAATTCAAATATGACATTTAAGTGTTTCTGTGTGTTTTGAGGTCGCTTGAATTCAATTTGCATTTTTTATAGTGATGAATGAACGCTTGTATGTGTATGAGTGAATACGAGAGGGTTTGAACGCTTCATTTGATTCAGCTCAAGTTCGATAGGTATGTAAGAGGTGACACATAACTACATGATTTTAATGAGATAGAACTTTTTTTTTTTTTTTTTTCATGGATACAAAGTAGAATTCTTATACTTTACGATTTATAGTCTGAAATTATTGAAGTTCGTTTAATAAGTTTAGGGGGTCTTCTAAATTCAATTTCCTTTTTTTTTTTTACTTACGGCGATGTCTGCATTTATATGTTCCTGTTTGTATCTGAGTGAACGCGATAACATCTAAAAACTAAATTCGATTGCATTCGTTTAGAATATCTTATATAATATAGATCCACATTGCATGAGATAGCTTAATGATTATAGGAATAATGTGTATATGCATGGGAGTGAATAAGCCTGATAGCGTCTAAACGTAGCGTTCCACTGAATTAAAATTTAGTACATATAATTTAGGTCACCGTAACATAAAGTACATGAAGTTGAATGAATATAGGATTAATGTGTATATGTAATTAAGTGAGTGAGCGCAATAGCCTTTAAATATTAAAAGTCATCATCAGGTAAAATATGAAGAGCTTAACGATAGTAGGATTAATGTGGATATGCATGTAAGTGAGTGTACATTATAGCGTAAAAATATGAGTTTTCTATTGAGCTAAAACTTGGTAGGTAAATTTAAGGACATCGTTGCGAGAGATACTTATAGAATTTTATAATTGTGGAACTTATGGGTCTTTTTCAGACGATAAAAACTAGAATTTCATTATAATACAAGGTCTGTACCAAAAGTAATGCGCCCCATATTCTTCTGCCACGACTATCCGTCGCACAGGGTTGCCGCTTGCACGGAAGAAAGGTTGGAGTCTTGGGAACACAGCGCCACCAGCGCACCAGCGCTCCGCTTGCACGGAAGAAAGGTTGGAGTCTTGGGAACACAGCGCCACCAGTCGGCTCCGAGCTCCTGAAGAGTCACAGTGCCTGTTTCAGTGAACCCTTGTGTGAGTGAAAACCAAGATGGAAAAAACTCTCGAGCAGAATTGTTACAGTGTTGTGAGGACGATCCGACTTTTTTGGACAATGTGGTAAGTGGTGAATAATCTTGGATCTTTTTATACGACCCAGAAACAAAAAAAATAAAATAAAAATAAAGTGCGCAGAGTGGCACATGACGTCCTCCCCACGCCCTAAAAAGGCAGGAATGAGCAAATCGCAAGTCAAAGCGATGCTCATTGTTTTTTTCGATTCCAAAGGACTGGTCCATTTTTAATTTGTTCCACCTGGACAACGAGTAAACGCCAAATTCTACGTCGAAGTACTGAAAAGGCTAAAGCAACTGGTCAACCGCATCAGGCGCGAGATCAAAAAATCCTGGAATCTGCACCATCACAAGCTACACCGTCTTTATTACGACCGACTGCCTGACTAAGGCCGGCATCTAAACGCTCCCCCAGCCGCCTTACAGTCCTGATTTGTCCCCTCCCGACTTCAAAATACAGCATTTAGGGACTCTGGAGAACATCAAGGCGGCTACGAAGAGGTTATTAAAGGACATTCCTGTGACGGACTTCCAGGACGCATATAAAGCATTTAAATCGCGTTGAAACAAGTGTGTTGAAGCAAGCGGGATGTATTTCGAAGAATACTGCGTAACTATATGAATCATTTCAATAAATTTCTTAAATTAAAAATGGGCGCATTACTTTCAGGACAGACTTTGTACTATGAACGCATATTATTTGAAATTCGTTTTTTAATGCTAAACGGTTTAAAACAGAAAAGCTACTATAAAATATTTCAATAATTGGCTGAAATATGATCATTGGAAAAATTATGAGTGTATTATCCTCTTTTACAGGGAAGCATTGATAAATCTTCAAGTATCTTGTTCTATAGGAGTTAAAAAATAAAGTTCTTTAAATTACTTAAAAGATAATGAAGCTTATTTTAAAACTTTTTTTTTTTCGTCCGTTACTGAAGATTTCGAGCTTACTAGTCAAAGTCCATTTATATGGACACACAAAAAATTCGAATAAATTGCGTTCCATTATATTCACCCAAGAACTGTTGTAGAAATGCTCTAATTTTACCTGTTCTTATTGGTGCTTTTTTATTAGACAATTTTCACTTGACGTCTTTCACGGCCCATGCGCTAAACTGCCAATTTAAATTAAAAACATTTACCTATATTCAAGGCCGTAACTAAGGGAAGGGTATTCGGGGATTTTAAAAACTCTGAAATTTTGCAGATTTGTCGATTTTCTATTTTTTTTTAAATTATATTTTATTTTAAACACTAAATAGTATGTACTAAAGATTGAACCCTCTCTGAAATTTGTATATGTCTATGAGCTTGGCTGTATTAAAGGCAAAAATTTTAACATTTTTTATGAATTACACGAGCGAAAACCATCACAAATGCTTTGTTCCTCAGATTGAACTATCATTGGGTCTCGTGGGCACGAATCGCCAAATACGCCACGTGGCATGATAGTTTTCTAATGAAAAAAGTTCTCACATTCGGTTAGTTACTAAATTTTTCACCCGATTCAATGTTTTTAAACATCATTAACTATTAAATGCTCAGAAAGTCGAGTGAAGTCATTTCAGAATTTTAATTATGAAAGTGAGTTGAAGTAGAATTGAAAGGAATAAATACAACACAAATCCATTCGAATGCGAATATAAAACGCACGCATCATATAAATACGTCTTCATAAACATGGCTTATATAAGTATATTGCCCAATTGTCTATTCAGATTTGGAATCCTCGAAAGTCTAAACTACTTCATTTGCGGAAACGATATAGTTTTTGATGCACATCACTTAATTCTGTGCTCTGCATTATCAATTAGCTGCATTGCTGGCAGATATTGGGATATAACGTAATCATCCAAATTATGTCAGAAGATTATGCAGTAAGATACGCACATGTAAACGTACATACATGCACACACACTTACAAATTGCCTAAAATCACTTTTTGGGGCTCAAGAAAACTTAAAACATGCAAATCAGATGAAAACTAGACATATAAGTTTTTTCAACGAATGCAATGGAAGTAAAAAAATATTGTTTGCTTGATGATCATAAAATTATGAGAGTAAAACTATTTAGTTTCTTTACCATATTCAATGATTTTATTTTCAATTTTCATCATATATAACACATGTCATTATTTAGTTTTTGTAAAGATATCCGAAAATAAAGTTTTTCACGTGTCCAAAAATATCTTTTTTTCATTACTAAATAATAGCATATTACCAAATTGTACAAAAATAAATTATTTCTTCATTAAATCTAAGTATTCAATTTCTTATTCAATTAAATTACTCATAAATATATATTTGGAATTGTATAGATTTTCAACTAAAATCTTATCAAATTGACAATAAATATTATTATTTCATTCATGAAAAGTTTCGATGGCTGTATTAAACCCACCTCTTACATTATAAATGAAATCATTGATGTCTTTTAAAAATATATTTTTTATCATTTGAGTACTAAAATTTACTGTTAAGGACCCTCTTCACTCACCGCCGCCGGAAGCCGAAACTAATGCTATTCTATGGGAAATTTTTCTTTACAAATAACTTATTAACTAATACATATTTTTAAATTCTGTTTTCACATTCAGAAAATTCCCAACTGTTAAATTAACGGACCTTTTTTAAAAATGTATTTTTTTAATTTTTAATATTTTATTTCGAAATTGCAAAATGAAAAAAAATTCACATATTGAAAATTCGTATTTTGCAGCTTCAAAATAAAATATAAAAAAATAAAAAAATAATTTTTTAGAAAAGGTGCGTCAATTTTATACAGCCGGGAACTTTCAGAATGTGAAAACAGAATTTAAAAATATGTATTAGTTAAAAAGTTATTTGTAAAGAAAAATTTCCCATAGAATAGCATTAGTTTTGGCTTCCGGCGGCGGTGAGTGAAGAGGGCCCTTAAGTCTAAAATCTATGCCAAAAATCGCTAAAGTCGTCTGTTATCATTTTCTATTATGCTAAGACCTTCAGTGATTATGGCCTTATGGTGACTGTCAACAAATTTATTATATTTATCTCTATTGGAAATGCATCCATAGCACACAGAAAGGCCATTCAAAAAAGCAAAATTTCTCTACTTAAAGTCTTTATAAAAAGGGGTTTAATTAACTTAGTTGCTTAATAAATTTTATCTGTTGTCATAGAAAATAAACTATATTACATGATCATTCCATGTCAAATCTACACAGCTAGAAACTAGGCTAATTTATTTGTTCTAGAAATATGAATGTATACCAATTAATAAGTCGCTATCTCTTTTAGTTTTGTACGTACAGGGCTGCAAAAATGGGTAAAAAATGCAAATTTTGGAAAATTCGTCTACTACAAATGTATACATATTTTGTTTTTCAATTAACTTAGAGGGGTAAGATTGGTATCATTAGAAAGTGTATAATACAGACTTTCATATTATATATCACATGTATATATTTTTAAAAAGTTTCATTTTAAGGTCAAACATTTTTACCTTTGACATTTAATGTCTCAAAAAGTGCATAATTAATTTTCTTTGAAAAATCGTATGTTAACTTTACTTTTATTATCTATAATTATTGTAAATTTCAACATGGGACGACCATGGTATGTTTCGTTATTAATATGCAACCCTCCGTCAGTATTTTCATACTTATATAACGTAAGTTTAACCCATATTTTGTTCCCGCATTAACTTAGAGATATAAGATTGGTATCATTAGAAAGTTTATAATACACACACAGAAAAATGAAAAATCGAAACTTGTCAAGAGACGTGCCATCTTTGTGACACTAAACGTTTGTCACGTACATTGACAAGTTTGCACAAAATTACGCAAAATTTTAAACAATCAAATCACTACCTGACAATCCTATTTAGTCATGTGACACAAAAGTCGTTTTATTTTACCATGTATCTTTAATGTGTTTCGTCTGATGATCCGTTTTGGCTCTAAAACTTGTCAGATGACTAATTTCCCAGGTACAGTTTTCATTTTCCTCAAATTTGACCGGTTAGTCAGATGAGAGAATAAAAATAAATTATTCCTATTTTGTCAATTGACTAAGAAGATTTGTTTGGCTAGTCCAAAAGCTCAGCATTATTATTTTTTTTTCTTTAATTTTTCTTTTTTTATTTGTTTATTTATTTTTTGTCTCCTTCTGACAACTTGAGTTAGTCAACCGAAATCGAAAAATAAACCCATCGAATTTCGCGGGATAGTGTCAGTTTCATTAATTCTGAAAAAGAAAATTACGCTTAAAGTTATTTGGGAAACGCATATTTTTTATAAGAACTTTGTGTCATGCTAATTCCAGTCTTTGTATTTTTAAATCTAATTAATAATTTTCTAAGTATGACATGAAACTATAGCAAAGGAGCTCGGCAATTTTTAATAACAGATAGAAAAAGAGGTTTTTTTTTTTTTTTTTTTTTTTTTTTTGAAAACAGACATTTAATTTTTTACCCCAACTAACATTAAAAGACTGAAATCTGTATTCCCTGCACGAAAACTTAAATAGAAATATCTTTCCACTGAGAAATGACACTAAGCGGCAAAATTTGTTCCAATGTATTAAAAAAAAAAAAAAAAAAAAAAAAAATTCTTTTTAAAAACCACACAAAGTTCAAGGAAACTAACATTAAAATATTTTAAAACTAATATGTAGAAGAAAAAAAAAGATAAAAAAAAAAAAAAAATCTATACTCAAGTACAATCGAAACATCGAAAGAGATTGCATCATGTAGTAGACGGAAATCTGTCGCCGGGATGAATCAGAGAACTGTTTTTTTACTTCCATTACCCTACTACCGTAGGTAATGGAAGTATTGTATTCGGTCTGAAAATTCGATATCGGGTTTTCACCTGATTTACACGTTTTAAGGTCCCCTGAGTCCAAAAAAGTGGTTTTTGGCAATTGGTCAGTGTGTATGTATGTGTGTGTATGTATGTATGTATGTATGTATGTATGTATGTATGTGGAGAATCTTCTGGCTATTATAGCTCAGAAACTAATAAAGATAGATCTACGAAACTTTAGAATTGAAATAAGTCTGGTGTACAGATGAAATTTCCAAATTTTGGTGAAAATTGAAAAACCGGAAGTGGGACATCGGAAACCGGAAGTGGGACCGTAAGTCTGTATCTCAAAAACGGCTCTAACGATTTTCTTCAAACTTGCTATATAAACACTCTATTAGATGTCCTTTCGAATGATATAGTTGGTTAGTTCAGGAAAATTGATAGGCGGCCTGTATAAATAGCTCAATTTCAGGCCTCGCAAAGGCGTTCCTTTAAAAACGGTTGTACGGATTTTTTTCAAACTCGCCATTTTAACTCAATTTTAAATATGCTTTTGTATGTAATTATTGTTTTCCTGTCAATAATTGAGTTTAACCGGAAGTGGGACATCGGAAACCGGAAGTGGGACCGTAAGTCTGTATCTCAAAAACGGCTCTAACGATTTTCTTCAAACTTGCTATATAAACACTCTATTAGATGTCCTTTCGAATGATATAGTTGGTTAGTTCAGGAAAATTGATAGGCGGCCTGTATAAATAGCTCAATTTCAGGCCTCGCAAAGGCGTTCCTTTAAAAACGGTTGTACGGATTATTTTCAAACTCGCCATTTTAACTCACTTTTAAATATGCTTTTGTATGTAATTATTTTTTTCCGGTCAATAATTGATTTTTTGTAAAAGTTGGTATCTCAAAAACGGCTCTAACGATTTTCTCTTTAGGTCACTTTTATGTTTTCTGATCACATTATCTCTCAAAAATGCATATAATACATGTAATAGCGGGTAATGGAAGTCGTGTGGTTGTTTCACACCAGATTTTTTTTTTATTATTATGTGCTCTTTATTATAAAATAGCAGGCTACGCCCGCTTCGCTGGTCACTATAAAACGTAAATTGATATCACGACTTTATAAAACGAGTAAAGTTATTTTAACATAGGGCCAAAAGGATTCACTCTGAATAAATTAATGTGTAAATTGCACCTAAAGAAGTTTTCACTTCGTAATTATTACATCGCATTATGCTTTTCAACAAATTATTTTAGAAGTGAAATTAATATGATTATATATATTATATCTTTTCTGATTACTTATTTATATATATATATATATATGTAATATAATTAAAAGCTCCATTAAAATTAAAGCCTCATTGTACACACTTAAATGATTCTATCTCCCACTAATCCACCGACAGCTCCCTAATTAATTTTTAATTAATTAATTTTCTAAATGTTTCACTAATTCCAAATTCTTGTTCCGAAAACTTGTTCTCAATTCTTAAACTTATTTTATTATCGGATGACCTGCATCGGGTCGGGTAACACGATTTTACCCGTCGGGTCGGGTTGACAAAATTATTTCTCTTGCTGGTCGCGTTCAGGTTTAGTTTTCAACAAGTCTGATCGACTTGAGAACATCTTTCAAAATATTTCTTATAATTTTAAACATAATGTTGTAGGCATATTTATAACTATAAAACAGATTTAAACATACTGTGTATCGGAGCTCCGTATATATTCGTATCCGTATCCGCGGATATCCACCAGAAAAATAGATCCGTATTTATATCTGGATCCGTTTTCTTTTCTTTAACGAAACTAATACGTATCTTTTGTACAAACTGTGCGAAAATTAGAAAATCCTAAATCTTTTCACTGTATAACCTCGCATTTACGTTCTAGAAATTAAAAAAGATTCACAATTCACTTTTTTTTTCTTTAACTTTCTTCTATATTCAATAGAAGAAAGTATTCGATTCGTAAAAATTTTCGACTTTCGGATTTTGATAGATTTTCCCACTTTGAGAGCTCCAGAACTAGATTTGATTATTTTTAGAAAATATCAGTCTGTCTCTCTGTGTGTCTGACGAAAATTTTGTGGCAACTGTATATCTGGAACTACTGCCCATATTTGCATATAAATTTATACGTAAATGCACTTTGATTAAAATTAATGCGTATCGACTTTTGGTGTCCATCGCTCAACAGATGGCTTTGCTATACAGCGATTTCCACAATTTAAGAGAAAGCTGTATATCTCAAAAATTACTGAACAAGTTTGCACATGAATTTATATGTGGATGCATCTTGACATAAATTATTGTCTGTTCACTTTTGGTGCCAAAAACTCAACAGGTGACGTTGCTATACAGCGATTTCCACAGTTTAAGAGAAAGGGATATCTCAGGTTCTATTACGCATAATGAAAAAAATTTGGTATGTGAAAAGACAATTATGAAACATTATGCTGATTCAATTTGGATGCATATCGACCAATAGGTGGCGCTGCTTTACTGCCTTTTTCCCCCAGAACGGGAAAGCTATATCTCGACTTCTATGTTGTGTAATTGTACAAAATTTGAGAGATAGTTGAGATAGCCTTTATGAAAACGCATTTTATAATATAATATTTATAAAATATAAAATTGTCTTTTTTTATAAATTTTGTGTAAGTTTTAAGATAAAAATCGTCTGCATTCATCATTATGGTAGTTAATTTTAATGAATAATAAATAGTTTTAATAAATTATTTGTACTGACTGAATTTGTATTAGAAAACATAGAAGAAAGTCTTTTGGTAGCCACAACATACTATTATATATATATATCTTTATTTTTAGTGAATTTCAATTTTCGCTTTTATGTGAACGAAATTTTGAAATTTTTTTTTCCATTTATACTTGTATATACAGAAAATATAGAGGAAATACTTGTTGAAACTTCATTTCAAAACTGGTATATTGTGGCCATCACAAGACTTTCTTCTATATTTTCCTATAGAAATTCACTCAGTAAAAATATTTTATTAAAACTCGTTTTTAGTAAAATTATCTACCATAGTAAATGCAGATGATTTTCATTTTAGAAAAAACTAGCACTAAATATAAGAAAAGAAAGTTTAATTCTTGATAAGTAAAGTCTTAAAAAATGCGTATTTATAATTTTTTCCTCATATATCAAGTTCCGTACAGTTATATGCCATAGAAGATGAGATATAGCCATCCCATTCTCAGGTAAATATGCAGTATAGCAGCGTCACTTATAGGCTGATATGCATCCAAATTAAATCAGCATAATGTCATATAATGGCCTTCTTACATGCCAGTTTTGTTTGATTATAAACAATAAAACCTGAGATATAGCCTTCCCTGAAATTGCGGAAATCGACTATAGCAGAGCCAACTGCTGAGATATTGGCATCAAAAGTTGTTAGTTAAACACTAATTTATGACGAGTTGCATCTAATGATAAATTTATATGCAATTCTGTGTAGTAGTTCCCGAGATATAGCCTTCCCTTAAATTGGGAAAATCGTTGTATAGTAGCCCCACCTGTTGATCAATTAACAACAAAATATGGTAAGCACTAAATTATGTTTCAGTTGCATCTGCATATAAATTTATATGCAAATTTGTGCAGTAGTTCCTGAGGTAAAGTCTTCCCTGAAATTTTGAAAATCGCGGTATATCAGCGCCACCTGTTGAGAAATTGACACCAAAAGTTGACAGTCACTAATTAAAAACAAGGTGCATCCTCATATAAGTTTATATGCAACTTTGCGCGGTAGTTCTTGAGATATTACCTTCCCTGAAACTGGGGAAAAACTGTTAGCAGTGCCACCTGTTGAACAATTGGCACCAAAAGTTGATTGGTGCTAATATAGGTCAAGGTACATCTGCATACAAATTTATATGCAATTCTTTGCAGTAGTTCCTGAGATACAGTCGCCACAAAATTTTTGTCTCTGTCACGCACACATACTAGGAATGGTCAAATCGTGTTTTGTATCTCTGAAAACGTCTAAATACATCGAAAAACGGAAGTCGAAAATTTTTACGAATCCAATACTTTCTTCAATTGAATATAGATGAAAGTAAAAAGTAATGTAAAATGAAGACATTTAGGAAGCAGATTTCATCAAGGCAGATAATATTCTTTATCGTTTACTCTAGAACAAATAAACAATGCATTAATTGCAACTGGAGGAATGTAATTTGCTGACCATTTGAATTTAAAGTGATCCGTGGGAAAGCAAATGTTATCTATGAATCATATCCGTGCTATCTAGATTATTACATTACAGTAAAGTAAACATTCACATCGAACGAAAGCAATAAATAAATATACACTTTTTACTTTATTTTATTTTTATTGATATATTAATTTTTTTAAGAATATAAGAATTAAACAATGAACTACTGTAATACTGAACTTGATGCATATTTTTGTGTTCTTGAATTCCACAACTCGCATAAATGGTTAAACATTATTATTAATCCACTTTTCAGATTTTTTTTTTTTTTTTTTTTTAATTTTTAACTTTATACAATAAGTAATTACATTTTGAATTTTTTTATTTCCATTTCCCGACTAACCGTAGGTAATGGAAGTATTGTATTCGGTCCAAAAATTCGATATCGAGATTTCACCTGATTTACATGTTTTAAGGTCTCCTGAGTCCAAAAAGATGGTTTTTGGCAATTTGTCAGACTGTGTGTATGTGTGTGGGGAATCTTCTGACTATCATATTTCCGAAACTTATAAAGATTCAGCTATGAAACTTTAGAATTAAGACAGAACTGGTGTGTACAGATGAATTTTCCAAATTTTGGTGAAAATTGGAAAAGCGGAAGTGGGACATCCGAAATCGGAAGTGATAAAAGGCCACTGCCGAGCCACATTCTAGGCGAGTCGTATTAAACCCCCGACTATAGCTTTAATGCCCCAACCCACCCTCCCGCTCGGTCAATGTCTTTTTCTAGTCAGTTTTGCCGCATTATTTCTTCCGGTATAGGCTTTTTTTTTTTCCATACTTGACATTCTGAGTTTTTTTTCGTTTTCATCCCATGCTTTTTCTATGGATTTTTAGCCATTCTTTCCTCGTTTTTTTTTAATTCTAAAGTGCGGTGGTCCACATCTCAAAAAACGGCTCTAACGATTTTTTTCCAAGTTGCTGTATAAATATTCTATTAGATGTTCTCTCGAATGATATGGTTAGTTCAGGAAAATTGATAGGAATTCTGCATAAATAGCAGACTTTCAGGTACTGCGAGTGAATTCTTTTCAAAACGGCTGTATGGATTTTTTTTTTTTTTTTTTTTTTTTCAAACTTGCCATATTAACCCTCTTTTAAATATCTTTTTGTATGTAATTGTTGTTTTGCGGTCAACAACTAAATATGCCAAATTTTGAAAAAATCGGTGTCTCAAAAACGGTTCTAACGATTTTCTTGAAAATTGTTACATAAACCCATTTTAAATACTCTTTCTCATGTTTTACGTGGTTATTACAGGAAAATTAATAGCCATCCTGATCAGATAGATCAGTTTTAGATCTCGGAAATTAGTGTATAGAAAAAGAAAAAAAAAAAAAAACTTTTTTTTTCCCGCTTGCTATGTAAACTCTATTTTATGTCTTTATGTTTTCATGCGTTTACCGAAAACGTGTATTAACTTTCTCTTACTGGAAAATTTTTTAGTTATCTATTTCATTAGCTCAATTCTGTGTCTTCTGATCACATTATCTCCAAAAGGTTAAAAGTGTATATAATACGTGTAATAGAGGGCGATGGAAGTCGTATTGTTTCACGCCAGATTTTTAAAATAATTACCGACTGTGTGACAATGGGAATTTACTTTATTTTATATGATGTTATATGACGTTACCTTGTTTTGCATGATTTTTAGATGAATAAGTAATGTTCATTTAGTTTTCGTTTTCCGAGTCGGGTTCGGGTATGAAAAGTCAGGTTCGGGTCGCAAAAATTCTCTATTGCGGGTTCGGGTCGGTTTCCGGGTTGATGAAATTTTTTTTATCAGGTTCGGCGTCGGCCGTTGCCAACGAATGAGTGAGCCTCGGATTCTAAAAAATCTGATGACGTCAGCTTAGCAGGCGATTGGTTTCTTCGTGGACATGCGTGTAAACCTGTAAACACGAGAAGAAAAGCCATTGCATTGCATGCACTTCTCTTTTCTTCCCGTCTTGCGACGTGCGACAGCGAAAAATGATAGATTCGTCGGCTGCGTCTATGAAAGTCAAAGGTTATGAAGTAATTCAAGAAAATATAAGGGTGAGTTCTGAATATTTTTATAAGGTATTAATATTAGAATAATCTGTACATAACATCAATACTGATAATGTAACGTTAATGATAGTTTATTATACTTTCATCTGTAGTCAAATAAGTGTATGAATTGGAATCAAAATATCTGTACTCGTGATATTAAGCATATTTTAGTAATTTCACTTTATTTGTATATAAAGCTTTTTATTTATTTTAAATATTTTGATTGTAATCGCATATTCTACTTGAATTTATTTTTAAAAATTCGCAAGTAAAAATAAGTAAACTAGCTTATAATATAAACAGACATGTTACGTTTCAGCCTTAAAGGGACTCTCTACCTATCGTCCCCGAAAGCCGAAGCCAATGTCATTCTATGGGAAATTTTGTCCCATTATAATTCGTTAACTAATACATATTTTTAAATTCCGTTTTCACTTTCCGAAAATTCACAACTATTAAACAATTTATCGCTTTCTAAAAATTGATTTTTTTTTTTTAAGATTTCATTTCTAAGCTCAAAAACGAAAAATTTCACGTTGCGAAAATTCGTATTTTACAACCTCAAAATAAAATATAAAAATAAAAAATAATAATTTTTAGAAAGCGATAAACTGTTTAATAGTTAAAAAGTTTCTGAATGTGAAAACTGAATTTAAAAATATATATTAGCTAATAAGTTATAATGGGGCGAAATTCTCCATAGAATAACATTGGCTCTGGCTTCTGAGAACGATAAGTGGAGAGGCCTCTTAAGGCTGAATTCAACCTTTTTAAGCTTGAAAATTATTATTCTTGGGATTAATGCAAATCCGCATTCAAACTTTTTGGACGTGTGTAGGGGGGGGGGGGGGTCAGCCTGAATTTGTGCAATATATTAGAAATTTCTATGTGATTGGTTTTCAAGAAATCTCAAATTCAAACTTGGAGAAAATAAAAAAGAAATAGCATTTCAACTGCATCTTCCTAATGAACTTGAACTACATTATTTTACTAATCAATTGCCCCAGCAAACAATGCTTCTATAGATATTCAATATAAGATTTATTGTTCTGATTTGTTTATTGTGTGTACATGTATGCAATCAGATTTATCATTATTTTTATTATTGAAAAATTTATATTGTGTCAGTTGCCTGATACCACTTTTGAGAGGGGGGGGGGGTCGTGAAAAGTTCAGCCTTTTTTTCTGTAAGCTTGCACCATGTCTGTATAAAGAAAAAGCCATATATATACATATATATATATATATATAGAACATAACATGCATTTTTACGTATGTTAATTCATAATTATATTTACAGAGCTGCCAACCAAATCCGGCAGATTGTTAGTACCGCCCCTCTGTATTTAAATATGCTAAAGTGAGAATATAATTTTAAGATTTGGCTTTTATTTCATGAACGTTTCTTCAAAAAGTTGAGGCTCAGGAAGCACGAGCTTCCTCTCTAAAATTTAAGAGGGGGCCCCATAAGGATTAAAAACAGGGTCTTGAATTTTTTGTTTCATATTTTCACACTGAGATTGAATTTTTTCTGAGAAAGGTTACCTAAAACAAGACAAAACACTCACTATTTCGGGAAAAATCTATTATTTAACCTCAAAAATCTGAATGTTCTTAATTAAAAAGTTGTATGATTTTGATGTTCTGTGCAGAAACCACCCAGATGTATGAAAATAATAATAATAATAATAACAAACACACATTTTTTTTTGGTCTATAGCCTTTTTATATTATAATATGTAACAGGAAAACCAGACTTTCCGAAATGAAAGGGGGCCCCGAAATGATGCTGAGCTTCCCCTAGCTTCAGAGCTTAATCGGGCCCTGTATATAGATGTATCATCCCCATGTTATCGAGCAAAAAATTTTGATGCCGAAAAAAAGTTCTAAAATCAGCCATTAGAGAGTATTGAAAAAAAGAAAAATGAATTTGAAACTGTATCTGGAGTTGTTCATTTACCTTTAGTAAATAAATTATTCATAACTTTTATTTACAAAATTATCCGTGTGTATCCCTGTGTGTGATTTACTCGGGGAAAGGCAGCCATTAGAGTGACTTTTCCCGAAAAAAAAAGGTATCACTTTTCCCTCTCGCTGATTAATCTATGTCTTATTACTATATCTATGTATAAAAACTAGTATGATGTGGCCACCACATGACTTTCTTCTATAATCTATATAGTTTTATACAAAATTTAGTCAATAGTAGTTTCCTAGTTAACTACTACTATTATCAATAACTCATATTAATTTTACAACCACACGATTAAAATAATTCTCATTATGTACATTTATACCAAATTTTGACCTATACTGCCATGTTAAATAAAAACAAGGGTTAAAAGTTTAGAAAAAATGCGATGACAGCACCACCTGTTGAGCGATTGATCCCCACATCGAATCAGCAACAGTTTATGTCAGGGTCTAACTAAATACCAAGTTTGGTTAAATTTCGTCCATTGGTTCGTGAGATACAGCGTCCACAAAATTTCTGATACACACACACAGACAGACATTTTCTATAAACAGTCGAATCGTGTTCAGGATATCCGAAAACGTGTAAATCCATCGAAAACTGGAGTTCGAAAATTTTCACGAATCCAATACTTTCTCTATATATACATATAGAAGAAAGTAATAATTTATACTTTAATATTCACCTTATTGCGATTAATATTTTAAAAGTGTTTACATTTAGGTATATTTAATTATGCATGCGAATGTCACATTATAATTTAACACGTTGCTTTTAATATTCTGTAAATATTAATTTAAAACAATAGCTAATAAATAAATGCAGCTTAGAAGTCATAAAATATTATTTTATTTACTAATTTTTCATTTTATTTTTACTTTCTTTTATATTCAATAGAAGAAAGTATTGGATTCGTAAAAATTTTTGACCTCCGCTTTTTGATGGATTTAAACGTTTTGAGAGGTGTAGAACACGATTTGACCATTTTTAGAAAATGTCTATCTGTGTGTGTGTGTGACATAAATAAGTGCCTATCAACTTATGGTAAAAATTGTCTCGACAGGTTGCGTTGCCATCCCGCTTTTTCTGAATTTTTAACATGGTGGTATAAGACAAAATTTTGTATATGTGCATAAAGAGAATTATTTTTTAATAATCATGAAATTTACAAGAATTATTTATAATACAGATAGTCAACTGGGAAAAAAATTGTATATGTGGGAGCATCACCTTCCCCCTGAAGGGAAGTCACCTCTCGAGGAGAATAATTTTTCATGATGGGTATCTTTCAAAAGAGCTCGCCAATACTTTTAAAATGAATGGTTGAACAATCGATCTGCGATAATTTAAAATAAAGTTATCGATTTTTTTTTTTTTTTTCATTTTTAACAAACAAAATATTTTTTTATTTTTTTTTAATGTTATATCGAGAACAATAATGAACTTTTTTTGGATATTTAGTGTTATACTACTTCTCTAATAAGGAAATCGTATTGCATTTTCATGGAAGATCATTTTATTAAATAATGATTTTAATAAATTATTTTTACTGAGTGAATTTGCATGGGAAAATATAGAAAAAAGTCATGTGGTGGCCACAACATTCTAGTTTTTATTATATAGTACTAATATACACTATTATATACTAATTTTTCATTTTATGTTTTTTATTTATAAGAGGTGCAATATGCCTGTAGAAGTAATTATGATGAAGATTGTAACTGTACAGATTGCCTCAAGTTGATGATATAAAGAAAGCTTGGATAAAAGCCATTCCAAAAATATCTACGTGTGAGTATTTCTTATATTGCTTTAATATAGATATATTTATTTTTTGCGTGACAGTTTTGTGAACATTTTCTAGTAAATAATTGATAAAAGTGCTTAAATATCCTTGAATAAAGTTTACAATAAACATTTCTTTCAATTAAAAATTCTTTTTCAGTTGATAGTTATTACCATCAGGGCTACCTCGAGTTCCGGCACAAGCTTATTCTTGGGGGGGGGGGGGGGGGCTTGCAGTGACAAGAGGTCTTTAGGTTGCAAAATTTCTGCTTATGCCTGTTGGGGGGCCCATTCCAGAAAGGGGCCCAAGGGAACTGCCCCAGAGCCCAGTTAAAGAGGGGGCTGCAGCATCGAAAAATTCGATATCGAGTTTTTCCTGATTTACACGTTTTCAGGTCTCATCAGTCAAAAAAAAGTAGTTTTTGTCAATTGGTCAGTGTGTGTGTGTATGTATGTGTGGAATCGTCTGGCTACCATATCTCCGAAACTAATAATGATAGAACTACGAAACATTGGAATTGAGACAGGACAAGTGTACAGATGCGTTTTCCAAATTTTGGTGAAAATTGGAAAACCGGAAGTGGGACCGTAGGTCCGTATCTCAAAAAGACACTATATTAGATGTCCTGTCGAATGACATAGTTGGTTAGTTCAAGAAATTGATAGGTGCCCAGTATAAATAACTCAATTTCAGGTCTCGCAAGTACATTCCTTTAAAAACGGCTGTATGGATTTTTTTCAAACTCGCCATATTAACACCCTTTTAAGTATACTTTTATATGTAATTATTGTTTTTCTGTCAATAATTGAGTATGCCAAGTTTCGGTAAAAGTTGTTATCTCAAAAACGGTTCTAATGATTTTCTTGAAAATTGTTACATAAATCCATTTTAGATATCCTTTCTCATGTTTACGTGGTTATTACAGGAAAATTAAATGTCACCCTGATTAGGTAGGTCAGTTTTATTAGATCTCGAAAATTGGTGTGTCAAAAAATAACTCTATCACTTTTTTCTTGTTTTTTAACTCACTATGTAGGCTCTGTTTCAGATGTTTATATATATATATTATCAGCTGTCTCTTATGGAAAATTTGTCAGGTGTCTTCTGCATTAGGCCGATTTTATGTCTTCTGATCACATTGTTTCTAAAAAATGCATATAATATCTGTAATAGTGGGTAATGGAAGTCGTGTGGTTGTTTCACACCAGATTTTTTTACATACATACATTTTGATACAAGATTATTCATATTTAAACAAAAATGTAAAATCATAAACGTATCATAGATTACCAGACTTTCCAATATTAAGAGCATTTTTGTGCTTCCTTGTATTAAAAATTCGAGGTTGCACATACCAGAGACAAAGAGTACACTAAAATTTCATTCGTCTAAAAAACTTTTATCATGATAAAAAAAAAAAAAAAAAAAATCTAGTGTGAAACAACCACAAGACTTCCATTACCCACTATTACACGCATTATATGAACTTTTTAGAGATATTATATTCATTTTTTAGGAATTTTCAAGTAAGAGAAACTTGATAGAAGTGTAAAGACATAAAACCGAGTTTCCTTAGCGAGTTAAAAATAAAAATTAATAAAAATTATGAATTATATTTTTAAACACCAATTTCCGAGATCTAAAACTGTGACCTAATCAGAATAACCTTAATTTTCCTGTAATAACCACATAATACATGATAAAGGGTATCAAAAAGGAATTTATGTAACAAACTTCAAGAAAGTCGTTAGAGCCGCTTTTGAGATACCAACTTTTACCAAAACTTTGGCATGCTCAATTATTGACCGGAAAACATTAATTATATAAAAAAGGGTATTTAAAAGGGAGTTAATATGGCGAATTTGAAAAAAAAAATCGCTATATAGCAGCACCACCTGGGGAGTGGTTGACACTAAAAGTTGACAGACACTCATTTAGGTTAAGGTGCATTAACATAAATTTATATGCAATTTTGCGCAGTAGTTCCTGAGATATAGCTTTCCCTGAAATTGCGGGACTCGTATAGCAGCGCCACCTGTCGATCATAAGCATTCATATTGAATCAGCATAATGTCTCCTAATGGCCTTCTCTTATATCAAGTTTTCATTGCTCATACGCAATAGAATTTGAGATATATCTTCTCCTTAAATTGTAGAAATCGCTGTATAGAAGCGCCACCTGTTGAGCGGTTGGCACCAAAAGTTGATAGGCATTAATTTAGCTCAAGGTGCATCTACATGTCAATTTATATCCAATTCTGAACAGTAGTTCCGAAGATACAGTTGCCGCAAAATTTTTGTCATACACACAGATATTTTCTAAAAATAGTCAAATCTTGTTCCAGACCTCTCAAAACGTGAAAATCTGTCGAAAACCGGAAGTCGAAAATTTTTATGAATCCAATACTTTTTTCTATTGAATATAGAAGAAAGTTAAAAAAAAAAAAAAAAAGGAAGAAGAAGAAAAAGTATTTGAGCAATTAGCTGTGAGTGATTAAACATAAATTTTTTGTATGAGTTGGGTTTTTTTTTTGCGTCTTAAATTTTGTTTTCACATAACAATTTTAATTTTAGCAATTTAATTAAAACTTCTGTTGTTCTTATATTGTTGTTTATAGAAACACAATCATTTCATATCAATTGTTTTTAAATCTAAAATTATGCTTAAACTTCTTTATATTATTTTCTTATTTTAAAATTACTTTGCATTAAAGCAACATACATGCTATTCTTTAGTTTCTTTTTTTTTTTTTGTATTCAGTAGAAGAAAGTATTGAATGCAGAAAAATTTTCAATTTCCGGTTTTTGATGGATTTACACGTTTTGATCATTTTTAGAAAATGTCTGTCCATCTGTGTGTGACAAAAATTTTGTGGTGACTGTATCTCAAGAACCACTGGACGAAATTGCATGTAAATTTATATGCAGATGCACCTTGTCATATGTTAGTGCCTATCAACTTTTGGTACCATTACAGAGCAGGTGACGCTACTATATATTGATTTTCTCAAATTCAGGAAAGGCTATATCTCAGGAACAGCACAGAATTGCATATAAAATTATATGTAGATGCACCTTAACATAAATTAGTTTATGCCAACTTTTTACATCAATCGCTCAAAAGGTGTCGCTGCTATACAGCGATATTCGCAATTTAAGGGAAAGCTACATCTCAGGTTGTATTGCGTACAATAGATCTAAACTTAATATATGAAAAGGTTATTTTGAAGCATTATGTTTATTAAACTGGATTTATATATATATACGCAACTTTATTGTAAAGTTGCAAAAAGTCCTCGTATTTTCTAAGGTAGTAACATAATACATGCTACAGTTTTTTTTTTTTTTTTTTTTTTCTTTTTAACAGGTTTCTGAGAAACATTTCAAGAAATCGGATGTAGAATATGAAACTTTTGCCTATGATGAAAAGAAATTTTGTGTTCCTTTACATCGTCCGTGTTTGAAAGCAGGTGCTATCCCATGTATTTTTCTGGATTGTCTATTAATTTGTCCTCGCAAGACAATATCAAGAGTGAGTCCTACTGAAAAGCATATTTCAAGGGATGATCGCGAAAGATAATTTTCAAATTGAAGATCGTGAAAGATCATTTCATAATTATAAATATTATCTGTTAAATTTGTTTATTTTATGATGTGTTAAAATGTAATTTTATAATTTTTCATATAATCAAGATTGATGCTTAATAAACTTGCTTTATGTAAATTGTTTTTTTTTTTTTTTTTTCCGTGTGTGTGTGTTTGCGCGTGCGCGTATGTGTGTGAATTTATTGTAGTGTTTTTAGCTTTATAATATTGTAGTGATATTAAGCAATTAAAATTTTGGAGAGATGTGAGAATTTGAGTACTGTAGTAAAATTTATAAATAAGTACCCCTTTTTACACATGTTAAGAAACAGTCTATAAACAAAAATTATGCTTAGTCACGCCAGCTCATATTTTATATATTGCAAAGAATTTCAGCTGTATCAAAAATCTCAGTTCTCTGTTATACATAAAGGATAACTTTTCACCCCAAAATTGTGTGTTGTCTGTCAAAAGAGTAAATATACACATTATATATAATTTAAGACATTTTATTATTTATTATTTAATACAACAAAAATAAATTAATAGATAAAAACTATTTTAATTATTGTTTATTTATTTAGTGGAAACTATATTTTACTTAACTGCAACAATATTGGTATATCATAACCTTTATGGTTAGATACCATTTAAGTATTTATGTCATAATGTAAATTTTTGAATGTCATAAAGTTAACAAATTTGGAGACTGTAAAATTAAAGACCCAGTAATTTTAAGAAACTTTTATGGATTATGAGCAGGAATTTCATATTATACAATTGAATAATAATTTTTAAAAAAAAGCACTAAAGCATGATTTTTTTTTTTTTTTTTTTTTTTTTAATCTTAATAATGGTCATAGGAACCTAAATGAAAATTTAACAGCAAATAAATTTTGGGGAAGTTTCTATTTTTAATAAATTCTGTTCAAAATAAAAATCTTAAATTTCTCTCTATATATGTATATGTGCTTTACTTTTCTCAATTTTATTTATTTATTTTATTTTTTAAATTGGGGGGGGGAGAGATAGATACATATATATTTTTAAAATTATCATAGATCTATGTTCAACCATTAGTTTTAAAGGTATTGACGAGTTCTTTTGAAAGATACCCATACTAAAAATTTACTCTTACAAGAGGGCGGAAGCGATGCGCTTACATATACAATTTGTTTAGCTGGTTGACTCTTGCTACTATAAACATATTTATTTAATTTCATATTAAAAAGTCAAAAATAATTTCCATTATGTAAACTCATGCGAAATTTTTTCCTATACTACCTATTAAAAAATTCCGCAAAAACGCGATGACACCACCACATGTTTAGTTGTTGATCCCCAAATGTAATCAGCACAATATAGGTCAAGGTCAAACTAAATATCAAGTTGAATTAAATCATGTTCATCGATTCGAAAGATACAGTATCCAGATAAGTTCATCAAAAACTGGTGTTCAAAAATTTCAGGAATCCAGTACTTTGTTCTTGTGCATGTAAAATAATATTAACTTTTAAAGTTTTTTATTCTAATAATTTATTTCCCGTTATTTGGATATTTTTTTACATGATTATTTTATTTGCTTTTTATTTTATTTTTTAACTATATTAGATATGCCTCTTAATATTACATAGTTATTTATTATTTTATCATTGTCCACTGAAATTAAATATGGGAAGAATTCTGTTCGTAAATATCGGAAAACTTGAAAAATTCAGTTTTAAAAATATAACATTTCAAACTTTTTTTTTTTAAGGGGGGGGGGGGGGGCGAGTAAGAAAGCATCTTTATAATCTCTTTTAGAAAATAAGTTATTTTCATTTGTAAATGGAACGATATTGCCATTGGAGTATTCTTGTTTGTTTTTTAACTGGTTTTAAATTCAGAAATTTTTGCTAAATCCAATCATCCCTAAATTATTCAAATGATTTTAAATAAAGCAAGTTCAATATTGTAGTTGCGAAAATTTGCTTCTGTTACTACATTCAATTTTTATTTTTATGAAGAGGAAAGGGAAAAAAAATCGCAGCTGACACCAAACAAAACGCTCATAGCCGGTGATGATAATGTTCGCCTGTCTGTGATGACGTCAGCCATAAGGCTCTGCGTTCTAAGTTAGTAGACGGAAAGTGGGATTCCAGGAGGCGTACGCCGACCCAGTCGTTCGGTGTTTTCCGTGGTTTTCTCTGAAACTTGCGTAAAATACGGAGTAGGACCACTTAGAAAGATCCCCCCCCCTCACGGAGGGCAACGCTCCAATAGGCCTAGGACTCTCGTGATGTCAATCGGCCTTAATATGCAACACCAACACACAATTGATCCCCGAACTTTCATTTCTTGAACATGTGTGCGAGATAAATGCATGTGTTAATGATAAATAAATGTAGGGAAGGAACTAAAATAAATGTAGGAAGTTTTAAACCAGCGAATTCTTTGTTTCACTAGGTTTGTTAAATTTCCAGTATTCATAGCTGCTAACTATTTTAATTGATTCAGGAATTTTGTTAGTACCGCCCTTTTTTCAAATCATATTTGAAGAGTAATTGCCTTCATATTTAATTGTAATTACATGCTAATGAAAATTACTGTAGAAAGAATATGGTACGAAGAAAAGGGCGAAGCATTCCGTAATAAATTGAAAAAGTTGGCAGCTATGAGTATTTTATTCCAAATGATGGACAAGTAATCTTTTTCAGAAAAGTTCTTTAAATGTCTTTCCAATGTTGAACATCTTGAACGGGGAAAAAAATTAAACGATTACAAAAGTAATGAGGTTAAGACTAACAACAATGCTTTTTCAAAAGCCCCTGCAAACAAGTATGAGGCCACTTCCTCATGAAATATGAGGGATTTTAATCTATTAAATTTTTTTGATTAATCTCTCTCAAATATTATGAGACAGGCTAGTCAAATATTTTTTTTTCGGGCTAAAATTTCTCCACAAATATTATGAGGCAGCTTAGTCAAATAGAGACTAGTTTTCCTTTTCAAATATTACCAGACAGATTAGTCAGGTAAATAGTCTTGACTATCCTGCCTCTTCAGATATTCATTGAAAATTGACTAGCTTGCTTCGTAAGATACCTGTTGGCTGCTGACTAACCGTCTTAATGAAGTGCAGATTCTGACTAACTTGCCTTGTCTGGCAACTGCGGTTGTTGACTAACCTTCCTGGTCAGATAATTATGATTATCGACTAGCCTTCTTTGTCTAATAATATTAACCTTCCTAGTCTGGAGTAGTGTTTTGGTGACTAGTTTAGCAAGTACACTTTTTAGTTTTGGAGACTAGTTCAACAAGTACACTTTTCAGTTTTGGTGACTAGTTCAGCAAGTACACTTTTTAGTTTTGAAGACTAGTTCAGCAAGTACACTTTTCAGTTGCGGTGACTAGTTCAGCAAGTACACTTTTCAGTTTTGGAGACTAGTTCAGCAAGTACACTTTTTGGCTAGTCAGTTATTTTGGTTAGTCAATTCTGTATTGTCAGCTGAGCATTTTGGCAGGTCACTGTGACCAATTTATTTTTCTGTGTGCAGGGATTTTAAATGACATATCACATGCAGATATTTTTTAATCTTTTTCATTTTAAGGTCAAACATTTTGTCCTTGACCTCCAATATCTCAAAAAGCACATACTCAATTTTCTTTTAAAAAAATATATGTTATGCTTACGTTTATTATCTACAGTTATTGTAAGTTTCAGCTTCAGACAGCCATGGGATACTGAGTTATAAATTAAAATGCAACCCTCTATCAGTATTTTTATACTAATTTTGATGCAATTTTTGCAATTAATTTTATGAAGTTTTCATGACAGTGATCTTAAACACATTCATAAAATTTTAACTTAATCGAATGAGGTATTTAGGAGCTAACATAATTTAAAGAATTTGAGCTCATAGACTACACTGTTAAAAATTTCTGTAAATTTAATGTAAATATTTATCCAGAGTCTTTGTAAATTTACAGTAATTCTTAGTTAAAAGTGAATAATCGAGATTCTCGATCTTTATTCTGTATTTTTTACCTAATTTTATTATTTATTTTTTTAATTACAATTAAAAATGACTGTTTCTACTTTAGCAAAAGCATTCTAAGTCCAAAATATATTCTCAACAATAATTAATTAAATTAATATTAGTTATTAAAATGAATGTATAAAATAAGTTTTTTAACATCTCCGTTTATTTTTCTCTATAATTTTACGTAAGACTTAAGATAATAGATTACATAGAGTTTTCTGTTGAAATTTTTAACAGTGTATAATAATAAAGAATTTTCTTTGTGCCCATGTAAATAAATAAATATGTATATGTAAGTTCTAGATATGCCAAAATTTATACTTTTTGTGAGACGGCATCTTCAGCTCAATTGTGTGAGTTATTAAAATGCTATCGCACTTTAAACAATTTGGGCCCATGGGCCATAATGATAAATGATTTTTCTTTGTGTCTCTGTAAAAAAAAAAAAAAACTATAAGTGCTAAATTCACTTAAATCAATAGGTTCATACATGCATACCAACTTTAAACTCATTCGAACAAAGTGTTTAGATGCTACCGTGTTCAATCACATACATATGTACATCACCGTAAAAATATCAAAAACAAACTCAAGGGA
This sequence comes from Salticus scenicus, assembly GCA_963930645.1. Taxonomy (NCBI): domain Eukaryota; kingdom Metazoa; phylum Arthropoda; class Arachnida; order Araneae; family Salticidae; genus Salticus; species Salticus scenicus. The sequence continues at coordinate 134,131,914 of OZ005653.1, read as the reverse complement.
CCTCAAAACGTGTATAAACACCAATATCTCAATGTCGGATATTTTTCATGATTACAATACTTTCCCAGCCTTGATTACAATATTGTATGTTTGGGAAATAAAAAACCAATTCTTATTCTTATTACATATTAATTTGCTATTTATAAAAACCAGAGAGGAATTTTTTTTTTTTTTTTAAAGAAATACATCAGTTAGGCAATAATTCTTCTTTTTTTCTCTAAATGGTAATTTTGCAATCCAAAGAGAATTACGCAATTAATATAATTTACTGTTTAAAAGGAAATTCTCTATGGGAAAAATCAAAAGAACTTTTAAAAAATTCTGAAATTCCGTTTTTTTTTTTTTTTTTTTTTTTTTTTTTTTTCGTTTTAAATCATTTAAAGAATAAAATTCAAATATTTTCTTTTAGGGGATTGTAAAATACTTAAATATTTTTTTATTTATGAAACCTATTTCTTAACACTGATGTGATAACTTAGGTACCCTCTTAAATAATTTATTAAATGTATTATTAATAGTGCATTAGCTTTTTCTTTTTTATTTATAACCAAAGACATTCAGAAATATCATTTCGAAATTTTATTCAAAACCCTTTATATATCTTCATTAATATAATATGTTTCATATAAATATACGCTTGGAAAACGTATGTCTAATAGTTTAAATTACTTTGACAAATATCATTATCAGTAAAGCCGTTGAATGATTAATCACGCTTTGAGGTAATCTTGAAGTTTACATAATTCCGTCATGATCTATTACATGTCGGTCTACAAAGTTAAATTGCTAATTGTTTGCGTAGATGCACTTTTAGTAAACTGTACGCTCCCTAATATGTGTTTGTACGAAATGCAGAATTTGTACATATTTATTCATTTATTTTATATTAATTTGAATAATGCTTATGAAAGATTTCCAGAGTTTTTTAAACTCAACGAAACCAGATCTTCATATTTTCAAATTTAAAATAGAACAATTAATTACTTCATTCATGTAATTTCTCTGTCATAAGAATGTTTTTTCTCTGTGCCGAGAAATATATATGTCATATTTTTAAATATTATTGAAATAGTCGGAATGTTTTTTAGTTATTTTATTAAAAATAAAATAGGGAAACATAATATAGTTTATTACTACATTAAATATATATATATATATATATTGAATTTCACTTTTACATTTTGTTTAAAATTATGTATAAAGTAAAGCTAGAAAATCCTGAATTAAAATAATAATAATAATAATAAATCTAAATATTAAATTTTTAGTGAAGTACACATAATTTTTTTTTAAATGTATTTTATTATTATGCTTTATTTTTATACAATATCAGTAATAAAATCAAGAAAGCTAATTTCTGTAGTATGTCTTTACAAAGCTGTTGTGATTGCGCATACGGGTAGGGTCAATAATATTAGTTGATTACCTGTTGTTTAAACCCTGATATATAATATTAGTTGCACGTATATGGCTTTCTTGTAAGGTTTTTGGGAACAAATATTTATATATTCGAAGTATTTGGGGCGAAATTTTCAACCTAATTGTTAAATAATCCGTAAAATGAAAGAATTGGAAAATTAAAGCTTTTTAATTAGAGAAAAATAAATTAATCAATCAGAGAAAGCAAATCCATATAATGCTTAAAATCATCTTTAAATTACCAAAAGAAAACTTTTAATTTAAACTTTGTCCATTTTCATTTCCACCGTTTTAATATTTCCCTGTATTCTTGCCGAAGTTATCGTCGTCCACCACAGATGTTTTTATTGTAAATGGTGCAGATTTCGTGTAATTGTTTGCAGGAAATAACTCAATTATTCCAGATAATGTACAAAGTTGTCTCCTAGTACATCTCCTAGCATTTAATGTATCATCATTTGTCCTGTCACTACCAATAAACTGCGTAATCTTTCTTAGCATGTAAATTAAAAGGGAAAATACGCATTTCATTTAAATAGCAAATTCGCAATCTCATCAATTTTGCTAGGAGATATTGCATGGCTCTTTATTTAAACATGGTTGATGTGTTCGAAAAATTAGTCTAGAAACTTAAGAAAAATCATTCCATTTTAAAATATTTTATACTAATGGTTATCTACAGAAATTAAGAGAACGAGTTCTGAAAATTCAAGCACATACTTTGGGAAACAAAACAAAATATAAATCCTTAATCCTGAACCCACAAAATATTCAGCGTACACATTTAACTAGGCACTCATATATTGCTGTTGCACCTGGATTGATTGCGCGTTCACTCCACTCCAGTGGTGGCTCGGGCACCGAAAATTGGTGAAGAGGCACACTGTATTTTACGTTGTATTCATTTATAGAATATAAATTTACATTTAAATAAGTATTATTAGTTAATCTTAGTTAAGACCGTGCTTAATAAAAATTACGATTAAAATTACTTAAATATTATTTTTGAGCTCTTCACCTATTTTCGGTATCACGAACCGCCACTGCTCCACTCCTTTTCGATCCTCTAATTGCGCAATGTCTACGAATTAGATTTACCAAATCTAATTTACCAAATCTGATTTATCAAATCTAATTTCTCTCTTACATTTACCAAATGAAAAATTATTAATTTAGCGATTTATTTTTCCTATACTTTTTTTTTTTTTTTTTTTTTTTTACAAAAGAATGCGTAATGGCGCAATTTTTGAATATATTCTATATTTATTCTAATTACACTGCTCGGCATGAAAATTACTATTTTAGAATACTTTTATAATTATACAACGTCCTTCTCGCAGCAGTAAGTAGCACTGCTCGGCATGAAAATTGCCCCCAACACCATTTAAGCATATTCTTATGTAAAATGACCTCCTGAATCCGAATTTGACGCCCAATTTTCCGTATCACTCACCGTGTTTTTGTGATGGCCCCCTATTTTTATCACTTTTCGGTGATTTTTTGGTTATTTTTTTTGGGGGGGGAGGGGGGGGGGAAGAGGACTATTTTAATTGTTAAATATCTTCTGAGGGGCTACAGAGTTGGAAAAATCTAAAACATGAACGTTTGCGGCAAAGGGAAAGTTTAGGGGGGGAGATTTGCCACTGTAATTATATATTACAATTTTTAATTTTTTTAAAAATCTATTATTAATGTTACTTATTAAACATTACAATATATTGTTTTTAGGTATTAAATTAATTCTTTTTCATTTTTTAAATCAAATTCATGCTCATAGAATTACCGAACAGTGAAAACATTTGAGGGAAAGGGTGGTGTTTGTGTGTTTCTAGAAAACGGTGGATGACTGGGCAAAATGAAAATCATATTCGAATTCAGGAGGTCACTTTACATCAGAATCAGCAAGAATGGTATCAGAACTCGAAAAAAAAAAATGCAGAACAGTGAAATTATAAAGGCACTGGAAGAATTTAAAACACCTATCGTTAAAATATTTATGGATGGGTTGATGCTAGAACTACAGGTGCTGGACAAAATAATGAAAACACTTTCATTTATTTACGTTTTGTCGAATATCTCAAAAATTATATAATATGTTTTCTTGAATTTTGGGAAGAAGGAAAACATACGTTTTCTCATATATTCCTGCAAAGATTTTTTCACCACGGTCTTTAGGTAAACAACAACAACAACAACAACAAAAAAGTGATTATCCTGTACCTGGAAGGTGTGTCCATTCATCTGCAAATTTAAATATTTAAAGAGTTATAAATATTTTAATAAAAAGTGCAAAAATTTTTAAAAAGTTTTTACTCTATAACTCTTTTTTTTTTTTTTTTTTTTTCAAAATTTTATGAAATTTTCAAAAAACATGTCAATATATGCCTAGATCAATATACTATAATCTAAAAAAATACGTTTGATATTCAAAGAGATATGGATAATCGTAGTAAACAATTTATTACTGCACATGGGCGAACTTTAGAGAGAGGAGAGGAGGGTATTATGAAATAGTCGAGAAATATGGAATACCGAGGTTTTGGCACTGATCGGTGCTGCTATCTCGTCAAAATATAATGAATTACTCAAGAAGGAATCCCATGAAGCAACACACGGATTGGGAATGTAAATAAGTACCAAATGTTAATGAAATCTATCGATTTAAAACCCTTCAGTAAATCTAAAAGTTAGATTCCGCCAAAAAAAGAAAAAAAAAAGATCTGGGGTTTGATCAGGGTTGGAAAAAATCATAGGGGCACAATCCCTCCGACTGCTCTATTAAAAATAACTACTGCTAAAATTTTCTTTATTTTAGTGAGAAAGTTTTGGTGTCAGTATTTATGTATTTTCAAAATATTTGGATCTCTTTCAGGAAAAATAAAAAATGTAAACCATATCTCCGGAGCATCCTTAGGGTTTATCCCATACCGTCGCCAATAGCCCTGTAGCACTAGGGAAACATATAACCCACTTAACTCAACTGAACTAAATTTTTGGTATTTCGAAAACTTTTTAAAATAAATAAATAATAATAATAATAGTAAGTGATAAACATAAAATGATAAGAAGAGAGTCTGTGCTGAAATAGATTAAAGACAACGTGAACTAGTAAAATGTTATACTGTCTCCAGAGAAATATTTTAACCTCGTTTGAAACAAGCAGCTTCATCTGTTTTTGGTATAATCTCAGGATATAGTGAATATAGCAGGCGCTTGACAAAGAAAGTATTTAAAAGCAGATAGGTGTCACAAACATTTTAAATATTGATTTCAGATATTTTGTGATTGATTTTGCTAACGGCAAAGCGAATTTATAAATTTTAAACGTTAGACTCTTAGTATGATATTCCGTTTCTCCTAGAGCAGTAAAATATGATTTCATAAAATTTATGTCAATATTAATATATGTGATCATTAATTTATGTCAATGAAATTGCTACATGACTTAAGGCGTTTGAACATACCATATTTGGAAATTGCATAGAAATGGGAGACTATTATGTTCATTTGAAATTCTTGAGAGTAACATCTATGCAACATGGGGTGGTATTGAACATGTATAATTAATTTATATTAACAATATCAGACTTTTGTCTGTAAAATTCTCAGAATCAATAAATGTTGTGATATCGTCATGTTTCACACATCGTAAAAGCCGAAAATGACTTCAGAAATATTTCTCTGTGTCTCTATGTCTTGTAACGCTATATTGTTTCGGGTATCACGTGAGAACGGTTATGTGGAATTCAAAGCAGGAATGTAGGTTTGTACACAATATATAATTATATATATATATATATAAACTTTTGCGAAATTCTCCAAGACAGGAGGCAAAAACACGTTTATGAGCATAACTCGGCTCTAAACAACTTCACAATGAAGAAATAGCACATGGGGAGGCTACACTTTTTTTTTTTTTTTAATGAAATCATTTTCTGCAAATTTGTAGTACTCCATTTTTAAAGAAGGAGGAAGGGGAGGGGTCGATTTTCGCGGGGAATTTCCGCAATTTGCAGCTTTTTGAGAAGAATGCTACCAAAAATGGTACCAAAATGTTGAAAAGAGTCACACATTTTCTTTAGGTAATTTTCCTACAACCCATTTTTGGCTTTTTGTGATTTTCAATTTTGGAAAGGCGTTACCAGGAGCTAATATGAGGCCATCCTTTTAGAGCTAATTTCGTTTAGGGAATTCTATGGGAGCTGCGGTCACGAAATCCAGTGCGTTGACGGGGTTTTAGGATTCCCTGGGGTTGCAGGAGGTAAAAACATGTTTGTTGTAAGCATAACTCGGCTCCAAATTACTTTACGGTGAAGAAATTTCACATGAAGAAAGTAGAGTTCAGTAGAAGAGAAATATTTTATTTTTTTGTGTTTTCAGAATTTTTTACATTTGATAAAAAGGAGGAGAATCGATTTTCGGAGGGAAATTTTACAAATTCCGGATTTTTGAGTAGAGCTCTATCAAAATTGGTACGAAGATATTTAAACATCCAGGTGTCTTTTTAGGATATTTACAAAAGGCATGTTTTTTCTTTTGTGATTTTAGTTTTTTTTTTTTTTTTGGTGAGGGGGGGGGGGAGAGCGGTTGGTTTACGAGAGGAAAATTCATGACCCCCGCTTTTTAGTACTAAATTTGTCCTGAAAAGTTTATAGGATCTGGGGTCCCCAATTTTGGTGCGTAATACGTCCAACAACTATTGTAAAAGGATTTTACGAAATTCCTCCTTTCTGTTCTTGGGATCGGGTGGGGGGGGGGAGGGAGAATAAATACGTTTCATGCGTAACCTTCCTCCAAATCATATCAGTGAAATTAAATTTTATGTATAGGTTTATTATGCGTACCCAACACGCATTATAAAGGGATTTTGTGAATTTTGACTTCTTCTCTTTAAAGTAGAGAGGGGGGGACGTTTTTAAGCGTAATTCAACTCCAAATTATCTCGGGAAAGCGATTTTTGTATGTGTTGATTGTTTATTCGTACCCAATATACAAGCTACATAGATAATTTGCGAAATAACTTTGTAATATGTTGCAAAGTATTGTGCTGCGTTATAACGTGTTGTGAAATCAGTTTGTACTTTTTTAGGCGAAGAACATGTTTTAAGTTTTAATCTGCTTAAGGTTATGTTAGAAAGTGATTTTAGATATGCGTCTCGTTTATACGTATCCAAAACTTAATATAAAGAGATTTTGCGAAATTTACCCGCTCTCACCTTTTAAGAGTGGAGAAGGGGAGCAAAAACATGTTTTCAAACACATATCCACTCCAAATTATCTCAGGAATGCGATTTTTTGATGTGTAGATTGTTTATGTTTATGCAATACGCACTCTAAAGAGATTTTGCGAAACTTCTTCGCCACCCCTTTTGGGGCGGGCGGGGCAAAAAGCATGCTACAAAACTTCAATCTCTTTTAATTTACCTTAGAGTGGCGAAATTTGGTGAATGTGTGTTGATGAAGTCTATGCAATACGCTTTTGAGTAAAATTTCACGAAACTTCTAACATACCCAGCGGGGATTGATTGATTGATTGATACCACTATTGGCCACTGCCAAACAGCGTGGTTTATGGCAGTTATGTGGCCATGGGGAAAACATCTAATGATCCCGAGGGATATCCTAACCAGCTACTCCCACGTGGGGACAGTCTGAGGAGGCCTCAGGAAGGATCGAGGACCCAAAAGAGTTTCTAAAGACCCACACAGCTTACTACTCCATCTTTCTAAATATTTGGAATCCAAGTGACAACAGGATTGTAAGAATAGCATCCAACTAACAAAATCAAACCTCCCAACCATTGCCGTCTTCATCCGAGTCAATGACAATTTCCAACAACAAAGATCCTTTTGCAGTCCTCCAGTCAAACTTCTTAAAAATTAATTCGACAATCGTAACATCATCAAGAAATTTGAAAAGACATCTAACAACATTACAGCATAATCTGGACAAATTAAATTTACAAGATTGCAACGGTTCAATCGCAAATCACATTGATTTGCTCAACGAGGAAATTAATTATGAAGACAAGGTTGTTGCTGAACAGTGCGTCTATCTACAGGAACTTATCCTCCATTTAAGGAATTACGAACAGCAGAATACTTTATCTCTAATAACGTCAACAATCACAGCAGCAATCAAAAACACATGGAATGACTACATACTTAGCCATTCAATGGATCCTTCATCAAGCAACTACTCTTCTACGCCTGCTCCTAGGGAAGCTCCATCTTCTACTTCCACTAACCCCCAAGCTGATTCTGCTCTAATAAGATTAATACTGAAACCAACAGAAAATTCAATGACTCCAAATGAACTGACAGATATCATTGGAAAAGAGCTCCTACAGAACAAACAGCATTAAAACATAGAAAATATGAGCATCGCAAACAATAACAACGTAATAATCAAAACTAAATCCTCAGTAGATAAGACTTCTATATAAAAGCTCATCAGTACGAATGAAGTACTTTATCAAAACGCTACATTAACTCAGCGGGGAGTAAAAAGCGTGTGAGTTCATGTTCAGAAACGGACTTCTCATGTTGAGTGCTGAAAATCACTACCGAATGCTTCTCGAGTTTTAACTTAGGTCCCGAGTGATTTCAGTGTTTTTCAAATTTTATTAATAACTAGCGAGCTTCGCCCGCTAGCGGGTCAGTATTATCAAATGAATCACTAAAATTAATGAATCACTAACAGTAACTTTTAGTGTCAAGAAAAGAAATTTAAAAAAAAATCATTTCTGATTAGGTAAAAAGTCGGCCCGGGTCCCCACTGCCTTCGGCAGCGCAGCCGCGTGCGCGTATTCTTCCCTGACCCTTCGTGCCCCCCCCCTCAAAAAAAAATCTGATCGGGTAAAAACTCACACCGGGTCCCCACTGCCTTCGACAGCGCAGCCCCGTGCGCGCGCGTATTCCTTACCTGACCCTTCGTGTCCCCCCCCCCTAAAAAAAAATCTGATCGGGTAAAAACTCACACCGGGTCCCCACTGCCTTCGGCAGCGCAGACCCATGCGCGCTACGCGCGCACGTGTGAGGGTATACGTGCACTGCGCGCACATATTCCTTCTCAAATCAAATTTTTATTCTTAAGAAAAGAAAAATTAAAAAATCATTTCTCATCGGGTACAAAGTCGGACTGGGTCCTCACTGCCTACGGCACCGCAGTCCCAAGCGCGCTGCGCGCGCTCAAGTTAAGGAATACACGCGCTGCGCGCGCGTATTCCTTCCCTGACCCTTCGTGCCCCCTAAAAAAATCATTTCTGATCGTGTAAAAACTCACACCGTGTCCCCACTGCCTTCGGCAGCGCAGACCCATGCGCGCTGCGCGCGCACGTGTGAAGGTATACGCGCACATATTCCTTCTCAAGTCAAATTTTTTTCTTAAGAAAAGAAATTGAAAAAAAAAATCATTTCTCATCGGTTAAAAAGTCGGAACTGGTCCCCACTGCCTTCGGCAGCGCTGTCCCGTGAGCGTGGTGCACGCCTATATCTTCCCCACCCTTTCAGCCCTTCCTAATTAACCTACATATATCAATTTTGAACGGTCAAACTGAATTAGCTGAGATGCAAAAGAAAACCTAATCAGGTTACCTCAAAACGTGTAAATCTGGTGAAAACTTTCGATAATATAAAAAAACTTTAAAATATCTTTCGAATGATGTATTAAAAATAATTTAATCATAATTAGAAATTGAACTATTGAAATTTGAAAATATTACAGCGCCATCTGGCGGTAGAAATTTCTGTAATCTACTGTTCGATTCCAAATCAACAAAGCTATCAAATGATGTATTACTTATGAAATTATTTTAATTAGTAGCTGAGATACAAAAGAAAACCGATTCAGGAGACCTCGAAACGTGTAAATAAAGCGAAATCATGAATCCCACTTTCGATAATATAAAAGTACTTTAAAATATCTTTCGAAAGATGTATTAAAAATAATTTAATCATAGTTAGAATTTGAAATACGCGTATGAGAATAAAATTTAATTTGCAATTAAATTGTACATTTTTTATTTATTTTGGAAACCCGGTGAAATTTTAACTGCTACTTCGTCTTGTGATGTTAAAAGTGTGTAGCAAGTTTGAAATAATTTTGAATAAAATTGAAGCATTTTGAAATTTGCAATTTTTATTTCCAGTATAAAATCAGTAAAGCAGGAAGTAAAATCTATTTATTCTTTCGCCCGGCGCCATGGTAACCGAAATACGTCTATTGCGAAATTAATAAAACTCTTGTGATTTGTTGCCACTTTTTTTTCATACTTTAGTTAATTTTAAAAAATCTAATTGCCCTATCGATAAGCTGTTTAAACCGTCGGATTCAGAAAAATCGGATCTTTCATTTGATACCTTATTTGTAACGATACGACTGATATTTCTAATTTATTTTCCACTTTTTCCGTAAAAATGTCGCTTTTTAAGCATTTAATCATGAATTCTGGGTCATTTTTCGGTAGACAAGGGTGGACGTTTTAATTAATATCTCCGCTAATTAGGGTCGCATCGCTTAGCGAATTATCGCGATGTCGAGATGAAGAAATTCTGCGTCTGTCGAAACCGGTTTCGAAGCGATGCGACCATTAGCGCCGGAGCTTTAGCGGTCACAAGGCATTTCTCACAGACAGACAGAAAGACAGATGCGCACAGATTTTAATAATATAAGGAGATTATATGAAATTTTGAGAATTCGTTTAACTATAATGGGATATTAACTGTAATGGGAACATTTCCCGCTTTAACTAAAGCGGGAAAAACGCACTAGTATTATAATGAATATTGAAAAAAATATATTAAATGTCAAAAAAAATCCAGAAGGACGAAATATTTCACTATCACAAGAGATCATAAAAAGAAATTTAATTGAAAGAAAAATTATAATAAATATTAAGCAATCGAACTATCTCCACAATCAGATGTGTGATAAAAACGAATTCGGGATAACTATTTTATTTATTTTTTAAATAAAACACACACATACATAGTGTCTATTCCTTTAATTAGTGTAAGAAGAGTTTATAAAATCTAATCTTTGTTTTTATAAATTAAAAATCTGGTGTAATTTTAATTATGGGAACCATTGTTTACAATTATAGCTTTAGAGAACATGTTTTTATCTTCTTTAGACCTTTCATTTGCTTTCAATTAACGACATGCATCTCATTTTCAGCAAAGAAAGAACAAATTATCTTAAAAATAAAAATACATTGACTGAATGAGTTATTCGTTCAAAAATTATATTCATTTTTTTTTTTTTTTTTTTTTTTTTTTTTTATAATGATAATGTTGCTAAAGTTTTGAATGTAAATCATTAAATGACAGTATTTAGCAATAAGTTGAGGAAAAGTAAGATTAGGAAACAAAACATAAAAATAATTTACTTAACAAAGCTTAAAATAAAAATAATTTAGTTCTTGAAATAGAAAAGTTTAAATTTTATTAATGAAACTTAATTAGAAAAGTGAAATTTACGTTTATAAGCATAAAGTTATACTGTATTTATGTGTGATGTATACGGCTAAATTTTGAAATTTTGAGCTTTCACCGTATGGTTTTGCCTTTGTTTAATTACTGAATTATGCGTATAAAACAAGTACTTGTTAAATAGAAAAAAAAATCATGTTATAACTTCGGAATACTATGTCTAATTTCGCTTTAGTAAAATGATAATGTAGCTAAATGATAATACGTTTAATTATTATCTCTACATAATAAGTTATATTCATTTGAAATTTTAAAATAACAATTAATGATTGAAATATATATATATATATATATATAGTAAGAATAAATAAATAAATAAATAAATAGTAATAATACAATACCAGTTAAAATTTCAAATTATTTGAATTTAGAAATTTTCTCTTAGAAAATGTTTTTTAGAAATTAATTCCCAGAACTACCCACTTAAATAAAATGAAATGGTAGTATTTGAATTTGTTTTTTACTTTAACTATTAATATAAAGTGCTGTTGTTTACTGGTTATGTTTACTTTCTACAAAAACCCAAAAGCCTTTTTTTATTTCACGTTTAACAAAATTTCTTTCTGTGTTTCAGCTCTAATTTTGTCATTTTTCTTTTTGAGCTATGTTAGAGTTGTTTGACTTTATTTAAAGTGAACTTTTTTTTTTCTTTTTAAGCAGCTAGTTTGAAGAAAGACGCTAAGAAAGACGAATATTTCTGTTTAAAAATGTGACACTTAATTTAAAAGAAATGCTTTAGAAATATTTTCAAAATTTGTGACTGTAAAATTCTAGAAAAAATACCTTTTTAATTTAGAAATTCTTAAAGTTTGTGTCTATAAAGAAAATCTGTGAACGGAATAATAATAATAACGAATACGGTTGATCTTAAATTTTATTAACATATTATTCGTGCTGGTTTAGCACTTTACTGCCAATTTAAATTAAAAACATTTACCTATATTCAAGGCCGTAACTAAGGGAAGGGTATTCGGGGATTTTAAAAACTCTGAAATTTCGCAGATTTGTCGATTTTTTTTTTTTTTTTTTTTTTTTTATTATTATATTTCATTTTAAACACTAAATAGTATGTACTAAAGATTGAACCCTCTCTGAAATTTGTATATGTCTATGAGCTTGGCTGTATTAAAGGCAAAAATTTTAACATTTTTTATGAATTACACGAGCGAAAACCATCACAAATGCTTTGTTCCTCAGATTGAACTATCATTGGGTCTCGTGGGCACGAATCGCCAAATACGCCACGTGGCATGATAGTTTTCTAATGAAAAAAGGTCTCACATTCGGTTACTTACTAAATTTTTCACCCGATTCAATGTTTTTAAACATCATTAACTATTAAATGCTCAGAAAGTCGAGTGAAGTCATTTCAGAATTTTAATTAGGAAAATGAGTTGAAGTAGAATTGAAAGGAATAAATACAACACAAATCCATTCGAATGCGAATATAAAACGCACGCATCATATAAATACGTCTTCATAAACATGGCTTATATAAGTATCATTCTCTCGCATAATATATACGCATTACATAAACATGTTGTTTCGTACTCGGGGTTCGTGAACTGTCTGTGAATAAAAGACAAATCTTGCAGAGGCTTAAAAGTTTATTTACAAAATATTTCGGAAGATTACAGGTCTGTAAACCAAATAAGTATCAGCTTCAGTTTCACTAGAAAACAGAGCTTAAATACCGCTGGAAACATAAAAAAATACAGTATAAACTGTACCATTGCGTTAACACACAGCAATAGGCTGTGTGACCTCAATGGTCATAACTGACCTCAATGGTCATAACTGACTTCAATGGTCATAACCTCTTTTATAGTCACCTATTAATTCAGAATTTTCCAGTAACTTCCATAATAATCGAATTAGAACTTAGAAAATTGATATATCTATAATAAATATTTTCTCGAAAAGTTCTCCCAAAATGTCATCAAGGAGCAGTAAAGTCACCACATACGTCGCTAAGGCCCGATGGATTTTTAAAGGAAACCGAGCTTTTTTAATGTGTACACAAGCTATAAATGCAGAAAATTAAAATTTTATAATCTGACTAAGACTCTTAGTCAGAATGAAACTTTTAATGAAATTACATAAAAATAACTATTATTATTTACAAATTCGTAACAATATATTTCCTATATGCATAATACATGAATTTTTTAGATATATCACACAAATATGCCCATTATGCATACGTGTTATATTTATAAAAGAACATACATAATCTGTAAAAAGAAGTGATATCTCATAAAAAAACAATACTATTATGAAAGTTACCCAGCCCAGCAAAATCTCTTGCCTTTCTTATGCAACCAAAAAAAGAATTGATATAAAAATTCTCCGCCGCTATTAATTCTCGGGAACGCAATGCCTTGCTTTATGAAGATCTATAACTCTGCATATATCTTTTTAATAAATCTTAATTGCTTTCAACATTCCTTATTAGCTGTATGAGATTTTTGGCTGCATTATAAAGCTGTAATTTAAAGTATTTTTATATGGAGGGGTAGTCTCTTTTGTTGAAGTTTTTATTAATTCAAAATTATTGAAAGATAAGGGAAAGGAAGCAGAACTACAATGGATCTCAGCGAATTGTGGAATTCACGGGAATGAAGCGGCTGACCAACTATCCAAAAAAGGAGCTAAAATTATACAGATAACTAAACGTGAAATACAGTCGGTAACAAAAGTGTCCGAACACTAGCAAAAATTCCTATGTAAAAAAAGTACACTTCATACGGTTTTGTTAAATAAATCCTTATCGAATCATGGTCTTACACTGACTAAGAACAGGATTCGACAAGGATTTATTTAACAGAACCGTATGAAGTGTACTTTTTTTACATAGGAATCTTTGCTAGTGTTCGGACACTGTTACCGACTGACCTTTCAAATCAATATCAAGAATCAGAAAAAGAAAAATGGATTTTGAATATGAAAGGAGAAAACTAAATGAAATTGAAAATAAAGCATGGAAAAATGCAATTTCTCATATTCCTTTAACGCCAAGAAGAACAAGTGTTGCTCTATTTAGACTTCCACGGGACATGACTGTTTGCCCAATAGTCTATTCAGATTTGGAATCCTCGAAAGTCTAAACTACTTCATTTGCGGAGACGATATAGTTTTTGATGCACATCACTTAATTCTGTGCTCTGCATTATCAATTAGCTGTATTGCTGGCAGATATTGGGATATAACGTAATCATCCAAATTATGTCAGAAGATTATGCACTAAGATACGCGCATGTAAACGTATATACATGCACACACACTTACAAATTGCTTAAAATCACTTTTTGGGGCTCAAGAAAACTTAAAACATGCAAATCAGATGAAAACTAGACATATAATTTTTTTCAACGAATGCAATGGAAGTAAAAAATTATTGTTTGCTTGATGATCATAAAATTATGAGAGTAAAATTATTTAGTTTCTTTACCATATTCAATGTTTTTTTTTTTTTTTTTTTTCAATTTTCATCATATATAACACATATCATTATTTAGTTTTTGTAAAGATATCCGAAAATAAAGTTTTTCACGTGTCCAAAAATATTTTTTTTTCATTACTAAATAATAGCATATTACCAAATTGTACAAAAATAAATTATTTCTTCATTAAATCTAAGTATTCAATTTCTTATTCAATTAAATTACTCATAAATATATATTTGGAATTGTATAGATTTTCAACTAAAATCTTATCAAATTGACAATAAATATTATTATTTCATTCATGAAAAGTTTCGATGGCTGTATTAAACCCACCTCTTACATTATAAATGAAATCATTGATGTCTTTTAAAAATATATTTTTTATCATTTGAGTATTAAAATTTACTGTTAAGTCTAAAATTTATGCCAAAAATCGCTAAAGTCGTCTGTTATCATTTTCTATTATGCTAAGACCTTCAGTGATTATGGCCTTATGGTGACTGTCAACAAATTTATTATATTTATCTCTATTGGAAATGCATCCATAGCACACAGAAAGGCCATTCAAAAAAGCAAAATTTCTTTACTTAAAGTCTTTATAAAAAGGGGTTTAATTAACTTAGATGCTTAATAAATTTTATCTGTTGTCATAGAAAATAAACTATATTACATGATCATTCCATGCCAAATCTACACAGCTAGAAACTAGGTTAATTTATTTGTTCTAGAAATATGAATGTATACCAATTAATAAGTCCCTATCTCTTTTAGTTTTGTACGTACAGGGTTGCAAAAATGGGTAAAAAATGCAAATTTTGGAAAATTCGTCTACTACAAATGTATACATATTTTGTTTTCTAATTAACTTAGAGTGGTAAGATTGATATCATTAGAAAGTGTATAATACAGACTTTCATATTATATATCACATGTATTTATTTTTAAAAAATTTCGTTTTAAGGTCAAACATTTTTACCTCTGACATTTAATATCTCAAAAAGTGCATAATTAATTTTCTTTGAAAAATCGTATGTTAACTTTACTTTTATTATCTATAATTATTGTAAATTTCAACATGGGACGACCATGGTATGTTTCGTTATTAATATGCAACCCTCCGTCAGTATTTTCATACTTATATAACGTAAGTTTAACCCATATTTTGTTCCCGAATTAACTTAGAGATATAAGATTGGTATCATTAGAAAGTTTATAATACAGGGATTTTAAATGACATATCACATGTAGATATTTTTTAATCTTTTTCATTTTAAGGTCAAACATTTTGTCCTTGACCTCCAATATCTCAAAAAGCACATACTCAATTTTCTTTTAAAAAAATATATGTTATGCTTACGTTTATTATCTACAGTTATTGTAAGTTTCAGCTTCAGACAGCCATGGGATACTGAGTTATAAATTAAAATGCAACCCTCTATCAGTATTTTTATACTAATTTTGATGCAATTTTTGCAATTAATTTTATGAAGTTTTCATGACAGTGATCTTAAACACATTCATAAAATTTTAACTTAATCGAATGAGGTATTTAGGAGCTAACATAATTTAAAGAATTTGAGCTCATAGACTACACTGTTAAAAATTTCTGTAAATTTAATGTAAATATTTATCCAGAGTCTCTGTAAATTTACAGTAATTCTTAGTTAAAAGTGAATAATCGAGATTCTCGATCTTTATTCTGTATTTTTACCTAATTTTATTATTTATTTTTTTAATTACAATTAAAAATGACTGTTTCTACTTTAGCAAAAGCATTCTAAGTCCAAAATATATTCTCAACAATAATTAATTAAATTAATATTAGTTATTAAAATGAATGTATAAAATAAGTTTTTTAACATCTCCGTTTATTTTTCTCTATAATTTTACGTAAGACTTAAGATAATAGATTACATAGAGTTTTCTGTTGAAATTTTTAACAGTGTATAATAATAAAGAATTTTCTTTGTGCCCATGTAAATAAATAAATATGTATATGTAAGTTCTAGATATGCCAAAATTTATACTTTTCGTGAGACGGCATCTTCAGCTCAATTGGGTGAGTCATTAAAATGCTATCGCACTTTAAACAATTTGGGCCCATGGGCCATAATGATAAATGATTTTTCTTTGTGTCTCTGTAAAAAAAAAAAAAAAAAAAACTATAAGTGCTAAATTCACTTAAATCAATAGGTTCATACATGCATACCAACTTTAAACTCATTCGAACAAAGTGTTTAGATGCTACCGTGTTCAATCACATACATATGTACATCACCGTAAAAATATCAAAAACAAACTCAAGGGACCTCAAAACGTGTATAAACACCAATATCTCAATGTCGGATATTTTTCATGATTACAATACTTTCCCAGCCATGATTACAATATTGTATGTTTGGGAAATAAAAAACCAATTCTTATTCTTATTACATATTAATTTGCTATTTATAAAAACCAGAGAGGAATTTTTTTTTTTTTTTAAAGAAATACATCAGTTAGGCAATAATTCTTCTTTTTTTCTCTAAATGGTAATTTTGCAATCCAAAGAGAATTACGCAATTAATATAATTTACTGTTTAAAAGGAAATTCTCTATGGGAAAAATCAAAAGAACTTTTAAAAAATTCTGAAATTCCGTTTTTTTTTTTTTTTTTTTTTTTTTTTCGTTTTAAATCATTTAAAGAATAAAATTCAAATATTTTCTTTTAGGGGATTGTAAAATACTTAAATATTTTTTTATTTATGAAACCTATTTCTTAACACTGATGTGATAACTTAGGTACCCTCTTAAATAATTTATTAAATGTATTATTAATAGTGCATTAGCTTTTTCTTTTTTATTTATAACCAAAGACATTCAGAAATATCATTTCGAAATTTTATTCAAAACCCTTTATATATCTTCATTAATATAATATGTTTCATATAAATATACGTTTGGAAAACGTATGTCTAATAGTTTAAATTACTTTGACAAATATCATTATCAGTAAAGCCGTTGAATGATTAATCACGCTTTGAGGTAATCTTGAAGTTTACATAATTCCGTCATGATCTATTACATGTCGGTCTACAAAGTTAAATTGCTAATTGTTTGCGTAGATGCACTTTTAGTAAACTGTACGCTCCCTAATATGTGTTTGTACGAAATGCAGAATTTGTACATATTTATTCATTTATTTTATATTAATTTGAATAATGCTTATGAAAGATTTCCAGAGTTTTTTAAACTCAACGAAACCAGATCTTCATATTTTCAAATTTAAAATAGAACAATTAATTACTTCATTCATGTAAGTTCTCTGTCATAAGAATGTTTTTTCTCTGTGCCGAGAAATATATATGTCATATTTTTAAATATTATTGAAATAGTCGGAATGTTTTTTAGTTATTTTATTAAAAATAAAATAGGGAAACATAATATAGTTTATTACTACATTAAATATATATATATATATATATATATATATTGAATTTCACTTTTACATTTTGTTTAAAATTATGTATAAAGTAAAGCTAGAAAATCCTGAATTAAAATAATAATAATAAAAATAAATCTAAATATTAAATTTTTAGTGAAGTACACATAATTTTTTTTTAATGTATTTTATTATTATGCTTTATTTTTATACAATATCAGTAATAAAATCAAGAAAGCTAATTTCTGTAGTATGTCTTTACAAAGCTGTTGTGATTGCGCATACGGGTAGGGTCAATAATATTAGTTGATTACCTGTTGTTTAAACCCTGATATATAATATTAGTTGCACGTATATGGCTTTCTTGTAAGGTTTTTGGGAACAAATATTTATATATTCGAAGTATTTGGGGCGAAATTTTCAACCTAATTGTTAAATAATCCGTAAAATGAAAGAATTGGAAAATTAAAGCTTTTTAATTAGAGAAAAATAAATTAATCAATCAGAGAAAGCAAATCCATATAATGCTTAAAATCATCTTTAAATTACCAAAAGAAAACTTTTAATTTAAACTTTGTCCATTTTCATTTCCACCGTTTTAATATTTCCCTGTATTCTTGCCGAAGTTATCGTCGTCCACCACAGATGTTTTTATTGTAAATGGTGCAGATTTCGTGTAATTGTCTGCAGGAAATAACTCAATTATTCCAGATAATGTACAAAGTTGTCTCCTAGCATTTAATGTATCATCATTTGTCCTGTCACTACCAATAAACTGCGTAATCTTTCTTAGCATGTAAATTAAAAGGGAAAATACGCATTTCATTTAAATAGCAAATTCGCAATCTCATCAATTTTGCTAGGAGATATTGCATGGCTCTTTATTTAAACATGGTTGATGTGTTCGAAAAATTAGTCTAGAAACTTAAGAAAAATCATTCCATTTTAAAATATTTTATACTAATGGTTATCTACAGAAATTAAGAGAACGAGTTCTGAAAATTCAAGCACATACTTTGGGAAACAAAACAAAATATAAATCCTTAATCCTGAACCCACAAAATATTCAGCGTACACATTTAACTAGGCACTCATATATTGCTGTTGCACCTGGATTGATTGCGCGTTCACTTCACTCCAGTGGTGGCTCGGGCACCGAAAATTGGTGAAGAGGCACACTGTATTTTACGTTGTATTCATTTATAGAATATAAATTTACATTTAAATAAGTATTATTAGTTAATCTTAGTTAAGACCGTGCTTAATAAAAATTACGATTAAAATTACTTAAATATTATTTTTGAGCTCTTCACCTATTTTCGGTATCACGAACCGCCACTGCTCCACTCCTTTTCGATCCTCTAATTGCGCAATGTCTACGAATTAGATTTACCAAATCTAATTTACCAAATCTGATTTATCAAATCTAATTTCTCTCTTACATTTACCAAATGAAAAATTATTAATTTAGCGATTTATTTTTCCTATACTTTTTTTTTTTTTTTTTTTTTTTTTTACAAAAGAATGCGTAATGGCGCAATTTTTGAATATATTCTATATTTATTCTAATTACACTGCTCGGCATGAAAATTACTATTTTAGAATACTTTTATAATTATACAACGTCCTTCTCGCAGCAGTAAGTAGCACTGCTCGGCATGAAAATTGCCCCCAACACCATTTAAGCATATTCTTATGTAAAATGACCTCCTGAATCCGAATTTGACGCCCAATTTTCCGTATCACTCACCGTGTTTTTGTGATGGCCCCCTATTTTTATCACTTTTCGGTGATTTTTTGGTTATTTTTTTGGGGGGGGGAGGGGGGGGGAAGAGGACTATTTTAATTGTTAAATATCTTCTGAGGGGCTACAGAGTTGGAAAAATCTAAAACATGAACGTTTGCGGCAAAGGGAAAGTTTAGGGGGGGAGATTTGCCACTGTAATTATATATTACAATTTTTAAATTTTTTAAAAATCTATTATTAATGTTACTTATTAAACATTACAATATATTGTTTTTAGGCATTAAATTAATTCTTTTTCATTTTTTAAATCAAATTCATGCTCATAGAATTACCGAACAGTGAAAACATTTGAGGGAAAGGGTGGTGTTTGTGTGTTTCTAGAAAACGGTGGATGACTGGGCAAAATGAAAATCATATTCGAATTCAGGAGGTCACTTTACATCAGAATCAGCAAGAATGGTATCAGAACTCGAAAAAAAAAAATGCAGAACAGTGAAATTATAAAGGCACTGGAAGAATTTAAAACACCTATCGTTAAAATATTTATGGATGGGTTGATGCTAGAACTACAGGTGCTGGACAAAATAATGAAAACACTTTCATTTATTTACGTTTTGTCGAATATCTCAAAAATTATATAATATGTTTTCTTGAATTTTGGGAAGAAGGAAAACATACGTTTTCTCATATATTCCTGCAAAGATTTTTTCACCACGGTCTTTAGGTAAACAACAACAACAACAACAACAAAAAAGTGATTATCCTGTACCTGGAAGGTGTGTCCATTCATCTGCAAATTTAAATATTTAAAGAGTTATAAATATTTTAATAAAAAGTGCAAAAATTTTTAAAAAGTTTTTACTCTATAACTCTTTTTTTTTTTTTTTCAAAATTTTATGAAATTTTCAAAAAACATGTCAATATATGCCTAGATCAATATACTATAATCTAAAAAAATACGTTTGATATTCAAAGAGATATGGATAATCGTAGTAAACAATTTATTACTGCACATGGGCGAACTTTAGAGAGAGGAGAGGAGGGTATTATGAAATAGTCGAGAAATATGGAATACCGAGGTTTTGGCACTGATCGGTGCTGCTATCTCGTCAAAATATAATGAATTACTCAAGAAGGAATCCCATGAAGCAACACACGGATTGGGAATGTAAATAAGTACCAAATGTTAATGAAATCTATCGATTTAAAACCCTTCAGTAAATCTAAAAGTTAGATTCCGCCAAAAAAAGAAAAAAAAAAGATCTGGGGTTTGATCAGGGTTGGAAAAAATCATAGGGGCACAATCCCTCCGACTGCTCTATTAAAAATAACTACTGCTAAAATTTTCTTTATTTTAGTGAGAAAGTTTTGGTGTCAGTATTTATGTATTTTCAAAATATTTGGATCTCTTTCAGGAAAAATAAAAAATGTAAACCATATCTCCGGAGCATCCTTAGGGTTTATCCCATACCGTCGCCAATAGCCCTGTAGCACTAGGGAAACATATAACCCACTTAACTCAACTGAACTAAATTTTTGGTATTTCGAAAACTTTTTAAAATAAATAATAATAATAATAATAGTAAGTGATAAACATAAAATGATAAGAAGAGAGTCTGTGCTGAAATAGATTAAAGACAACGTGA
This sequence comes from Salticus scenicus, assembly GCA_963930645.1. NCBI lineage: Eukaryota > Metazoa > Arthropoda > Arachnida > Araneae > Salticidae > Salticus > Salticus scenicus. Next base: position 134,110,744 of record OZ005653.1, on the reverse strand, counting down.
ACTAGTAAAATGTTATACTGTCTCCAGAGAAATATTTTAACCTCGTTTGAAACAAGCAGCTTCATCTGTTTTTGGTATAATCTCAGGATATAGTGAATATAGCAGGCGCTTGACAAAGAAAGTATTTAAAAGCAGATAGGTGTCACAAATATTTTAAATATTGATTTCAGATATTTTGTGATTGATTTTGCTAACGGCAAAGCGAATTTATAAATTTTAAACGTTAGACTCTTAGTATGATATTCCGTTTCTCCTAGAGCAGTAAAATATGATTTCATAAAATTTATGTCAATATTAATATATGTGATCATTAATTTATGTCAATGAAATTGCTACATGACTTAAGGCGTTTGAACATACCATATTTGGAAATTGCATAGAAATGGGAGACTATTATGTTCATTTGAAATTCTTGAGAGTAACATCTATGCAACATGGGGTGGTATTGAACATGTATAATTAATTTATATTAACAATATCAAACTTTTGTCTGTAAAATTCTCAGAATCAATAAATGTTGTGATATCGTCATGTTTCACACATCGTAAAAGCCGAAAATGACTTCAGAAATATTTCTCTGTGTCTCTATGTCTTGTAACGCTATATTGTTTCGGGTATCACGTGAGAACGGTTATGTGGAATTCAAAGCAGGAATGTAGGTTTGTACACAATATATAATTATATATATATATATATAAACTTTTGCGAAATTCTCCAAGACAGGAGGCAAAAACACGTTTATGAGCATAACTCGGCTCTAAACAACTTCACAATGAAGAAATAGCACATGGGGAGGCTACACTTTTTTTTTTTTTTTTAATGAAATCATTTTCTGCAAATTTGTAGTACTCCATTTTTAAAGAAGGAGGAAGGGGAGGGGTCGATTTTCGCGGGGAATTTCCGCAATTTGCAGCTTTTTGAGAAGAATGCTACCAAAAATGGTACCAAAATGTTGAAAAGAGTCACACATTTTCTTTAGGTAATTTTCCTACAACCCATTTTTGGCTTTTTGTGATTTTCAATTTTGGAAAGGCGTTACCAGGAGCTAATATGAGGCCATCCTTTTAGAGCTAATTTCGTTTAGGGAATTCTATGGGAGCTGCGGTCACGAAATCCAGTGCGTTGACGGGGTTTTAGGATTCCCTGGGGTTGCAGGAGGTAAAAACATGTTTGTTGTAAGCATAACTCGGCTCCAAATTACTTTACGGTGAAGAAATTTCACATGAAGAAAGTAGAGTTCAGTAGAAGAGAAATATTTTATTTTTTTATGTTTTCAGAATTTTTTACATTTGATAAAAAGGAGGAGAATCGATTTTCGGAGGGAAATTTTACAAATTCCGGATTTTTGAGTAGAGCTCTATCAAAATTGGTACAAAGATATTTAAACATCCAGGTGTCTTTTTAGGATATTTACAAAAGGCATGTTTGTTCTTTTGTGATTTTAGTTTTTTTTTTTTTTTTTTTGGTGAGGGGGGGGGGGAGGAGAGCGGTTGGTTTACGAGAGGAAAATTCATGACCCCCGCTTTTTAGTACTAAATTTGTCCTGAAAAGTTTATAGGATCTGGGGTCCCTAATTTTGGTGCGTAATACGTCCAACACCTATTGTAAAAGGATTTTACGAAATTCCTCCTTTCTGTTCTTGGGATCGGGCGGGAGGGGGGGGGGAGGGAGAATAAATACGTTTCATGCGTAACCTTCCTCCAAATCATATCAGTGAAATTAAATTTTATGTATAGGTTTATTATGCGTACCCAACACGCATTATAAAGGGATTTTGTGAATTTTGACTTCTTCTCTTTAAAGTAGAGAGGGGGGGACGTTTTTAAGCGTAATTGAACTCCAAATTATCTCGGGAAAGCGATTTTTGTATGTGTTGATTGTTTATTCGTACCCAATATACAAGCTACATAGATAATTTGCGAAATAACTTTGTAATATGTTGCAAAGTAGTGTGCTGCGTTATTACGTGTTGTGAAATCAGTTTGTACTTTTTTAGGCGAAGAACATGTTTTAAGTTTTAATCTGCTTAAGGTTATGTTAGAAAGTGATTTTAGATATGCGTCTCGTTTATACGTATCCAAAACTTAATATAAAGAGATTTTGCGAAATTTACCCGCTCTCACCTTTTAAGAGTGGAGAAGGGGAGCAAAAACATGTTTTCAAACACATATCCACTCCAAATTATCTCAGGAAAGCGATTTTTTGATGTGTAGATTGTTTATGTTTATGCAATACGCACTCTAAAGAGATTTTGCGAAACTTCTTCGCCACCCCTTTTGGGGCGGGCGGGGCAAAAAGCATGCTACAAAACTTCAATCTCTTTTAATTTACCTTAGAGTGGCGAAATTTGGTGAATGTGTGTTGATGAAGTCTATGCAATACGCTTTTGAGTAAAATTTCACGAAACTTCTAACATACCGAGCGGCGATTGATTGATTGATTGATACCACTATTGGCCACTGCCAAACAGCGTGGTTTATGGCAGTTATGTGGCCATGGGGAAAACATCTAATGATCCCGAGGGATATCCTAACCAGCTACTCCCACGTGGGGACAGTCTGAGGAGGCCTCAGGGAGGATCGAGGACCCAAAAGAGTTTCTAAAGACCCACACAGCTTACTACTCCATCTTTCTAAATATTTGGAATCCAAGTGACAACAGGATTGTAAGAATAGCATCCAACTAACAAAATCAAACCTCCCAACCATTGCCGTCTTCATCCGAGTCAATGACAATTTCCAACAACAAAGATCCTTTTGCAGTCCTCCAGTCAAACTTCTTAAAAATAAATTCGACAATCGTAACATCATCAAGAAATTTGAAAAGACATCTAACAACATTACAGCATAATCTGGACAAATTAAATTTACAAGACTGCAACGGTTCAATCGCAAATCACATTGATTTGCTCAACGAGGAAATTAATTATGAAGACAAGGTTGTTGCTGAACAGTGCGTCTATCTACAGGAACTTATCCTCCATTTAAGGAATTACGAACAGCAGAATACTTTATCTCTAATAACGTCAACAATCACAGCAGCAATCAAAAACACATGGAATGACTACATACTTAGCCATTCAATGGATCCTTCATCAAGCAACTACTCTTCTACGCCTGCTCCTAGGGAAGCTCCATCTTCTACTTCCACTAACCCCCAAGCTGATTCTGCTCTAATAAGATTAATACTGAAACCAACAGAAAATTCAATGACTCCAAATGAACTGACAGATATCATTGGAAAAGAGCTCCTACAGAACAAACAGCATTAAAACATAGAAAATATGAGCATCGCAAACAATAACAACGTAATAATCAAAACTAAATCCTCAGTAGATAAGACTTCTATATAAAAGCTCATCAGTACGAATGAAGTACTTTATCAAAACGCTACATTAACTCAGCGGGGAGTAAAAAGCGTGTGAGTTCATGTTCAGAAACGGACTTCTCATGTTGAGTGCTGAAAATCACTACCGAATGCTTCTCGAGCTTTAACTTAGGTCCCGAGTGATTTCAGTGTTTTTCAAATTTTATTAATAATTATATGAAATTTTGAGAATTCGTTTAACTATAATGGGATATTAACTGTAATGGGAACATTTCCCGCTTTAACTAAAGCGGGAAAAACGCACTAGTATTATAATGAATATTGAAAAAAATATATTAAATGTCAAAAAAAATCCAGAAGGACGAAATATTTCACTATCACAAGAGATCATAAAAAGAAATTTAATTGAAAGAAAAATTATAATAAATATTAAGCAATCGAACTATCTCCACAATCAGATGTGTGATAAAAACGAATTCGGGATAACTATTTTATTTATTTTTTAAATAAAACACACACATACATAGTGTCTATTCCTTTAATTAGTGTAAGAAGAGTTTATAAAATCTAATCTTTGTTTTTATAAATTAAAAATCTGGTGTAATTTTAATTATGGGAACCATTGTTTACAATTATAGCTTTAGAGAACATGTTTTTATCTTCTTTAGACCTTTCATTTGCTTTCAATTAACGACATGCATCTCATTTTCAGCAAAGAAAGAACAAATTATCTTAAAAATAAAAATACATTGACTGAATGAGTTATTCGTTCAAAAATTATATTCATTTTTTTTTTTTTTTTTTTTTTTTTTATAATGATAATGTTGCTAAAGTTTTGAATGTAAATCATTAAATGACAGTATTTAGCAATAAGTTGAGGAAAAGTAAGATTAGGAAACAAAACATAAAAATAATTTACTTAACAAAGCTTAAAATAAAAATAATTTAGTTCTTGAAATAGAAAAGTTTAAATTTTATTAATGAAACTTAATTAGAAAAGTGAAATTTACGTTTATAAGCATAAAGTTATACTGTATTTATGTGTGATGTATACGGCTAAATTTTGAAATTTTGAGCTTTCACCGTATGGTTTTGCCTTTGTTTAATTACTGAATTATGCGTATAAAACAAGTACTTGTTAAATAGAAAAAAAAATCATGTTATAACTTCGGAATACTATGTCTAATTTCGCTTTAGTAAAATGATAATGTAGCTAAATGATAATACGTTTAATTATTATCTCTACATAATAAGTTATATTCATTTGAAATTTTAAAATAACAATTAATGATTGAAATATATATATATATATATATACTAAGAATAAATAAATAAATAAATAATAATAATAATACAATACCAGTTAAAGTTTCAAATTATTTGAATTTAGAAATTTTCTCTTAGAAAATGTTTTTTAGAAATTAATTCCCAGAACTACCCACTTAAATAAAATGAAATGGTAGTATTTGAATTTGTTTTTTACTTTAACTATTAATATAAAGTGCTGTTGTTTACTGGTTATGTTTACTTTCTACAAAAACCCAAAAGCCTTTTTTTATTTCACGTTTAACAAAATTTCTTTCTGTGTTTCAGCTCTAATTTTGTCATTTTTCTTTTTGAGCTATGTTAGAGTTGTTTGACTTTATTTAAAGTGAACTTTTTTTTTTCTTTTTAAGCAGCTAGTTTGAAGAAAGACGCTAAGAAAGACGAATATTTCTGTTTAAAAATGTGACACTTAATTTAAAAGAAATGCTTTAGAAATATTTTCAAAATTTGTGACTGTAAAATTCTAGAAAAAATACCTTTTTAATTTAGAAATTCTTAAAGTTTGTGTCTATAAAGAAAATCTGTGAACGGAATAATAATAATAACGAATACGGTTGATCTTAAATTTTATTAACATATTATTCGTGCTGGTTTAGCACTTTGTTAAACTAACCATAAATGATATAACAATGTAAATTAATATTTATTCAAAATCAATATATTTTTTTTTCAAATGTTTATCTACTTAATTAATATGTATGATATTCGCAACAATAAACTACAAGAAACTCTGAGATTATACATTATTTTTTTTTAATAAATCACAACACGACATCCATATGTACAAAAAGAAAAGAAAAACAAAAGAAAAACCTATATATACACATTTTTACATTCAAATTTAAGATTTTCGCGCGCATTAAAATAAGACACATTATGAAATTGTAGAGCTACATGAAGAGATAGCAACTTCTTTTCACAGACTGTTTACAACTAATTCTAACTACGAATCAACAACTCTTTTCATTTCAGTTCTTAACATTATTGAAATATCACATATAATGAATTTTGAGGACATTACTTCAAGAGAGTACTCCAGGATCATTATATTATATCTTTAATTAAAAAGAAAATCACCATACGGCATTTAAATATATATATGTATAAAATATATACAATTTTTACAAACCACATTTGTGTTTTCTCGCACAGTAAAAAAAGAACGTTTAAAATTCTTGATTACATCGGGCAGCTATAACTGATTCTTACAAACCGCTGCAATTTCCATCAGCTAACAACTTACAATTACAACCTCCTAAATAGTTGCTCTTTTCACTTCTATTTATGACATTAACAAAATATCTAATGATATTTTGCCAAGAATGGCAAGAGCGCGTTCTATTTCCTTTTAAAGATTAGGGATGATGGCTCAGTATTCAAAAACTATTTAACATACTCATATGTGTCTCTGTTTAGCCTGTTACAATCAGATGTTTTACCAAGAATGGTGACAGCGACATTTTAAAAATTAGGGTAGATGGCTTAATATCCAAAAGCTATTTTACATAGTGATAAGTCCTTGTATTTAGCCAGTTATAAACATAAATGTTATTATTCATTATTGAATACAAAATGAAATGATTTCAAATGGTATCATTTAATATATATATATATATAATAAAAATTTTATAACAAAATAGAACACCAAATTGCTCAAATTTTCATGTATATAATTAAAATAAACTTTTCCTAAACAAAAGAATATTTTGTTTAGGTCAATTTGGTTTCAGTCTTTGACACTTTTTTACAGTTTTTCCTTTTATTTATTTTTTTTTCCACAAATATATACTTTACGTAATAAATTTGTCCCAGACCAGAATTATACGTGGACCTATAAATATACGGATCACGGATTTCGTTAACTTAAATTCGAATAAAGTCAGTGGAATTAATTTCTTTTCGGAAATAATTAACAATTTGTTCTGTGTAGGTAACCTTAAAAATGTTTTAAAAATGGCTCTAATAATTTTTAAGATAACAAGCATTATACACTAACTTTTAGAATTATTAAGGGACATGACTTATTCAGTAGATTCTTCTATAATTAAATATATCTTTCAGTAAAGTTCTATATATATTTAACTTATCACGTTTAACTATTGAAGTTTTTATAACCGGTAATGTTTCTAAGAGGAAAATTATTTTATACGTAGAAACATATATGGATTAAAGCACTTTATCTTAATAAGATTATTTTTAGAAAACATTTGAAATTTCTAAAATTTATTTTTGTATAATTTCATCTTCGCAGTAGTTTAAAATGGTAAAACCTTGTATTGATTTACCTACATATATTTTTTAAGTTTTTTTTTTTTTTTTTTTTTTTTTTTAATATTTAAAAGAAAGAAAAAATCTACATCAAAGGGAAAAAATAATATCTGCTAATCAAAGTAACAGACCGGAATAAAAAACAAATAAAAATGTATAAAAGTCTGATCCTATTGCTATAGGAAGAAATAAAACGAAATCCACAAAGAAAATCCTGTTAATCATTTTCTTCTAGAATAACTAGAATACATTGCGATAGTTTCTGAAACATCAAAGAAAATTTTAAAGTCTCTAAACTCAGTTATTTATTTTGTGAAATGGAAATAACTCCAACTAAATGTAAAAGATTCCTAGAATTACAAATACTTTTGATGTATTTTTAATTATTTTCTGATAAAATACATTTTAGTTATTTTAGGTTAGTTATTAAAAAATAAATAAATAAATAAATACATAAACCTTTTTAAAAATACAGTAAGGCAACATTTGTACTTCCTTTATACTTTTTTAATAATAATAGTATTATAATTTTAATTACCATGCTACTGCAGGTAAAATAAGTATTGCACTTTGTTTAAAATTTTAATTTTGACCTATCACCTTATATATATGTTTTAGAGTATCTTTTGTCATTGTGTGTGTGCGTGGGGGTCGGGTCTTTTGAATATCATATCCCCCCCCCCCAAAAAAAAAAAAAAAAAAAAAAAAAAAAAAAACGAAATTTTTAATAACTATTGTCTCATTTTTAGAATTTGGAAAACCGGGAATCGGACATAAAATATAAGAAATAATGTCCATATTTTAAAATTAGCCCTTAAATTATTTTTAAAAAGTTTCTTAAATTGCTTATAGATATCTTTTCGTACATTCCGGTTGACTAATTAAGCAGTTCACTGCAATTTGCCCAATAGGTCAAACGGGTTTTTAATAGGTAATATAATAAAAGGCTGTGCATATTTCCGTCAAATTCATCATATCAACTTGTTTTTAGATGTTTTTCGTAGATGCTAATTAATTTTCGATGAACAGAGAAATTTGATAACATTCAATATTAAATGCGATTAAGTCGGTTTCTTATAAGGTGCTCTTATTTATTTTATTTTTTCAATTTGCGACGTATTCCATTGACTGATGTCTTTACGTATATATTAAATTGTTGCTATATAAAAATAATAGGCATTCTTACTAAGTAGGACAGTTTTAGAACTTAGTATGTAATGGCTAGAATGAAAAGGTAAATCGATTTTCATTAAACTCGCTTTTTTCAAATCTCTTGTACATGTGATAACAAAATATGTATTATTTTTTACTACAGAAAAATTGATAGGCTTCTAACTGAATAGATCAATTCAATAAATTCAAACCAAACTATCTTCAAATTTTTTTTTTAAATATGTGTACTTATTGGTAATTCATATTTTGTGGTTTTTACACCCCAGAGTTTACTTTCTCTTACTAATAATAGAAGAAAGCTAATGTTTTGGATTAAATTTTCGAAATTTAGTTTTTGTTATATTAACACATTTTGAGTATATCTGATTCCTATTGGTCAATGCGTTTGCATATAAGTATCAGCATAACTCAAGATCTTTAGTATAAGGAAGCCTAAAATGGGTATACTAAAATAATTTATAGAAAATAATGTTTTCAACAGTATATTGTTTTAGACGATACACTGGGAAACCCAAAATTGACTGAATACATTCTTCTCTATTGAATACAATTAAAGAAAGTGCTTTATAAAATTTTACCAACTCCTGCAAAATTTCTAAGAAATAATAAATAACTTTTCATGCCTTATGGTAGTCAAAGTATAAGTTCAGATTCCAAACATGAACGCTGTTAATATATATATATATATATATATATTGTTAAAATTTCCTGTTTTCCTATCCTTTGAAATGTTTAATGATTCATTTATGAATATGTCTTTTCAGGCATAACTTTAAAATGGTTAATTAGAGTAAATTCAAATTTTGTATTTTGAAGATCGAATCTGATTACAACCAACGGTGTGGGTGAAAATTGTTTGAAAATTTTGGAATAAATAATTAAATTTTATAATGGTCTTAAAGAATTATGAATATATATGTACTATGTTCAATGTGGGGGTTGTGACAGACGGTACTTCCCATCGCACAGAAATATCTGCCTAATAAAGATTTTTCGAAAGCTACTTTCAACTGCTTTTAAAGTATGCTTTTAAACATTACTTGTTTTCTTAGCCCTTAATTTATAAAGTGTCTCTATAATATTCAAACGCAGATTAAGAAAAAATAATGTGAGTGACTTACTGATTGTTTGTATATAATAAAATACATTATTGATAAAGAAAATTCAATAATCTGGGTATACGTATATCAAAAAGAATTTAGCATATGTGAAAAATAAAAATTATTTTAACAACAATAAATAAAGCACAGTTTTATAACATGCAGCCAGTAAAAATAAAAATATTAAGACCCTTTTTTTATTCAGAAATTTGATAAAATAATTTTAAATAAATGCATGAATTGTTTAAATCACAAAAGGAAATTATGATTATAATTTTGAAGAAACCTTTAATTAACCATAAGTACATTAAATATTTTATAAATGTAATGCACATGCATAAATATCATATAATTTCTTTAATTATTTGTAGATAGAGTTAAAACTGTTGTTATAATATAATTCAAAAATTTCTATATAATAATTTTTCTGACAAATTACTTTGTTACTTTTTATAGAAATTTCCGTCTTTATGCATTAAATTTTTATATTACAAAACATTCTTAAAGTAATTATCTTTTTCAGCGTTGTTTATTTTAATTACAATAAACATGCTGAAAAAAAATTGTATATAAATCTATACCGATAATAAGCAGGGTTAAACTTAGCCAGATGTGATATTTTTTACTCTAATAGTCACAAACGTGTTAATTATAAACAAAATCAACTTCCAGCATTTTTTACAGTCTTTAAAATGCATGATCATTTTATGAATTTATGTCTGTTTTCATAAAATTAAAAAATTAGTTTAAATATCACTTATCTGCCTCCTTATATAAAGACAATCACATAGATAAAGAATCTGGAGTAACTCCTACTCGACTTTCCAAACAGTGAGTAATTAACGGTTGAAAATAAATTAAAGTAATAGCAGTTGTTAAATAAATAAAATAGAAAAATATAATAGGATATTTGAATATTTCTCCCTAAATTTTATGTTTTTTAATATAACGTTATTGCATTTCAAATAATATTAACCCATAGGTCACAATCATAAAGAACATTTTGCTGTGTCCTTGTAAAAATCTGTCAGTGCTAGTTTCACAAAAGTCTACTTAGTTCATGAGACGTTGACCTACAATATATATATATTCAGCTTAAACGAATAAATCATATACAAGCTATCGGCTTTTAATTAATTTTAGTTCAAAGATCGCAATGATAAATAATTATTCCTTGTGTCCCTGTAAAACTAGTATGTTGTGGCCACCACAAGACTTTCTTCTATATTTTCCTATATACATATTCAATCAGTAACAATATTAAAAATAAAAAAAAAAAATTACGATTTTTTTCCTAAGTTTTTTTTTGTTGTTAAAAGTAATACATATTCAATCAGTAACAATATTTAAAGAAAAAAAAAAAAAAAAGATTTTTTTTTTTTGTTGTTAAAAGTAAAAAAAAAAATCGATAACTTTGTTTTAAATTATCACAGATTTATAGTTCAACCATTCGTTTTAAAGGTATTGACGAGATCTTTCGAAAGATACCCATCTTGAAAATTTACCCCCCACCCCCTCGGGGGTTTCTTCCCCCCCAGGGGGGAAGCTATGCCCCCACATGCACAGACATTTTTTCCTAGTTAACTATTACTATTATCAATAACTCATATTAATTTTACAATCACAAGTTAAAAATAACTCTCATTATGTACATTTATACGAAATTTTGTCCTATACAGCCATGTTAAAAATTTAGAAAAAATGCGATCACAGCGCCACCTGTTGAGCTATTGATCCCCAAATGTAATCAGCACCAGTTTATGTTGGGTACCAACTAAATACCAAGTTTGGTTAAATTTCGTTAAAAAAAAAAAAAAAAAAAAAGATTTTTTTTCTGTTTTTGTTTTGTTAAGAGCAAAAAAAATCGATAACTTTGTTTTAAATTATCACAGATTTATGGTTCAACCATTAGTTTTAAAGGTATTGACGAGACCTTTCGAAAGATACCCATCTTGAAACTTTGCCGCTGAACCACTGGCCCCACATGCACAAATTTTTTTTCCTAGTTAACTATTACTATTATCAACGAGACTTTTCGAAAGGTACCCATCTTGAAAATTTACTTCCCCGGGGGGGGAAGGGAACCGGTGCCCCCCACATGCACAAAATTTTTTTCCTAGTTAACTACTACTATTATCAATAATTCATATCAATTTTACAATCACAAGTTTAAAATAACGCTCATTATGCACATTTATACGAAATTTTGTCCTATGCTGCCATGTTAAAAATTTAGAAAAATGCGATCACAGCGCCATCTGCTGGGCAATTGATCCCCAAATCTAATCAGCACCATTCCATGTCAGGGTCCAACTATTTTCCAAGTTTGGTTCAATTTCATTCATTGGTTCGTGAGATACGGTGAAAAATACGAAATTTTGCGATCACAGCGCAGCCTGCTGGGCGATTGATCTCCAAATCTAATAAGCACCTTGCCCTTTCAGGTTTCAACTATATACCAAGTTTGGTTGAATTTCATTCCTTGGTTCGTGAGATACGGTGAAAAATACGAAATTTTGTCCTATACTGCCATGTTAAAAGTTTACATAAAATGCGATCACAGCGCCACCTGACGGGCGATTGATCCCCAAATCTAATCAGCACAATGCCCTACCAGGGTCCAACTATATACCAAGATTGGTTGAATTTCATTCATTGGTTCGTGAGATACGGTGAAAACAAGAAACCACAGACAGACAGACAGACAGACACAGACATTTTTTAAAAACTAACAATTCGTGTTCAGGACATCCCAAAACGTGTAGATCCGTCAAAAAACGGAGGTCGAAAATTTTCGCGAATCAAATACTTTCTCTATATTACTTATAGAAGAAAGTAAAAATGCAAGTGCTAAATTCTGCAAAATATATTGGGTTCGTATAACACATGTTCCAACTTTCCGCTCATTTAAACAAAGCGTTTAGACGCTATCGTGTTCACTCATACACGTTACATACGCACACACATGTACAAAAATATGTACAACCCCGTAAATAAATCAAAAATAAACTCAGGGGACTACAAAACGTGTAAGATACAGCTCCCAAAATCTCAAAAGCAAAATTTTTGCTATGATTTCAATACTTTCCTTTTATAAGTATGTTGGGTACGTAATAATGATCAGATTAATATATATATATATATATATATATATATATAACATAAATAAATGAGGAAATAGAAATAAAAAATATGGAGTGACGATTCTCGACTTTTCCATCATTAAATTTGAGCCAACAGGACATACTAATAAAAGAAGCTTTGTTGTATTCCTGTAAAAAAAAAAAAAAAAAAAAAAGAATCTCTAATTGACAAATTCTTCAAAATCTACACAGTTCGTGCGACAGTGGTTTATAAGCTGTATGTAAATGTCCAGTTCATTAAAATAAGGCGTTTGAACACTCTAGCAGTTTAAATAATTTGAATCCATAGGTCATAATGATAAAGAATTTTTCTTTGTGTGTCTGTATAAAAACCTATAAGTGATAGATTCACCAAAATTTACCCAGTTCATTCTACGGTGATCTATAATATTCACAACAACTTTTAGCTCATTCGAACAAAGGCTTTGAACGTTATCGTGTGTTTAATCACACACATACATAAACACACTAGTGTACATACGTATTAGAAAAAAAATGAACTCGGGGGATCTAACAACGTGTATATATATATATATATATATATATATATATATATATATATATATATTTATAAGTCATATCAAAGTCTCAAAGTCATATATTTGTCCTGACTACATTACTTTCCTTACATATATATAATCGGAAAATAATAACCAAAACATTTGTTAATATTCTACAATAATCGAAGTTGTATATCAAAAATAGCATTTTATTTATAATAGTTATTCATTTAGACACTAGAATTTTGAGAAGGCGTGAAATATTTTACCAACGTTGAGTTTACATGATACACCGTCGAACATTTTGTCCGGAATTGATTCAGTGAAAAAATTGCTTTTCGAATTCCTTGTAAATGTGATAAATATGTGTAACATAATTCAAAATAAAGTATTTTATTCTACATGAAAGTTGAATTCAAACGTTTTTATTTGCTTATTAAATGCTGTTCGGTCTAATATTTTAGTTTTTATACAAAGTCTCATTTTAGATATCTAATAAATGGAATATAGAGAGTGATTTTATTATTATTTTTTTTTAATCAAACGTTTTTCTCTCTATCGAAAACAACCTTGTAAAATATCAATATGCATTTGCTAGAACAAAACAAAATGCTATAATTATTTGAATTTAGCATAAAAAGAAATTGAAATAGCTTCGGAAAAAATTCGGAACATTGAGCAAAAGCGTATTTTTTAAATTCTGCAAGAAAATTGCTAACATAATATCATTCTTTACTTACTTTGCACATAAAAAGTAATAATAATAAAAATAAATAAATTCGTCATTACCAATTTTTAGATGATGTTAGTGTTCAGATTAAGCTCAATTCAATTCACGAGGATTCTAAGCCAGGGCAGTGGGTTTTTCTTGGAGATATTTTTAATGGGACCTAGCCCGTATTCACCCGAATTCAGTAGAATACTATCGAAACACGTCTAATCCAACGAATTCGATTTGGGATCACACTTTAAATTTTTTTTTTTTTTACTATCTCTTACCCACAGGGTCGAGAAAGTATTGTTTTAGGGTCAAATTTTCGAACGTGAGTTTTTGTTATATTTACATGTTCTGAGGTCCCCTGAATACAGGAATCATGTTCTTAGCGAATGGTCTGTGTGTCTGTCTGTGTGTCTGTTATCAGCATATCTCAAGAACAAATAGTAGCAGAAATTCCAAACTCGGTAAT